>CM070786.1:52165252-52647874 GCA_036346955.1 Dipus sagitta
AACATAGTTAGATATGGGGAACATCCATGGACAGATTCTCCCCAGTACCTGAGGAGTGATGGCCACATAGCAACAATTTATGAAAAGCATAGAAGTTGCTCATAGCTGTGGGACATGTCCATTGAAAATAAACATCATAGAAATACAGCTTAATGTATGAGATACAGCCAGCATTCCAAATGCCTGATTCCCATTAACTCCTATGTTTCACACAACAAACTTATGATGTAATTGGAATCAATGTTCCCACTGAATACAAATGTACTTTCACTTTTATCAAAGTACATTCAAGGTTTTAAACACATTATCTCATTGTGGTAATGTTCCCATGTGGTTATTAAAAATCCCGATTTGCATTTTCTTTATTACTAGCTCTTGTATACTCTTTCCTTAGTTGTTTGTTTATTTATTTATTTATATGTGGGGGGGGGGCACACCAGGATCTCTTTGTCTTGGCCAATGGAATGCCAGACACCTACACCACTTTTTGTGTCTGACTTTGAGTGGCTGAGAAATTGAACTCAGACCCACAGGCTTTGCAAACAAGAGCCTTTAGCCTCTGAACCACCTCACAACCCCAGCTCTTGTATACTCCTTGGATACTCAACTATCTTTTTGTTTCTTAGTGTGTTGGTTGCTGCCTTGATTTCCTTAAGGGTTGGGCCCATGTTTCAAGTCATGGATTTTCTCATTATAAATAACTTTATTATGTACAGTGGGTGGGTAGCTTTACTGAATTGAATTTTAGTCTTTAAATCTCTAAATTTATTGCTGAAGTTTTCTTAATCAATAGGAAGGGTTTGTGCCATAAAAAGCCCTTATTCCCCAGAGGAGCTCAGAACCTCATTGAAAGCTTTAGAAAGAGCAATTAAACTTAACTTCCAGGCTATAGAACTGTTTTCTTCAGCTATAAAAATATTTGGGAATGAGTGAAGGATGGGTGAGAGGGAAACAGTTTCGAAAATTCTGTGATGAATGTGCACTCTTTAGAGACAAAAAACAGTCACAACAATGTGACCACACCAGAGAACTTACCCACAGTGGGGTATGGTGGAGAATCAGTTCATAAGGGTCAGACCTGTGACTTCAGGAAGTTTGAATTGGAGCCAAATGTGGAGATGTGACATATCTCTCGGTTTGGGAGAGCAAGTCATGAAATACATTGCATATAATAACTGGCCACACACACGACAATGTTCTTTTTTTAATCAGTTTGCCAAAACTCCAACTGTATTTCCCCCAAAGTGCAAGCATAAACCTACAAACACATTTGTGCTTCTCTGTGCTTGTGATTTTAATGGTTTATGTATCCTGTCTTGGGAATATGGGGAATTATTGGACATTATACAGTTGGCAGTGTCTACATGATTTCAAACTCCAGATGAAACCTGAGGGAAAAAAATTAATCAAACAGATAATTTCATTGCAATCTATATTTATGTCTTCAATCGATGAATATTTCGGAGTGACTTCTCCCACAGAGTTCTTGGTAGAAACCATTGATAAGGAGGGAATGTCCTCTAACTAAGCTAACCACCCAGGCATACTAAGTGATCAACACTCCAGGTATGCAGTGGGTTAACGTGCCGCAGAATGTGGAGGTGGCTGTGGGAGTGTTACAGGTTAATGATGGGGATGGAAATAAGAAACTGTGCCTCCAACTGTACGAATACATGAGGACTGGATACAAGCTCATCGCTCAAGTATGTTTAGACACTTAGATAAGCAGACCTGGAAAAAGAAGTTCTAGGTTAATTTACCATGAAAGCAATGAATGACACATAAGGGATAAAGCAAAGGGCACAGACAGGAGCAGTGGCCCTGCTTACAAGGGAGTAATGGGAGACAAGAAGAAAAGCACTACACCGTTCAGGCCATCTCAATAGTGTTCTGTAGACACAGCTTAAAGCTAAGAGCTAAGTCCTCATACAAAGGCCAGATCTAAGAGGAAGCTTGTCCTAAGCATTCAAGAGAAGTTTAGAACATTCCAGAAGCCAGAGGTAAAACAGGGGAAAAGTAACCTTTCCAAACAAGAAATGGAGGTTTGGCTGTCAGCAAAAGTAAGATAGACAAATGGTTCCTGGGAGTTTATCTCTGTCTCTTGAGTGACCGTAGCTAATGATACCACACTGAGCTCTGATGGAGCAGATGTGGGCATTAGACATGGGAAGCTTTAACTCTGGCATGGTCTCTACATGACTGTGATTGTATTGGTCCTTAGTACACAAGGTCAAGACCAACTTTTGTACCTAGCTCTATACTTATAAGGGGTGTGCTACTTGGTAAAAGCATAGATGGTAATTTTGAGTGGACCAAACCAGTGGCTGGCAGGATCATGAGAGCATCTTGCACTAATCAAGTAATGCAAGACAATATTAGCATGAGGAATCCATCCCTCTTCCAAAACAGCTTGTTTTTCATTTTATTTCATAATGATGTAACATAGAGAACCAACTCCCCCTCCACAAAAAGAAAATCCTACTTGTGATATGTGAGTACATTAAACAATTGGAAATTGAGGAGGTTCTTGGTTAATAGTTTAGTCTTAATGCCTTCTTCCTGAAAAAAATATCATTTCTCAAATCTAAGGGGATTAAAGTATTTAATACAATAAATAATAAAAACTGGTCAAAATAATTGAGCAAGACTCTGAAGCTAGTGTGTCATCTGCATGTCTCTCCAAGGCCACTGCTTGCTTCAAGTTTATAGTGAGTTCATTCAGCTCTATCGTGTGTACTACAGCATGACTCATAACAAGGTTTCTTGCTGCTCCACTTTCATGCGTGAGTCTTTCTAAATTCTTTGAATAGCATGCCATGAACCTGGAGACACCTAGAAGACCACCAGCAACAATCCCAGTGTTTTGCTATTGATTTCAAATAATTAAATCAAGAGTTAGGTCTAATCAAAAGAAAAAAACTGGGCAGGTTTCTCATGTATGTATTAAGTGTGGAACTACAACTGGGAGTGGTTTGTTTTGGGGTTTTCCCCCCCCCCCGTTACAAATAACTGTGTAAAAGTGCTTAGTGGCTGCTATAGAGCTGGTGCAGAAAACTGTGTCTACTCGTTTGTTCAGATCAAACGTCCTGACGCACAGCCAGGTCTGGTCCACACTCTGTGCTATGCTGGGTGCTGGAAGACACAATCTTTACCTCTGAGAGGATGTAGATTGGGAATATGAACACAGACCACTTCCAAATACCAGAGAAGACACATAAACTAAAGGTGGTATGAAATTCCAAGGCAGTACAGCAAGACCCATTTCAAATGCTGAGCAAAAGCCAGGCATGGTGGCACACCCCTTTAATCCCAGCACTTGGGAGGTAGAAGAAGGAGGATCGCCATGAGTTTGAGGCCACCCTGAGACTCCACAGTGAATCCCAGGTTAGTATGGGCTAGAGTGAGAACCTGCCTCGAAAAACCAATAAATAAATAAATAAATAAATGCTGAGCAAACGTGCACAATAGCAAGCTAGGAAGAGAACTTATTCTACTCCATCTCGCCCCACCTGCTTCCCACTTCACCAGGAAATCAAAACATGCTTATCTGTGAATTTTGTCCCACCATGTGATGAAGTTCAAGGTTCTCCTTTTCTGTACCCATGCTCTCTAAGAGGAGCACCAGAGCCCAGCAGAACAGCTCGGAGGAAAAGCAAGGTGTCAGCATTGGATGAGACAGACTGCTGTGGCATCTGCTCACCCACCTGACCCCATTTCTCTGATGAGAGTGAAGTCCAATTTGGCAAAGAAGCAGATCTGCAGGCTTCCAGACCTCTGTTCTGAAGGCTGGAATACACGCCTGCTGTGACTTGAATGTGTTCCCCCACTGTAGTTACCTTTGCATCGCTTGAACAAAACAGCTGACCAAAAGCAGCTCATGGGAGAAAAGATTTTATCTTGGCTTGCAGTCACAAAAGGAAGCTTCACAATGATGGGGGAAAGAATGGCATGAGCAGAGGCCGGACATCACCTCTGCCACATCAGGTGGAAAACAACGCAACAGCAGGAGTGTGAGCGGAGCTCCGGTGGGGGGCTAGCTAGAACACCCCTAAGTCCACCCTAGAAACAAAGCTCCACCTCCCAAACTGCCACCATTTGGGGACCACACATTGAAAATACATCAGTTTATGGGGGACATCTGATTCAAACCACCTCATACCCCAAACTTTCTAAATTGGAGATGTATCCCCAAAACCATAGGTTAATATTTGGAGAAGATAGAGGCTTTTAAAAAAAAATTAGGATAAAATAAGGTCATTCCAATGGGGCCCCCAGGATGGCATTAGTGGCTTAAGAAGAATAGAAAGAGATTTCAGCTGGCATACTTGCTCTGTCTCTTCATGTGATGCCCTCTATCATATGGTAATGCAGCAAGGTGGTCCTCATCAAATGTCAGTACCACACTCTTGGACTTCCCTTCTTCCAGAACTATGAGCCAAATAAACCTCTATTCTTTAAAAACTACCTAGTCTGTGGTTTTCAGTTACAGCAACAGACAATAGACATTTATGCAATTGGAGATTGCAGCAAAATTCAAAACACAAATTGCAAAACAGCAGGATAAAGATTGGAAATCCCTGAGCAAGCTTTACAACCAAATAAAGCAAAAGTAAATAAATGGATTGTGAAAGAACCAAACAGAAAGACATGGGCAATGTAAATGCTGGGAGAAACTTAAAATGAAATGTTAAGAGGAAATAGTAAAATTTGTGGGTAGATCTAAGCACTGGCTCACAGCCTCTCAACCACTCACAGAAAACCATGAGGAGAGCAGTCAATGTTTATCAACTTGTTGGTGTCTAAGAAAACAATGCTGTGGCCCACCAAGAGTAGAAAAGTGATGATAGCATGTCAAAGGCCCTAACCCATCATGAAAATGGTAAATGCAGAGTTCAAATTCAAGGTGGAAGCAGGAGGCTACAAAACTGGGTTGTCACTTTTGAACCAACCTTGAGGTGTTAAAAATGGCAAAGGGAAGATTTACAATCTAAATTGTCTTTCTGAATGTCTTTCTTTCTTGTTTGTAGCTCAAGGTGGCCTGGCAGTTACTTTGTAGCTGAGGATAACTCCAGGTCCTCCTGCATCTCCCTCCCAAGTGCTGGAATTCCAGGCATGTGCCACTACACCTGGCAAAAAAAAAAAAAATTAATGGGAGCAAATACATAGCTTGCATTTCCCAAACTTACAAATCCCTTGTTCACTCCCAAATGGGTTCACTCTCTTTGAGATGAAGGGTAGAAATGAAGGTAAATGACAAGAGACTCTAGGATGACAAATTCAAACAAAGAGAAAAACAGCACCCCCCCCCCCAGTATTTCAGATGTAATTGTACAGACAAAATACAGCTGTTGAGAAATAAAGCACTCTTGAAAATCCTTAGCAGTAGTGAAGATGGTGCAGATGGCAGGTCATTGGAAGCAAGTAATTTCTGCCAATTGTAAAAAGAAGTGCAAGGAATTAGGACACACACACAGAGCCTGCAACATATTCCAGCCTGATAATCTTATAGCTCACGATGCCTGTTTGTAGGGAAGCATTCTTGTCATGTTGACTCCCCCCAACACACACACACTTATTCCCAATTTTCCCATTGTTTGAAGTAAACCTATTTGTCTTACACAGTTCCATTTCAATGGCAAATGTTTTCGGGTAGCATAATATTCTATTAGCCATAATGTTCCTGAAAAAATAAATGACTTCCCTAACAAGTACCTAGGTTAGTAAGTATTGTGCATGAACAGGTAAGTTGTTGTTTCTGCATGTGTGTGTGTGTGTGTGTGTGTGTGTGTGTGTGTGTGTGTAGTGTACATGCATGCATGTATATGTATTCGTGTGTGTGGACATGTGTATAGACGTCCACTTGGAGGCCCAGAGGTAGATGTTGGATGTCTTCCTTAACAGATCTCCACCTTATTTGCTAAGACAGGGTCTCTCACTTGAACCCAGAGCTCACACATTCAGTTAGTCTAGCTAGCCAGCTTGTCCTGGGAATCTCCCATTTGCACTTCCCAAGTGTTGGGATTAAAAGCTGGCTACCACACCTGCCTGACATGTACATAGTTGATGGAAATTTGAACTCAGGTTCTCATGTTTGCATGGCAAGTGCCTTACCCACTGGGCTATTTCCACAGCCCCCAGAAGAGTTGTGACACACTCAAACAGGAGGAAAGAAAAATGAACATAGTTTCTAATGCCTAACTCCCTGCTGTTCTCAGCCCAGTTGAGCTGAAGTCACAGAGTACTGGCAGCCCCAAGTGGTCCCCACTCAGGTCCAAAATCTATTAGGTTGGATATCCCTCCATCAGCATTAGCCATTGACATCAGCAAGCCCTCTGAACAGTATCTATCCAAACAAGCGTCCGACTCCAAACCTGGTCCAGGATCAGAAGACCCTGGCTTGTTTTTCTGAAATGTTACACCCACTTGTGAGCCTAACAAAGAATAGCAAGCACAGAAACCTCCCAGGTACAAAGGGCCCTTTCTGACAGATGACTCAAAGCCTTTCCTGACCTGGCTTTGCCCTCCCTACTCAGCCCAGAGGATCTTCATAGTCTTCTCTCACTCCATGCTTCCAGTCCTCTCCTTGCAGGCTTTCATAGTGCATAAGCTTCTCTCTATTGCACTTGCCCAGTTAGGTATCAGTCTCCTATTTCTCTCCTTTATATACACCTTGTCCTGCCATCAAGTCCATGGATACTGACAGTGTGGTTAGATGTTTACTACTCTGAGCCCATCTGGCTCCTGGCACATCTGGCTTTTGAGCAATTATTCACTTGTGCTAGATTCCTTTTTTGGGATTTATCTCCTGACTTGTCAATCATGCCCATGGGGCTCACATAGGGAAAGTGTTCCTTGGTTATCTGGCACTGGAAATACTCACCACTCCCTTTCATACTTGGAGATAGCCAGTCCTTGCCCCCAAGGGGACTTTATTATTATGTGAACCTAGCCTCTTTTCTCTCTCCCTTCAAAACTCCTCTCTCAATTATGCAGCCTCCAATACCTTACCCAATACTCTACACTCCTCAATGAAATGTGAGAGAAATGAATCCAAATACAAGAATAGAAACAGACTGGCTGAAGTTCATACCAGGCATCACATTAACTTGTCCTTGGAGAGCAGGTTGTAGAGAAAGGAGACACTGGAAGTCCTGTGTACTTAAAGGGGATAGATGATTGGTTTGAATCACAGACATTCCCACACTGCCCACAGATGTCTGCAGGGCAACCAGACAGAGTTACAAACTTCAGCTAGCTTGCAGACTTGACTTAACTCTGCAACCACTAAAATGACATCTCCTTTTGGAGACTCTGTTTCCCCATTTTTAAATGAAACCTACAGTAACATGATCCATAAGATCATTTCCATCATAACAAACATCTGCAATTCTGCTGGTTTTTTAAGGGAGGAGACCGTACTTTTTCACGGAGCCTTTGAGGCCACTATGAAAGAGAAAGGCACCATTTAGTTCATAATGATAACAACTTATCTTATTTTATTTATAGATCTATTTGTTATGTATTAAATTTATTAATTTATCTAATTTTTAAAAATATGTTATAATACGCCCTGTTAATGTTTCCTGGGCAAGTCAAGATTAGTCTTCAAATATCTGGAAAGTTCTCACTTTCTTCAAGTAGAATTGACCTAGATAACCACATAGGGTAGAACTGAGACCAATATGTCAAAGAGATATATAAGTTGAGATGAAATGTTTCCTTCATTTGGGGAATGATGCAAGCATAGAATCAAATGATCAATGATCTCAAAGGATTACTGGATCCCACGCCTGTCAGAACTATTAAGTATGAGCTAGGTAAGCAGACTTTACTGATATGGTGTGGTGGAATGTAGGGGTAGAAATAAGGGTTATATCTGTCAATGACCAGATTCTATAGTTTCGTGAATGTTCTGTTCCTAAAAACACTTTGATTTCTCCAAAAGAGATCCCTGAAAGTGAGTGTTTGCCTCCACATATATTATTTGATGATCATTCTTGCACTGACTTTCTTGGATAAAGGATCCTTCCCAGAGCCACTCCATACCATCTGCCTCAGCCAACAGCCTGTCCAACAGAAAAGCTTCTGAGTGCTCAGATCAAAGCCTCCTGTGTGCAAAGTGCCCATTGTTCATTAGTGACATGTGACTTGCACCTGCTCCACTGAGGTGGACTGCTTTCACTGTGTCCCTCTCAGTTTCAGCAAGCTGTGGCAAGATCACAGGGCCAGTCACTTTGGTGACGAAGGAAGCCACACTCTGCCAGTCACAAGCTGGACCAGCTGTGCTGATCGTGTGTGAACCAGGTGCCTTCTGCTTCCCCAGGAACCCGTTGCCAAGCCTTGGCAGCAAGTGGACCAGCAGCTGCTCCTCCAGCTTCGGCCTTGTCTATTTCTCTCTTCTACAGCCTGAGTCCAAGTGCAATCCCCTGGGATGCCTGGGACAAGAAAAAAATGAGGAAAGGAACTTTGAAAGCAGGGGAGGCAAGAGCTATGATTAAAGTAAGTTGACCAAGGGCATAGAAAGACAGGAAACACAGTCAACATGAGAACTGAGATGACCACAAATCGATCTAAGCTTCCCATCCTGTGAATGTTGCCGTGCTCACAACATTGAAACTCACAGCAGATTCTATCAAAAACTGAATGGTTTGCTGATTGATGTGGTCATAATTAGAGATGCAGTGACATAGATCCAGATGAACTCATCAAGCTGAGAATGCACAGAGTCAACCCTAGGTTACCACATGGTTCCATCTGTCATGCAAGGTCCATGACTCTTGTGAGTTGATTTGGGCCGCAGCACTGGTTCCTGTGGGAGTTCCTGGTTATAGGCTTACTCTGTAAAATGATGCAGGAAACCCTGACAGACTACAACTGGATTGTATGTGGGTCCCAAATTATATGTGTGTTGTCCTTTTTTCTAGAAAATATTTGAACACTACTAAGACACTAGGCCAATTGCCTGTTCCTTTAAGCCCCACTAACTTCTTAGTACACCTGTGATGGCTTGTATAGATTATAACAGGACCTGGAGTCACCCATGAACAATCACCTAGATGAGCTTAGCCACTGAGCTTGGCTGTAGAGGATTATCTTGATTAGATTAATTGAGCTGGGAGGACCCACCCTCACTGTGCATGGTACAATTTATGGGCTAGGACCTAGACTATATAAAAAGAGAGCTGGCTAGGCACTTTCTGCTTCCCCACTGTGGGCTAAGTGTAACCAGCTGCCTCAAACTCCTGCCACCACGCCTTCCCTGCCACAGCATGATGGACTATAACCTGGAACTGAAGTAACCCCTTGCTCCCTTAAACTGATTTTTGACATATTTTTTTTCCCAGAAACAACTATGAAAGTAATACAACAGCCAAGTGATGCTCGTGCAGGTTGACCATGAGCAAGCAATTAATCTGCAAGTGACTTACTTTCTTCTCTAAAGGCACCTCCTTGCACTTGTGATAGATGCTGCTTCCTAAGCAGTAATGCCCAAGGCAGAAGAAGGTGGGGAGGAGAGGGGAGGGCACAAACACCATCCTTCAGTGACTCATCCTTTCACTGACCTCATTCACTTGTGTGTTTGCAGCCAGTTGGACAGCTTGTTGGCCATGTGAAGTCAGAGAAGTTTTTTGTTCCAAAGACAGGAAGATGGGGTGAGGGGAACTGAGGAGGACAGATAAAACAGTGGATATGTGTGTGTGGAGCCATAATTATTATATGACTTCAGCTGGCTAGCTAACAGTCACCATATTAGTCATCAGTCCTCCAAGGACAAAACAGGCTTGCCATGAAGCCATGCAGATCTGGTATTTATGGGGTAAGTCTGGGAACTGCTTCTCACCATGTCACCGACAGGCAAGGGGTAAATGCCTGTAGGTAAAGACCGTAACCATTAGCTGTAGACTGAGGAAAATAAACAAGACAAGGCCCAAGCCCTCGAAATGTCCAGTCTAGGAGGAGAGACACACCTGGTTATCCAAGAGACATATGCAGCAATAGGGTCACAGAGGTGGGAGTAACTCAGAATCACTAGAGACAAAACAGTGCAATCCCATAGCCAACATGTCCTTTCTAATGTTACTTGTTTCCTCCTCCTGGCCTCTGCTCAACACTCATTCTTCTCTGTTTCCCACAAAGAAAAGTCTAAACCTTTAACACTCACTTCAAGCCTTCGCCAAAAGCCTCAACCTTCAATAGGAGCAACAAAGAACGGTGCACAGGCTACATTCATTCCACCACCTACTGTAAATAAAGCTATATT
Organism: Dipus sagitta; assembly: GCA_036346955.1. Lineage (NCBI taxonomy): Eukaryota > Metazoa > Chordata > Mammalia > Rodentia > Dipodidae > Dipus > Dipus sagitta. Next base: position 52,175,514 of record CM070786.1, read on the forward strand.
GGGACACAGCATTCACATATGTTTTATTTAATGGCTGATTTCATGTTATAACAAGAATAGAGTGACTAAGACCCACAAGCCCAAACCATGGGCTACCTGGCCTTTCAGAAAACTAATTTGCTGACTCCTGTTCTAAAGAATAGTGGGGAAAAATGTTTCTAACTTAAGAATCCCCTCATCGTTTTGATCCAGCACTTGTTAAACAGTCTCTACCTATTGCCATCCCCTCAAGGCCTGTCTTGACTCAGTGCATGAGGGTTCCTCCTCTTCCATTCAAGACCAATCTGCCTTCTCTAGCCTTTGACATCTTCCCTTACCTTTCCTTTTCTCACATGCCTTTAATAAATCAGGAGATTTGTCTTCGGCTCACATTTTGCCATCTTCTATCTGGTATGAAGCTCTCCTTTCTGCCAGTATCCTTAAGTCAATATCTCCATGCCATCCCTGCTTATGGTTTTGGACAGGAGAAACTTCAAAACCGCCAGACCATCAAGAGAGAGGGGGGAACAAGAACAAACAGAAAAATCATAACTGTGGGATACTTTATATACTTTTAACTCTAAAGTCTGAAATAGACAAAATGCCAGAAGGATTCTGGCCAAATAAAGGTAAAGAAGACTAAACTAGCATTTTCCCTGGTGATGCTATCCTAACCTTTAGTGATAGTATTGCAATAAGAAATAAGCAAAGGTCCACAGGGAAATAAATAAAGAATAACAAGAAGCCAGACATTTTCCAATTAGCTATACCTTATAAAGGGACATAGAGGGAAATCTGTGAGGCATTAAGGCACAAAGAATGCATAAAAATAATGACATATATGAAATAGTAAATTCTCAATTGTGTATTCAAGGGAGCTTGCAGATGCAGCTACATGTCTGTTCACTTTTTTACTTTGTTAAAGAGTACGAAGTTAAAAAAATCATGATGCTCTGTCTTTACAGCATCTCATTTGGTCTTTTCAGTCATCATGACTTAGAGGAAAATTCCAGGCTTCCAGAAGCTGTAGTGATTAAAAGTGAATATTCCATAGCTGGCTTCTTGCTCACAGGTAAAATCCTGCTCAGAATGGTCCTCTCTATCATAGCATCTACTCAAACGTTAGGTCCAAGATGGAACAGAGAATGGGGACAGATGAGGAACCAGGAAATCGCATCTTCCCTAAACATTCCCTTGGAAGGAATTATCTGTTACTTCTCAATACTGCAGAGATATCCTGTGACTAGTACATTATAGCTCTAGGCACATTTTTTTACCTGTTTATAGATATTTTACCCATTTCCTTCTTAGTTGGTCTTGCTATGGTGTTTAGGCTGAAGTATGATAAAATAGGGCATAGTAGCAGACTCTAAAATTTCAGCAGTTTTTGTACAACATGATTATTTCTCAAGCATACAAACTCTGATGCAGGTTGGCAGGAATGTCTCTGGCTGTGACATTGCCAAATCAACACATCATTTCCTGGGTCACAACAGCCTGGGATAAGATATCAAGGATGTAGCATACTGGCTCTGCAATGCCTTAGCCTTTGACGTGCACTCGCATCCCTTGTACTCACATGTCACAACTAATACTGGTTACATAGCTTAGATCCTAAAACTGGCTGAGGAATTCCAGGGTACTCAGAAAGTAGAAACAGAATGCAGTGCGGGGAAACATGAGTAGTCGCCACCAGTCCAGTTGCACTTATCTCTGCTCTGCTGTCTGAAAGAGAAGCAGGCCCATGATGAATAAAGATTTGCTGGGCTACTTTCCTTCTATCTGCTGTCCATAGTTCCTGAAAATGAGGCAGGAAGAAGAGAGAAGTTCATGTCTGAAATGAGATGAGAAAGTCCAAGAAAGAGCACTGTTAAGGAATCCAAACAAATGAATGAAGAATAGTTAATAGCACCACAGACCATGGAGCAGATAAATAAGAAGATGACTGAACACAGCCCATTCGATTTGACAGTTAGGTCATTAATAGCTTTTCTCTGGCACAGGGCAAATCTCATTATGGTAACTTTAAGAGGGTGTCTAAATCATTCAGTGAGTTACAGTTCCTTACTATGAATATTGCTCAAAACAGATGGCTATTGGAGATTTGTGGATGTTTTCATGTTCTGAGATTTTTAACCCTAATAAAATACCTTGCCATGAAGTCGTAATAATAAGACTAGCTATTATTCATTATATACAGGCTATATGCCGAGCATTCCGCTAAGTCCTTTCTTCAGTGGTAATGCCTGACAACCAGTCTTATAAGAGTATTGTTACAGTCCATTTTCACAATCGTTACATACTGCAGTGACAAATGGGGCTAAGTTCTACTAGGTCCCAAAATTTGAGGCCTTTCAACTATATCTCAGTCTTGTTCCCCAAAATATGCAGCTGTTAAATCTGTAGATGGATACTACATCTGGGTACCTCTTAAGTGGTAGAATAATAAGATGTCAAGGAGAAAGGACCATGTTGCTCTTACCATTTTGTTGCTAAGAAAAACAACTGGCCAGAAGCAGCTTATGGGAGGAAAGGGTTTATTTCAGGTATAGAGATTCCAGGGGAAATACCATCAATGACTGAGGAAGCTGGCTTACTTCAGCATCCACAGGAGAGAGAGAAAAGCTCACACCAGAAAATATCAATAGCCAGAGCTCAAACTCCTCTTTACACACCTTCAGGCTGGACTGCAAGATCTGCCCCTAGTGATACCTCCTCCAGCAGACTGCTGGAGACTTAAGCAGTAAGCTTAATCAAAAATACTTCAGCCTATGGGAGGCATACATTCACATTCACACCACCACAGACCTTCTTATGTTTAATTGAACTATCCTTTTATGCTTAGCCTCAGAATCTTCTATACCAAGGCATAGCTATTTTCACAGACATTCTAGACCATTGTTATGAAAATTTCTTTGCTAGAGATAAATTATGCACTTGTCAAAGTATCCAAACGTAGTTCAGCCTTTTGTGATTTTGCTCACTTTACATCATCTCAGTCTTTTACCTAGGTGAACAGTAACTTGATAATCAAATTATCTTTGATATTGGTTAATTTACAGGTGTTTACACTTTCGCAGAAAATTTGAACAAAGTACTACACTTGAGTAATCACAGTTCATAGTAAATTAGCAATGAAGAAAGTGCATACTTATTAAATTTTATATAGAAACTGGGTCTAGTTTCCATTTCATTACAACTGGAATGGAAGCAAATCTTTGGAAACTTCTCTTTGTGTCAGTGGATTATTAAAAAGGAAGACTTGAAAAATGCTATCATAGCAAAAACTTGACTATATTTCATTTAAAACTTTCAGAAACAATTCTTATTCCCCTCTTTTGGTAGTATGGTCTCACAAGTCTGTTGTTCTCAGTTAGTTAAGAAAAATCCTGAAATTACTAAGCAAGTAACCCTTGTCTATATATATATATGTTTATGCTGATAGATAGTGCTGCTGTCACCTTTGATGAGAAAAGCTTCTTTCTGAATTTGGTGGTGACTACTGGGGAGACTAAAACCTTGTCATCATACTAAGAATAAGTGACTATTGAGTGCTCAATGCTAAATGAGACATTATCACCCTCTACAAGGTTCAGGGAGCCTTGAGGGGGAGGGGGCATGTGACTGTGAATGAAAATGTAAATTTAAAAGCCAAAGAATGCACAAGAGTACTTTAGAACACTGCCGTCCAAACAGAAAGCAACCATTGCGTTCATGTTCTCTCAGCCGCTGTCATTACCTGCACAAGACCTGCACGAAATTGGTCCCATCAGCATTTTGCCACGGAAGGTGGAGGAGGACAGGCACAAAGAAAAGGTATCAAAGTAGAAGAGGGGATTGTTGGGAAGAAGGAAAGGTTCAGTAGAATTGAGGGATGGGAGGGGGGCAGGAAAAGGCAATGGGAGAGGATCACATGTATGAAGTTGCTAATGGAAAAGGTGATTTAGGGCTGGGGAGATGGCTTAGAGGACAAAAGTTCTTGCTGCTTAAGCAGAAAGGCCTGAGACCACTAGAGCGCAGCTCCCCAAAATTCATGTTAAAAGGGAGGTGCTGGAGAAATGGCTTAGCAGTTAAGGCATTTACCTGTGAAGCCTAAGCACCCAGGTTCAATTCCCCGGAACCCATGTAAGTCAGATGCACATGGTGGTATGTGCATCTGGAGTTCGTTTGAAGTGGCTAGAAGCACTGGTAAATCCATTCTCTCTCTATCTCCCTCTCTTTCTCTCTAATAATAAATAAAAATAATTTTTAACACTGGGCATGGCTAGTCGTATCTGTAACCCTACTTTGCAGAAGTGGGGGAGACCAGAGAATCACTGAGGCTTGTAATGGAAGTTCCAGGATGAGGGAGACACCTTGTCTCAAGGAGTACATGGATGAGCAATAGAGAAGGGCATGCAGAGTTCTCCTCTAACCTCCACACACACGACATGGGCACATTTGTGGACGAGCAATAGAGAAGGGCTTGCAGAATTCTATCTTGACCTCCATGAACCTGTACATACAAGGCACATCTGTATACACAAACATACATACATCACATATAATACTACACATCACTCATACCCTGCACATAATGCACAAATGAAAAGTATACAGTTTAACATTTATAAATTTTATTGTAATTTTGATTTTAAGATTAACCAGCAATTTCAAATTTATATATTACTTTCACACAGCCTAAAAATTAAATGAATACTAAAAGTGAAAATCAAAATACTGGTTTACCATATGACCCCTTGGCGTATACCCTACAGACTCTACTCATTACTATAGAGATACTTGCTTATCTATATTTATTGCTGCTCTATAAAAAATAGCTATAAAATGGAACCAGTTCAGATTTCCAGAAGATGTGGTATGTTTACACACTGGAGATTTATTCCACTATAAAGCAATTTTAAATTGTGAAATTTGCAGGGAAATGAATGAATTGGTAAAAGATTATATTGAGTGAGGTAACACAGTCTCAGAAACACAAATGCCACATGCTCTCTCTCATATTCGATCCTAGATTCAGATGTTGAGATTTCTATGTGAATTGGAATAAAAGTCAGTAGTAGAGGCCAGGAAGTTACAAAGGGGCCATGAGGGAGATAAGAGTCAGGAAGGCTTAACGGGAGGATATAGTAGATATGTAAGTAGAGGGACAGAGTACTGGGGAGGTAATGGTCTAAAGGGATGGAATTGAGAAGAAATGGGGGTGGGAGGAGAGTTAATCAAAATCTCAGATGCTATGAATAAGCCATATGGAAACCTACTTCTTTGTTAGCTAATAATATATCATGTTGGCACATGCCTTTAATCCCAGCACTCAGGAGGCAGAGGTAAGAGGATTGCTGTGAATTTGAGGCCACCCTGAGGCTAAATAATGAATTCCAGGTCAGCCTGGACTAGAGTGAGACCCTACCTCAAACCTCTATGCCCCAAAGAGAGAGAGAGAGAGAGTTTGAGCAGAAGTATCTTATGAAGGCAGACAATGTTGTGACCAGAAGCCAGGTAGGCCCCTGATACCCCCAAAACATTGTAGGCTATTGCCAAGGCGCTTGGTTCCCCACTGGAACTAGATGGTAAGACACTATTCTGAAGACTTCACATACTTGGGCTGCAGGTCACTGCACAAGAAATCTGGATCTGAGCTGAAAACCCTCCTCCCTGTTAGCTAGCTGTCGGGATATTGGAAAGAGCTATGAAACTTTTGGGAGGAGAAAAACCAGCAGTCTTAACAAGCTGTGGACCCTGCAAGCTTTATAGCTGGCCAGTCAGACAAAATGTATCAACTTCTACAATGATGACAAGTCTGTCTGGGCGGAAATTAATTGTTCTCTGGGTTTAAGGCCTTCTCCATGGGAGAGAATTCATGTCTGGTACTGAAAAGCTAGTAAAAGCCTGTGGCTAAGGAGGTCATAAGCCCTAAGGCTACTATTGTCTAGCTAAATGGATATATTTTAACCACTAAACTGCCATCTAAACACTTCCATTTATGCCAATATATTATTGCAACTCTCACTTTTGGTTAGAAAGCTTCTTTTTTCATGTGGCAGTTACCCACAGGAGTGACTCAAAAATAGCCAAAGTTCTGAGAAGGGACATTGGAGTGTTCAACAATAAGTGAGACACCCTATCACATCGCCCAAGACTCAGGGCCTATTTCAGAAGAGATGGCGAAAGAATGTAAGAGCCAGAGGCAGAGGAGGAGTGCTTGCAATACTGTTATCCAGATACAAAGTGGCCTTGATAGTCATGACCTCACAGTGCCTGATACTACCTACACTAGACCTGCATAGTGGGAGAGGAAAAGTGATGGCATCAAAATAGAAGAGATACTAGTTGAAAAGAAGAAGGGATTTGGTGAAGAAGGGAATTGGGAGGGAGAAAAGAGGAATATTGGGAGGGGATTATGCTTATGGTATATTATCTATATTTATGGAAGTTGTCAATAAAATTTTTAACTCAGAATCATTTCAAGAAGATTTTGGGGATAAAGGTTAGAAAATTAATGTGAAGCATCATAGAACATTATGGATGTGTTTATTAACATATAAGACTTTTATTTAACAAACATCTAATGTGGGGATAGTACTTCACTGGGTACCCTAAGGAAGAAACTCCTCACCCTCAGAAATTATAATATAGCAGAAAAATAAAACTAAGTGAATAGATTTTCATTTAAAAACACAAATAAATTTGTCCACCACTGTAAAAAAATGTAAAAGTTGACAATAAATGTCTGGATACTATTTGATATCAAATTTATAGAATGTCAGGGACCTTGTAAAAATTATTTGATTTAATTAAAGAGCCCCACTGTAATATCCTTTAGACAGCCAAAATTTCTTTTTTAAAAAAAATATGCTATTTGTTTGCAACCAAAGAGAGACAGGGAGAGAGAGAAGAGTTGTGTAAGGGCCTCTAGCCACTGCAAAGGAACTCTAGAAATATGCACCACTTTGTGCATCTAGCTTTACCTGGACACTGGTTATGTAAGCTATATACTATACAAACACTTTGAAATATACATAAACCATTGTAAGTATCAGGGTGTGTGTGTGTGTGTCTGTGTTAAAAACACTGATAACTAAAAGCAACATCAGGGCCTGGAGAGATGGTTCAAGACTAGTGAGATGGTGTAGCAGTTAAGGTGCTTGCCTGTGAAGCCTAAGAACACGTGTTCGAACCTTTAAGTCCCATGTAGTCAGACGCATAGTAACACAAGTGTGCAATGTTGCACATGCACACAAGGGAGCATACACATCTGGAGTTTATTCACAGCACCTGAAAGGTCCTGGTATATCCATTCTCTCCCTCCCTTTCTCTCTGTCTCTCTCTCTCTTGAAAATAATTTAAAAAATATTAAAAAACAAAAAGAATGGAATTCAATAATGGCCTATGTATAGAAATAGTTTTATTTAACTTTGGATCATAGTTTTTATCCACATACAGTAAATTAAACATTCATCACAACTTCTGAGTGTCAATGATGCATATGTAAGAGATACACAAAAATAGGTTTTGAATGAACTTCCTTTTCTTTTTTTCTTCTTCTTTTTTTTTTTTTTCTTTCTAATTTTTGATGTAAGTCTCACTCTAGCACAGGAAGACCTAGAATTCACTTTATATGCCAGGCTGGCCTCCAACTCACAGCAATTCTCCCACCTCAGCCTCCTGATTGATGAGATTAAGGGTGTGAGCCACCATGCTCAGTTTATACACCTTTTTGACAAAGAAATTGCTATGTCTTAATATAGCCAAGTTCATGCAGATAACTATATAAATAGGTAGAGTGGATGCTCTGTATGCAAAGTGCTGTAGTAGATGATAGTGTATGACTTATTTGATCCCAACAATTCTCCAAGGTAAGCATAATGACACTGAGTACTAGAAAAGTTAAAATATCCATGATCACTCAAATGCAAAATTGAGGCATGTCTGAGACCAGCACCACTTTTTGCCTTTCCCAGTAAAGAAAGGAATTGCTGAAGATTCAGTGTGCAGAAAGGAAATCTCAAGGGAGACAGTAGCTTAAAGCAACATGTTGGGTCATGATGTGCAGAGACATTTATCTTACCCATAACTGTGGGATAATTCCACAACGCATGACCCATATACCTCAACAAGGAGGGGCCAAGGGGAGGGGGTAGGTCACGGATGAGCCTAATAATGGTGCCAAACTGACTGTATTTGCTGAATACAAAACTAATTAATAAAAAAAAATGAGATTGAGGCAGAAGTCACGGCTTTCAAACCAGATGTGGTCAAAGCTCGGGCAGAAGTAGGAAAGCTTCATCAGGGACACAGAGGAAGCAAGGAAGTCCACAGCCACACTTATTAAGATGTGTAATGCAATTGCTTCAACATGCTGGGGAGACGTTTAAGGCTCACACAATTCAGTGCATCTGGTTTCATCTCCTGACAGGAGCCCATTTTGACAAAGTGGGAATTAAATTCACAAACATAAGAAACTAGAATGGTTTATCAAATTTCATCCTGCTGCTATGAAAAATAATGTTGTGATAGGGAATGAGATTAAATCCTTCCAAAATCAAATTTAAGTTAAAAAAATTAAAAAAAAAAAAAAACAAGAGAGTAGCACACTAATTGGTCTGGCCAGAGGGAACAGAAGTATCAGGTCTAATTCTTAGGAAATGATTCCTTGAAAGAAAATCTGATTCTTGATGCCACTGAAAAGCTATCAAAATTAGAGAGGCTCCAATCATTGGAAAATTGTTAACCTGCCGCCGCTTCCCAACTGACACACAAAATGCATCTAAAGACGTGAGTCAGGATGGCATCATTGGAACCATTGTCACCATCAGTCACCATCATAGACACACTACTGAATACAAAGCACCACAAATGTGTGACCTTGGCCTCTTTAGCACACACACCTAAGTGAAAAGAAACTGTAAGGTGCAAGCCTTTAGTATAAAGGAGAGACTGTAGTGTTTATGAAGCTAAGTGATAAGTAGCATAAGGATCTTTGAGCAAAAATACCTTCTCACCAGGCCATCAATCTTCATTTCCATAGGCTCCAACTATAACAGTACACCATCTTAGAGGGAAATTAAACATTAACTCTTTATCTTCAGATCTGGGTGCATTTGGCTTCCATTAATCTTTACTCAGCCCATATTGACCTCTTCTTTCTGTGAAATAGTCCTATGGATCAATTTAACCCTTAGTCAAACTAAGCAATGAATTTCTCAAACATTGAGGCCAAGCCCTATGTTAGGCTATAGCATATACCAATCCATTGGTCACAAGAGAAGGGAAGTTTTCATGGAAAGCTTGAAGGAAAGGAGTTAAGGGAATATAAAGCATAGACTATGATGGAGAAGGGAAACCCTTCATGCAGCACCCCGGCATTGGACATCAGGTGACCAGTGCTTTACAAAGGATTACTTTGTAAAGGGAGAAGCAGAGTAGAAACACCCACAGAAGAAAACCTGAGAAATGTTGGCAAATGTGCCCTGCTATTTGATTCATCAGTATGCAGTTGATTGGATTCTGGATTAAAGGCTATATTCTTCAACAGAACATACTGCTAAAGTACTCATGTGGATATCAAAAACATAAGGCACACTTTCCTGACCAGAAAGGTCAGCCATGGGAACCAACATGACAGCAGTTCTTAAAGCCAGCTTGCTCTTTTATCCAGGAAGGAGTAAAATACAGTATCAAAAACAAATATAATATGTCCAAGAAAATAGAAAGCAAGCCCTTGTTATAAGTTCATCATTCAGTCCAATTTATCCTATTGCTTGACTGTTCTCTAGTTTCCAGATTTAAGAAAGAAAACGAACATTCACAAGGGATATAATGTGAGACTTAATGGTTGACGTGTGTGCTATTCTCCTCTTTCATCATTTTCTTAAGTTTAAAGCACTGATAATATTTTGTAAAGTGAGCAAAAATGTTAAGGAAACACAAATTAAACCATATGGAAAACAACGTCCATTCTTTTTATTGTATTATAATAGATTTGAATTTCAAGTACATAAGAATAGAATTTGTATTAGAAAAATGTTTTACTCTGAATGACAGAGCTAACATTAATTGTTGACATGGTGTAATAAAAGGAAATGAATTTCCATGATCTTGTCTTATTTAGATTTTTCAGTTTAAACTTCTATGAGCTAAGAGGTGATATCAGTAAAATAGTTGGCTAGAACTTCTAAAAATTCTCCCTTCCAGAAAAAACATGTCAAGATCTTTGGTAAAATTATAAAAATCAACATCCTCAGAATCTGAGAAATTACCAAAGATTTTCAGCAAACATTGTAGTATTTTGACTTTCCCTACTCCCATACCTTATCCTGTAAAATAGCTTTAAAAGTGAGTTAGAAGTTAAGGAAGCATAGAATATATCATGTAATAAAGGCAAAATGGGCAAAACAACACTATAAATCACTTACGGGGAAATAGAAATATGAAATATTCATGGAAATTATTCTTCCAAATGCTGGAATCATAACTTATTTCCATGTGTCTGACACCATTTTTCTATGCTCTTGTGGCAGTTGTGTTTTTCTTATATCTTTACAGGGCTCATTCTTGCATTGTGTTCTACACACTGAACCAACTTCCCAGGCGCCTTTTCCTTTTTATATGCTAAAAAAGTTCTCTCTGATCATTTTTTCTTTTTCTTTGTCTTTTTTTTTTGGGGGGGGGGTTCAAGGTAGGGTCTCACTCTGGCCCAGGATGACCTGGAATTAACTATGTAGTCTCAGGGTGGCCTCGAACTCATGGCAATCCTCCTACCACTGCCTCCCAAGTGCTGGGATTAAAGGCATGCGCCACCACTCCCGGCTTGATCATTTTTTCTTAATTAACAAATAATAATAATTGTACTGAGTGGTAGTGTGCGCTTGTAATCCCAGCACTAAGAAGGCCGAGGCAAGAATATTACTGAAAGCTGAAGGCCAGCCTGGCCTGCATAGTGAGTTCTAGAATGGCTAGAATAACACACCAAGATCCTATCTTTAAAAGAACAAAATAATAATATAGTGCAATGTTTTGATATATGTATACTGTGTAGAATAATTAAATCAAGCCAATTAATGGGCCTGAATATGTGTAGCCAACCTTTCAAAAGACCTGATACTTCGAGGCCAAAATAGAAATTTTGCAACCCAAAGTTTTTAAATATATAGACTTCTAATCATGTACATGATACTAAAATGATAGAAAACCCTCAAAAGATATTAATTCCTGGAAGGGAATTTCTTTTAATTACCATTTTTCAGACAGTGGAGTCGGGGGGGTGGATTTGGCAAGCCAGGGCCTCAGCCACTGTAATCAAACTCCAGATGCTTGTGCCACCTAGTGTTCATGTGCAACCTTGAGCTTGCCTCACCTTTGTGTGTCTGGCTTATGTAGGATCTGTAGAGTAGAATATGGGTCCTTGGGCTTTGCAGGCTAGCGCCTTAACTGCTAAGCCATCTCTCCAGCCTGGAAACTGCTTTTAACATGGGTTAAATAGTATATCCCTGACACAGTTTCTGTGAAAATGAAAATAACCTAAAACTAAAAGTACCTTTACATAGAAGTTCATATTCTCCTATCTTGTTTCATTGGAGCCAGTTAAAAGTACTTTAAAACTTCCTTTGAATGATTAGATAAGTATGTGTACATACCAATATATATCTTTATATTTACTTACAAGTATATATTATGTATACTTACTAATATATTCTTATATATTTCATATGCAGTAATGTACCTCATAAGGTTTCTAAGTCCACATCACAAGAGTGGTTTATAATGAGCTGAAACATTCCTACTACCCAGTGACAGCACATCTGTCGTAGTATCAGAGTACAATTACTTGTACATCTGTGGTAATACTGTACTTTCAAAAATAAAAGAGTTTACTTATTCAATTATGTAATGCACAATACAACATGAAGAAAATACATAATTAGTTTATTTATTTGCTATGCATTTTTGTGGTTTTTTGAGGTAGGGTGTTCTCTAGCCCAGGCTGACCTAGAATTCACTATTAGTCTCAGAGAGGCCTTGGACTCACAGCAATCCTACCTCTGTCTCCTGAGTGCTGGGATTAAAGGGGTGTGACACCATGCCTGGTTTGCTATACTTTTAATTGAAATCTAATTAGCATACAAAAAATTAGATTTCTTTACAGCACTTTTTAAACTATTTTGTTTCCCTTCCTCCTCTCTTCTCCCACCTCCCTTCCTCTCCCCCATACCTGTCCTCACCATAACCTTACTTCCAATTTCATGCTACAATAGTCGTTTTGCCAACCTTACCCTTTCACAATCCTCCTTGCTCCCCTCTTGTGTTCCATTATTCAGTTTTATAAATCTATATCACTCTCACATCCCTGAATTACATAAATAGAAATATTAAAAGTTGAAGTCTGATTTGAGAGAGGACATGCAATTTTTGTGTGTCTGGATCTGTGTTACCTCATTCAGTATAATCTTTTCTAGTTCCATCCCTTTTCCTTCAAATTTCTTAAGTTCATTTTTCTTTACAACTGAATAAAATTCCATTGCTTATAATGAGTGGTTAAGTAAAGTGTGGTAGATATATGCAATGAAATGCTACTCAGCAGGAAGGAAAAATGAAGTAATCAAATTTGCAGAAAAATGGAGAAACTTGAAAACATCATGCTAAGCAATGTCACACAGCCTCAGAAAGACAAACACCAAAAGATGTACTCTCTCATCTGTGGGTACTAACTGGTATTAATTGGAGATGAGTGAAAATGGTAGTAAGCATCAGGAATATGGGTATAAAACTAGAATTAGACCAGTAGAGAGAAGAAATAGGGGGAGGGGAAAGAAGAGGAAGAGCTGCCTGATAGATTAGGGGAAGGACAAAATATTGTGGGTGAGAGGGGCTTGGAGGGGTGTGGAGGGAATTACACAAAAGTTAAGACAACATGAATCAGTTCCATAGAAACCATCATTCTGACTAGCATTCTACAAGAACAAAACCACCAATAAAGGGGGTAGGGGGACATCCAGACAAGAAGTGGAAAAAGTTTAACCTTAAAACCATGTAGTCTGGCCAGTTAATCCCAGGCCCAGAATTGGGTTGCCCCCACAGTGAGCTGTTGGCCAGGGAGGACCATGAGTTCCCCAAAACAATGTAGGCCGTTGCCAAAATACTTGATTACCTGCCAGAGCTAAAAAGTAAAAACCTATTGCTGAAGACACCACAGGCTACAGTCACAGGACATCAGAATACCATGCTGGAACCAAAAAGGAAACTTGCTCCCTCCGGCTAGCCCACATAGTTCTAGAGATCTCTGTGGGAATTACTAGAGGACAGTCATCACTAACAGAATGAATAAGCAGGAGACCCCTCAGAGTACAAAATCAACCACCAGGACAAGAAGTACATACTTCTGCAATAGTGGCACACAGCTTCTGTGGTTAACCAACTATTCTCTGATTTGTCAGGAAACCCACTCATTGGGGGAGAATGCACAGCTGGTACTGGAAACCAAGTCAGAATACCATAGTCAGGAAACTCAGACATCAGAGAGAAGCCCCCACTGCTCTCTCAAATACCTTTGCATGCCCCTTTTAATGCAAGGTGCTGTCACTCTTGGTTGAAGAATCCATTTTATCTTACAGAGGGCAGAGAAAATAGAGACGAGTCAACATCCTTTGATAAGATAATAAGATAGCCAACTGTCCATCATGAGACTTGTCACTTCCACTACATCTTCCAGAGCCCAGGAGACATTGCAGAGGAAGAGGTGACATGAATACTGCTCTTTCTGCTAGTCTGACAACCAGCCCCAGGGTGATGGTAACAGACACAGTGATCAATCAAAACCTATCAAAGCAGAAATCCAAAGGTTACAGAGAACTCAGCACTAAATTAGACTGCCAACAGGCCTGTCATGGCTCAGAGAACATTGTGGAAAAGGGGACAGAAAGATTGTAAGAGCCACAGAGTGGATAGAAATAATTTGAAACACAGTCTCCCTCCCTGTCCCACTGCCACAGTAACTGACTGAGGCCTTCATTCCCCATAGTGGATACCATAACATCACTGAGAGCCCCCAGGGTAAGGGAGCCATAATTTTTTTAATTCCATATATGTACAACATCTTCATTATCCAGTCATCCACTGATGGATATCTCAGTTGATTCTATGTCTTTGGTATTGCAAATAAATTAATATGTGCTGTACATTTACATTAGTTTGAAGTGTCTTCCTTCATATAAAAGACTACTATATGCTATATTATGCTTGTAACAACCTCATGTGTGTTTTGTTTCATTGTGTCAAGACTGCTAATCTGCATCACCTGAATTTATATAAATATAGTCTATGATGGCCTCACAACAATTAAATCATTTAATGCCATCACAACACTTTCTCGGGGAAAGCACTGTCTACCAGGATGGTCAAGCATCTTCAATTCAAGGAGCAAGGCAGCTCTGGAATATAGGATTTCTAGTCTAAAACCAGAAAAGTCCCAGATAAATCAGGACAAGTTGACCATACTATGTCCATCATCTAAACCTCTTGAATTAGAAAAGTAGATTTCCATGAAGTCTTTGTTCAAGAATATGTCTGTTTTAGATCAAATAAAGCTAACCTTCCAAGGACCAAACTTAGGTCTGAGAATCCTTGGAACTGTGTCCTTCCATTTCTGTCTGGGAAGAGGTTGATAGTTCAGCTCATAAGTACAATTCAACCAACCCAACATATAGTTCCTGAGTATATATTATGAGTAAATCATGATATAAAACATTGAATGTGTCTCAGTGAAGAAAAATCAAGACATAAGCTTGATGGACTCTGTTTTTCCTATATATATGATTATTTATTAAACTGTTAAATTTTAGATAATGTTTTTAACAAACTGCCATTACAAAGATTTTAACAAAATTGGGACTGTTGTAGAAAGTTCAAAATGTGTACAAACTGTATAATTAAGACTGTTATGAGAGTATTAAAAAAGAGACCTACAGTCTGCTATGTCCCAACATAATGCTAATGTACCACAATCTTGCAAGCTTCACCAGTCATAACCATTGAGCTCATGAAAGTTTAGCAAGGGACAATGTCACGATCCACCTGAGCTCTGACTCCAAAGGGCATGCTCCTTTCAGTAAGCCACATCACCTCTCAGGAAAATAAGTTGTTCCACAAGGGAACCATCATAGACCTGCACATCAGTCAGTTGCTCCAGAGTGAGCAGTTAGTGCTCTGAAAGAACACGGTGAAACCTAAGAGATGTTCAGGTATCTAATCCCAGAGCCTAGCTTGGTTCCCAGGAGATCTTCAGCATGAGCACATGGAACAAATTACATCTCAAATGTAGGGAAGACTTTATGGATGAGGTGGGATGCCAAACACCATCAAACACTTTTAGAAAAAGACTTAAGAAAACTATCTAATTTCAGGTTGGTAAAACATTTTTACCTCCTTTCCTTCTCACCCAGCATTTCAGATTATTATTTTTGATGTTAAAGAAGAAGGATGTGACATGGAGGTGGATCTGTGGTAAAAAGCATTTGTGGAGTGAACCTGACAACTGGGCTTCAAATACCCCAAAATTATGTGAAGCCTGATAAAAGTACAACAAACATCTATGACCCAACATGCCTATTGCCATGTCAGATGGAGTTAAGAGACGCCTGAAGCTCATGGACCAACTCTTCTGGCATTCCCAGCAGCAAACAAGAGAGACCCTATGTCAAACAACGTGGAAGGTGAAGACTGACACGCCAGGGTTGTCCTCTGACTTCTACATGCATGCTCTGGAATGTGTGTGCCTATACATGCACACACATACATAAACATACAAACATACACAAGAAAAAGAGGACCATGGAGAGGATGGTAAAGAGGAAAAGAAGAAGAGGAAGAACAAGAGAAGTCAGAGAAAGGAGACCTGACCATCTCTCCAAGCTTGTTCCTGATGGTCCTCGTGAATGATGTCCTTTGGGCTTTGATTTGTCACTACGCCGGGTCACAGGTTTTGAAATCAACCTTTCAAAGAACCTGGCATTTCAGAGATAAACAGAAATGCCAAGATGCCAAGTCTTAACGGTTTATGGATGCTTACTTATGTGTATGGCATAAATATGTTGTAAAAGCCGCCAAAGATGTTGAACTTAGGGTATGTCTGATATGGATAAGGTCATAGTCTAAAAGACATTTCCTCAAATTCTCTATTGGAATTAAAGTCTGTGTTACCCAGACATAACCTTTCATTCAGTTCTTACAGACAAATGCTTTCAACTAAAGTTAAAAATCAAGTTAACTGGAGTCTTACAGCACACACCAAGATGATTTCAGTGCATGCACTGCAACTCCCCTCCCTTTCCAAGACCCACCATCCAGGCAGATTTGGAGTGAGGCGGTTTTCCAGCAGGGTTGGCACCAACCCCACCCATCCCAGGAGGAGTCTACTTATTAAATTATTTTTTAAAGATTCATCTTCCCAAGTCTTTGGAGGCTGTACAGCTGGGAGTCATTAGCTGTAATCAGAGGGCAGCCAACAAAAGGAGGAAGCTGTGGGTGAACACTGTCTTTCAGTAGCAGCCATCTGGGCAGAGGCAATCTGGTTTAAGCTCGAGCGGGTGGGGGAAGTTATTGGGATCTTGTTATATTTGGACCTGACTTCAGACCCTAAATAAAAGTTCTTTTTTTCCCTCTGTGGCTTGCTTTCTGGAAGTGGGAGTGAAAGATAGCAGGAGTAGGCCAGTGGACATCCCTTGGGACATGGTGGTCAAACAGACCGGCATTCTGAACATAAAAGCCAGACACGAGCTGGCTGTGGGCCTTGCCTATTTCTGACTTGAAGTCTTCACAGATGAAGTTCTTCCTGCTGTGAGATCTCCTTTTCTTTGCACGTCCTCTGCCTTTCCCAAAGATAAGCACATGTCTTCCATTCCAGCACAGAGAGTGGTGCTTGTCTTTCATGTTCCGCTCAGAGATAGATCACTAGTGATGTGTTTTGAAATAAGTAAGTCCTCCATTTTCCATTCTGCATTTTCTTTCATTTCTCTGAGCTTATTAAAAAATATAATACTGAGAAAGATCACACTTTGAGGTCAGTCACAGGGCTTAATCTTGTTTCTGCCACTGACTGAGTGGGACCTCAGCAAATTAAGTCAGTTCTCTCATCTGAAAACTAAGGATAATTAAGACCCTGGTAGAGTTCTGTAGGAATTCATGATGTGTGTCAAGCACCTCAGGCACATATAAAGCATTTAATAATCAGCAAATATTTTAAATGTATTTTTATATAAAAATTTTAATAAAAGATAGAAAAACTCACCAAGTCACTTCATAAGATGAGAGGGAAACTTACACACCTAAACATACTTCCAAAGCAAATGGAATCAAACACCTAACTGTTTCGGTCTTGCAGGGTTTCAATTCTTTTAAAAAATTGTTTTTGTACATCTTTAAATATTTTATTTCACACACACACACACACACACACATATGCACATACACGTGTTTGTTTGTGTATGGCTGGAGAGATGGCTAAGTAGTTAAAAGCACTTTGATGTAAGCATGAGGGCCTGAAGAGTCCTGAAAAGACTATTCAAGTTTGATCCACAAGACCCACATAAACAGCTGGCTATGGCCACTCATATCTGTAACAGTCCAGTAGGAGAGCAAAGAACTAAGAATCTACACACACACAGACACACACACACACACACAAAATAGCAAGCTCTAGAATCAGTAGAACATTCTAGCTTAAATAAGAACAGGTATAAGAGTGATGGAGCAAACTTAAATAAATGTATGTTTAAAAAGAGTTTGAGGGCTGGAGGGATGAGTTAGCAGTTAAAGTGCTTGTCTGCAAAGCCTAAGGACCCAGGTTCAATTCCCAGGATCCACACAAGTCGGATGCATGAGGTGGCACATGTGTCTGGAGTTCATTTGCAGTGGCTGGATGCCCTGGTGTGCCCATTCTCTATCTGCCTCTTCTGCTCTCTCTCTCTCTTGCTCTCTCTCTCTCTCCCTCTCTCAAATAAATAAATAAAATTTAAAACAAAGAGTTTTAGAAGTACCCTGTGTGGTGGATAAAGTTGTGCCAAGAAGCCATAAATGGTTACAAGAAAATCTCAGTGTCAGGGATGGGATGCCTTCCAGCAAGTTATTGGTCAGGGGACCTTGATGCCCCCAAACCACTACAGGCCATTGCCAAGACTCTTGGTTTTCCCACTAAGTAGATGGTAAGACCTTATTGCTAAAGACTTGGACTTTAGTTCACTGAGAAATCAAGCTGGAGCTGAGTGGGAAGCCTCTGCCCTGTTAACTAGCTGTTAGGATGCTGTAAAGAGCTATGCAGCCCTATTTGGGGAGAAAAGTCATCAACAGTCTTAACCAGTAGTGGACTCTATAAGCTTAACAAGTGGCCCTCCAGGCCAAATGTGCCAACTGGTGCAATGGTGGCAGGTTTCTTATGGGGAAATTCAACTGTTCTCTGGATTTGAGACCTGCTCCACAGGGGTAATCAATGCCTGGTACTGAAAACCTAATCAAAAGTCTATGGCTGGGGAGGTCATAAGCCCTACGGGGGGAAACTACTACTGTTGTCTGGCTGAATGGACACATTATACCCACCAAACTGCCCTCGAAATACTTATGTGTATTCTCTATATTAATGCTACTCTCACTCTTGATTAGAGAAGCTTCTCTTCAGATGGCAGTGACCACTGGGATGACTCAAAACTCATCAAAGTGCTGAGAAGTGACAGTGGAGTGTTCAGCACCGAGTGAGACATCTCTGTCACACCTTCCAAGGCTCAGGAACCATAGTGGAAGAGGTGGTGAAAGAATGAAAGAGCCAAAAGAAGGGAAGGAGTGCTTTGCAATACTGTCTTCCAGACCCAAAGCAGCTGTGGCATTCATGACCTCACAGCGTCTAATGCTACCTACAAAGACCGGCATAATAGGAGGAAAAAATGATGAAATCATGGTAGAAGAGAGACTGGCTGTAAAGAAAGGATTCAGTGGAGAGCAGATTCTGGAGGGGTAAGGGAGGGTGGTAGGAACGGATTATGATCATGGCATACTGTTTAAATGTAAGGAGGTTGTCAATAAAAAAGAGTTTTTGAGGGCTGGAGGAATGGCTTAGCAGTTAAGGCACTTGCCTGCAAAGCCAAAGAACCCAGGTTCGATTCCCCAGGACCCATGTTAGCCAGATTCACAAGGGGGCAGACGCGTCTGGAGTTCATTTGCAGTGGCTGGAGACCCTAGCGTACCCATTTTCTCTCTCTCTCTTTCTCTGTCAAATAAAGAAATAAATAAAAATAAAATATTAAAAAGTATTTAAAATTTTTGGTTTGTTTTTTGAGGTAGGGTCTCACTCTAGCTCAGGCTGACCTAGATTTCACTATGTAGTCTCAGGCTGGCCTGAACGCATGATGATCTTCCTACCTCTGCCTCCCGAGCGCTGGTAAGACGTGCACCACCACACCTGGCCTAATTTTCTTTAATTAAGTAAAAAAAATTTTTCAGGTGATAGAGCGACCTAGACACCTGATGTTCTGCTTCAGCCTCTGCAGGCAAGAGCACCTGTTGCAGGCTAACACATGGGGCTCCAAAAGGGCACATGCCACACACACACACACACACACACACACACACACACACACAAGGATTCTTCTTCCCCACTTGATAAAGACATAGGAAACAGGAAGGCAGGAGTGAAAGTTTATTGACAGAGAAACAGAAAAGCTCCCTGGACATAGGAGCAGACTGGGGAAAGGGACAAGGTTTTTACTACTTTTGAATGTCCTCCCATTCCTTACACCATGCTTGCGTTGGTCCTCAGGAGGCTCTGCTCCTGTTGCTTTGTCTGGGATTGCGAGCGGTTCTTTTGCCTTGGTCTGGTCTGATCTGGATCTGATGTTTTGTTGATGGGGGTGGGTATTTTCTTGGTGGGGGTGAGGTTGGGGGCATCTGGACCTGATGTTTTCTTGGTGGGGGTAGGGGGTTGGGAGATCTGTACCTGGTGATTTTTAGTGGGGGAGGTCATGAGAGATCTGACCAGATGTTTTCTTGGTGGGAGCAGGGTTAGGGAGATCTGACCTGATGTTTTCTTGGTGGGAGCAAGGGTTAGGGAGATCTGACCTGATGTTTTCTTGGTGGGAGCAGGGTTAGGGAGATCTGACCAGATGTTTTCTTGGTGGGAGCAGGGTAAGGGAGATCTGACCTGATGTTTTCTTGGTGGGAGCAGGGTAAGGGAGATCTGACCTGATGTTTCCTTGGTGATGGGAGGTCAGGAGATCAGTACCTGGGGCCTTCTTAGTGGGGGTGGAAGATTTAGACTTGATGTTTTCTTGGTGGGGGGGGAGAAGGTCAGGAGGTCTGGACCTGGTGTTTTCTCAGAAGATGAAGCCATAGTGAGGAAATATGGGTCATGGCACTGGGGCCCTAGTTGTCACCCAGGACCTAGGAATAGTGACAGATATTTCAGCCTGAGAGCCGGGGCCCTCATTGCCACCAAGGACCTAGGAATAGTGAAGGAGACCTGAGCCTGGGCGCTGGGGCCCTAGTTGTCATCCAGGACCTAGGAATAGTGAGGGAGATGTAAGCCTGGGAGTCAGGGCTCTAGTTGTCACGCAGGACTTAGGAATAGTGAGGGAGATGTAAGCCTGGGAGCCAGGGCTCTAGTTGTCACCCAGGACCTAGGAATAGTGAGGGAGATGTAAGCCTGGGAGTCAGGGCCCTAGTTGTCATCCAGGACCTAGGAAAAGTGAGGGAGATCTGAGCCTGGGAGTCAGGGCTCTAGTTATCATCCAGGACCTAGGAATAGTGAGGGAGATCTGAGCCTGGGAGTCAGGGCTCTCGTTGTCACTCAGGACCTAGGAATAGTGAGGGAGATCTGAGCCTGGGAGCCAGGGCTCTAGTTGTCACCCAGGACCTAGGAATAGTGAGGGAGATGTGAGCCTGGGAGTCAGGGCTCTAGTTGTCATCCAGGACCTAGGAATAGTGAGGGAGATGTGAGCATGGAAGCCACGGCTCTAGTTGTCATCCAGGACCTAGGAATAGTGAGGGAGATCTGAGCCTGGGAGTCAGGGCTCTAGTTGTCATCCAGGACCTAGGAATAGTGAGGGAGATGTGAGCATGGAAGCCAGGGCTCTAGTTGTCATCCAGGACCTAGGAATAGTGAGGGACATCTGAGCCTGGGAGTCAGGGCTCTAGTTGTCATCCAGGACCTAGGAATAGTGAGAGATATCTGAGCCTGGGAGTCAGGGCTCGAGTTGTCATTCAGGACCTAGGAATAGTGAGGGAGATGTGAGCCTGGGAGTCAGGGCTCTAGTTGTCATTCAGGACCTAGGAATAGTGAGGGAGATGTGAGCCTGGGAGTCAGGGCTCTAGTTGTCACTCAGGACCTAGGAATAGTGAGGGAGATGTGAGCCTGGGATTCAGGGCTCTAGTTGTCATTCAGGACCTAGGAATAGTGAGGGAGATGTGAGCCTGGGAGTCAGGGCTCTAGTTCTCACCCAGGACCTAGGAATAGTGAGGGAGATCTGAGCCTTGGAGTCAGGGCTCTAGTTGTCACCCAGGACCTAGGAATAGTGAGGGAGATGTGAGCCTGGGAGTCAGGGCCCTAGTTCTCACCCAGGACCTAGGAACAGTGAGAGAGATGTGAGCCTGGGAGCCAGGGCTCTAGTTGTCACCCAGGACCTAGGAATAGTGAGGGAGATGTGAGCCTGGGAGTCAGGGCTCTAGTTGTCATCCAGGACCTAGGAATAGTGAGGGAGATGTGAGCCTGGGAGTCAGGGCTCTAGTTGTCACCCAGGACCTAGGAATAGTGAGGGAGATGTGAGCCTGGGAGCCAGGGCTCTAGTTGTCATCCAGGACCTAGGAATAGTGAGGGAGATGTGAGCCTGGGAGTCAGGGCCCTAGTTCTCATCCAGGACCTAGGAATAGTGAGGGAGATGTGAGCCTGGGAGTCAGGGCTCTAGTTGTCACCCAGGACCTAGGAATAGTGAGGGAGATGTGAGCCTGGGAGTCAGGGCTCTAGTTCTCACCCAGGACCTAGGAATAGTGAGGGAGATGTGAGCCTGGGAGTCAGGGCCCTAGTTCTCACCCTGGACCTAGGAATAGTGAGGGAGATGTGAGCCTGGGAGTCAGGGCCCTAGTTGTCATCCAGGACCTAGGAATAGTGAGGGAGATCTGAGCCTGGGAGTCAGGGCTCTAGTTGTCATCCAGGACCTAGGAATAGTGAGGGAGATGTGAGCCTGGGAGCCAGGGCTCTAGTTGTCATCCAGGACCTAGGAATAGTGAGGGAGATGTGAGCCTGGGAGTCAGGGCCCTAGTTCTCACCCTGGACCTAGGAATACTGAGGGAGATGTGAGCCTGGGAGCCAGGGCTCTAGTTCTCACCCTGGACCTAGGAATACTGAGGGAGATGTGAGCCTGGGAGTCAGGACCCTAGTTCTCACCCTGGACCTAGGAATAGTGAGGGAGATGTGAGCCTGGGAGTCAGGGCCCTAGTTGTCATCCAGGACCTAGGAATACTGAGGGAGATCTGAAACTGGGAGCTGGGGTTCCAGTGTCACTTGCCCTCCCAGGGTACCTGCCATTCTGAAGCCCAAAGACTCCAGGGCTGTTAGTCTCTCACAAACCCCACACAGCACATACACCATATTACACACACCCAAGCAACTGTGTATGTGCATGCATTAGTGTGGGCATGTTGTGGGTGTGGGTGTGCATGTGTGGGATGTGTGTGTGCATGTATGTAGGGGTGTGTACATGTGTGCACGTGGGGTTTCATGCATGCATGCATGTCTGTGGGTCTGCATGCATGTGTGGGTGTGTGGGTTATGTGTGTACGTTTGTGGGTGTACATGCATGTGAGTGTGTGTATGTGTGTGCATGTGTGTGTACATGGATGTGAGTATGTGTACGTGTGTGCATGTGGGTGTGCATGCATGTGTGCATGCATGGGGATATGTGCATGAATGCTTAGATGTGTGAAGGTGTGTTGCATGTGTGTGGATGTGTGCATGAATGTGTATGTGAATGTGTGTATGCATGCATGCGTGTGTGTGTGTGTGTGTGTGTGTGTGAATGTGTGTGCATGCATGCATGTATATGTAGACATGTATGTACATCCATGTGTGGGTGTGTGTCAACTTCTCTGAAACACTAAACATGTGGCAACTCCATGTCAGCATTCTGGAATGGCAACAAGGGAACAGGACTAAGTGGGGACTATTCCTCTTCGTTAGCAATTGCTTTTCCATTTGCCACACTCCCTTGCCTCTCTGCTGCACAGTTCTGACCTTGCTTCACTGACTTATTCTGCCTGGCCTTTCTATGGATTTGAATATGTACTTCTCTTGCCTTTTGTCTCACGAGTTCAGATGACTGTGAATAAGAGAAATATGAAGTTATTTTGTGAATGTTTCTGAGTTACTGTGCGTAGGACATGAAGAGAAAAGAAAACCCTGTGGCATCCTCATGAGATAATGAGAAAGACCAGAGGCATGTGACCCAGAGCTTCCTCCAGGGCCTAGGGGGATTGTCAGTCAATTTCAACAAGTTTTGGATTTCTTATGTTTAGGGAACTGCTATTCTGATATAACTGATAGTCACATCCAGAAAACCTGTCAGGAGAAGCAAATGGTCCCTACCCAACTTCACTGGCTTCTTGTCTCACAGGGGAGCTCTCCAAGAAAGGTGGATATAATAGCTAGATCATGTACTGCTATGAGCAAACTCAAAAATGCCATTTATAAATGTAAGCTAGTTTAGTGGGCATAACAGACACTGTTTAAGAAACAAAATCATGCCTAACCCATCTCTAATACCATGTCTCTTCTGGAACTCACCCAACTTTTAAAAAGGGGATCTTTAAGATGATTTAATCTGACTCTCAATATTTTTTTAAGATATGGTCTCATTCTAGCCCAGGCTGACCTGAAACTCACTCTGTAGCCCCAGGCTGACCTTGAATTCATGATGAACTGACTACCTCAGCTTCTCAAGGTCTGGGATTAAAGGCATGCTCCATGATGCCCAGCTCTATCGCTCAAGTTTACAGATGAAACCCAAGACATCACTCTCAAGAAGCCAACAACAGTGTGAAAGAAGACAAAACATGCAAGAAGCATGCTCACTGAGAAATACTGAGACCACAGGAGCCTCCCTTGAATCCAGGGCTAGAAGTGGCAAGTTGTTGGAGCATGTTTTTGTTTGTTTTGGTTCTTGACTTACTTTGCTTTTGGTTTGGGAAAACACTGTTTATAGAAAATAAAACCTAAACTGTCCATGAGCAAGCATCCTTTGCTCTGAAGAAAAGACCCAAGACATGTATATCATCAGTGGAGACACAAAAAATCTCTCCATTCAGGCTCTGGATGAGGTGAGAACTTGTGCAGAAAGAAGCCTTGCATCACCTGAAGGGTCTTTGGGAAAACTCATCACAAACTTTCTGAGAGTCACCTCCAGGACATCTGTCAGGAGAGACCAAATATCTCCTACCCAAGGTCTACTGGCAAGAAAATGGAGTGTTAGAGGAGAGCTCTACAGACAAGAGGACGCTGAAGCTAAACCCTGGGTCTACGGGCTCTAGTAATTCTGGGGTGTGGAAGAAGAGCCCCTCTGTCACTTTGGATCTTCCTAAGGTATGCTGAGACTGAGATTGCATGTGAAGGAGGTTAAGGGGAACATTCCCACAGAAGAGAAAGGATATGGATGAGTCATGTTAAGTGGAAAGAGCTGGACTGGTGGGGATCTCCTGAGTCCAAGTTGCAGAGTGTCCTGATTCTACCACCACCACCTCCCTAGCCTGCTACCATCAGCCCAAAGGTGAAGGCAGAGGCCATGAAAAAGTTGTGCTCCCCACAGCTTAGCAGTCATCACAATGGCCACCACAGACCCTACAGAATGCCCAGCTGCCATTCTTAGAGAACCACAGCTTTCACTTCTTATAGAGGGTTGCTGGGTCTGCAAGAGAAACATTCCTAAATTTCAAGTGTCCCTGAAACAAGACACCATTGCTCAATAGTGGACTCAATGGAATTTTCACCTCTCTATTTCTCTCTTTTTCTATCTCTCTTTCTCTCTCTTCCTCTGTCCCTCCTTTCCTCCCTGCCTTTTGTTAAAGAATAAGATATGCCTTTTGAGGCTGAGTAAATCCTTTGGTCCTTCAACACAACTAGAGAAGAAGGTCATTAGCTCTAAAGGAGGAAAACAGACTATTTATTCATTTATCTATTTATATATATTATTTATTATATATAATATTATTTATATATATTTAGTACTGGATTTCATAAGGACATTTTCATACAAGTATGTAAAGTGCTTTGAGTTTGTTTCCCTCACCAATCCCTTTTTCTCCCCTCTCCTTCCCATTAGTTCCTTTCATTCCCTTAGACAGTTTTTCCTTCTTCTTTCATGCCATACATACATGCATGATCTTATGTAGCTATAGAAAATCAGGATCCACAAAGAAAAGAAAACTTGGTATTTGTCTTTTTAAGTCTGGCTTAGTATGCTTAGTTCATCTCCAGTTTCCACTCATTTTCCTGAAAAATAACATGACTTCATTCCTCTTTATGGCTGAATAAAATTATACATATTGTGTGTATATGTGTCACAGTTTCCTTATGCATTCCTCTGTACACAGACATCTAGATTGAGTCCATAAGTTAGCTATTGTGACTACTGCTGCAATAAACATTGACATGCAAGTTGATACATTTAATTTACTTCCAACAATGATAGCCAAGGGAAGTGGAAAGGGCAGGGGGAGTAGGCCACATTATGAAATAGAAAATAATAATTGGTGTCATTATATTTTTTACTTTGGCTGATAAAATGTTTATAGTTATTAGACATAAATAGGCTACATTATACAACAACAGAGAAGGTTTTGATGGTTAGTCAATGTACTAACTTTATAGATGATGAAAATATATATGACATTTATTAATCTCCATTAAAAACTAAGCAGACTTAACAGAGTAGTTTAAACTGTTTCTATTTTAGGAGTAAGAAAATGACAGTTAATAAACATATCTGAATACTCCACTCCTATAAATAATAATATAGTTCTTCCTGAAATCCTTTATGGGAAGCCTCTTTTCTATTCCAGTAAATTCCCTTGGTTGATCTAGATTCCACAGATGAACCTGGCAATAACTCATAGGTTGTTAAAGGAAGGAACGATGTCATCAGACTGGGATGATGAGGGAAAGCACCTCAGTGTAGGAGAGGTGGGGTCAGGTTTGCAGTGTTGGGCTCAGGGAGGGAGGGAGGGAGAGGAGAAAGAAAGGGAGGGAGAGAGTGAAGGAAGGAGAAAGGGGAAGAAAGGAAGAGAGAAAGGGAAGGAAGAGTGGGAAGGAGAGATAGTTGAGCAGAGGGATTGTCTATATACGGAAAATGTAAGACATTCAGGGACAGCCAAATACAGTGCCTTTGCTAGTGGAGAAAGAACAGAAAATCAGGAGCTGACTGGGATTGGACTTGTCAAGGCATTCCATCCAGAAGACAGTGGAACACTTGTGGATTCTGAAAGAGAGGCATGTCCTAAAAACTTCTTGGAAGAGTAATACGACCTATGGTTCCAAGCCAGACCTACAGGTCATGGAACTGCAGTTGACAAGCTAGAGAAAGGACTGGAAACAACTGTATTAACAGTCAACATGGAAGAGTTGAATGATAGGGAAGCAGATAATGAGCAAATTCCCATTACTGAAATTTCAGAGCTGGTTTCCAGAAAGTGGGTCTCTAGAGACAGGGTTGAAATGCGATAAGAAACCATGTTAAACAGCTTTTATCTTAAGGGTTCTGTATTTGGTATATTTGGATTAATCCTGAGCAAATGAGGTTAAGAAATGTTTATGTTAGATTATTTGCATGTAGAAGACTGTTTTCCTCCTCTTGGTTTCAGGGCGACCAGACAGAAGAAATTAAGTGTAATTAAATATAAAAAGTATCAATTAGCACTGATTTTCCCATCCACAGAGAACTGACCAATTGGGAACGGGTAAGCTAATCCTCTCTCAGGCTTCTGCAGGAGTCAGAAACCCAAACATCCATCTAATCACATGAGAAGACATCATAGTAAATGTTTGCTTTACATAAACAGGCAACATTTTTCTCCAAACTTGCCTTTATTTGACAGGTCATTATAGTATGTAAAGCAATAATAGCTCATGTCCTCTTAATATATACTCACACAAATATGACAGCATGGTTGAAATGGAATGCTCTCCCTTCAGTGACATCTACCATCACCTATCTCTGGATAGTTAAGACCTTTATGTATGAAAGGAAAATGAATGGTAATATGGCAGTCTGATAGGCAAAGTACAAATTTCTACTCTAATGAGCTTTTGTCAACAGATTCATTTTTCTATTCTTAAAATGACTTCATGTTTCAGTGCTGAAATGAATATTATGAGATGATAACTCGGCATCCACCCTCAATAGGTTTAGCTGACACCCTTGTCATTCTGTGTGCCCCATTTCTCTGTGGCTTGCTCAGTGGGAATCACCTTTCTACATCTACTTATCAGGATTCCTGCTCGGTTCTTCCAGGGCACAGATTTTATGACATTTTCTAGTAGGTCTGGTCTCTTTACAGTTTCCCAAGTCCTAATATCCAGTGTACTTCCAATGAAGCCTTTGGGAATATTCTGAGTATAAGTTAAACATTTTACCACAGGGATAGATTACACTTAATGACATGAAACAATGAATTCAATAGTTTGTATACTAAGCTGAATTTTTCCCTCAAGTAAGCATACCCATACCTTACCTACCCACCACTCACTCTTGAGCATAGCTGACTTTACTTTGGTGCCCAGATGCCCTCAGTCTTAATGACCCTCATTCTTTCAATATAACCTCCTGTCTGGTATCTAGATAAAGCCCCAGAAATCTGCCTCTACCACCAGGAATCACTGAGCAGCCTGTGAGGCTGGAGCTGCCCACTCATTTGTCGCCATGTTCTGTGACGGACATCCTTTGTCCAGCTATGTACACACCATATGACTCCACAGTTACTCCCACATTTCTGGAAGTATTCCTAACAAGTATCCTGCTGTGCACAGAATCCCACTGATTCCTGGAGAGTAATCGAGAATAATTACAGCACAGAGCAGGAAACAAGTTCCTTTCGATATCAGTTAAAAGGTAAATATGTATTAACCATCTTCAACAACAAAAAATTGCTCAAGAGCCACATTTTTCCATTTCTTACACTCTAGCTCTCTGCATATTCTTAGGAACTGTGTGGGGTAGAGCAGAGCATGATGTGCTCATGTGGTCAGAGGACAACCTTGGAGGGTTGGTCATCACCTTCTACCTTGTTTGAGACAGGGTCTTGCTTAGCATTGTAAACAGATGTAGCTGGCCAGTGAGCTTTGAGATTCTCCCGACTCTGCTTCTCATCATAATAGGTGTGGTAGTATTACAGACATATGCACTACTTGTGTCCAGGTTTACATGCGTTCTGGGGATCTGAACTCTGGTTGCCACGCTTGTGCAGCAAGCATGTTTAACCACCGAGACATCTCCCAGCCCCAGGAACTCTTGCTCTCACTCTAGCCTTCTCTCACACACCCTTTCCTTTCATCCACAGACTGAAGCCTCCTCTCTTTTACTTTATTATTCATAGTGGTGAATCTTACCTTTGTCTCATCCTGATTCAAATTGCAGTCTTCTTTTTCCTCAATCAAAAAGTGCATCAGGACTCTTCTAAAGCAACAGAATCCTCCTGTTGGGACTAATATGTTATTATACCATCTCCTAGAAGATTAAAACAGTAACAATTTTTAACTTTATTTATGTATTTTCACATGTGTGTGTGTGTTTGTTGGGGGGTCATGCCAGGGTCTCTTAGCACTGCAAATGAATGCCCATTGGTTTCACATAAGTGGCTAGGAAATTGAACCTGGACCAGCAGGCTTTGTAAGCAAGTGCCTTTAACTACTGAGCAATCTCCCTAACCCCATTTTTTCTTTTGTTTATGTCTCATTTTCAATGGCTGAATATATGAATTCTTTTTTCTTAGGTGCATCCACCTGAAACACATACTACAGTGCCCCAGGAATACTGTGCTTTTCTGAAGTGGGCACCAGAATTAGTCAGGACCCATGGAAAACTTCACTCAAGACCATCACTATGGATTTCTCCAAGAAAAAAAAGAATTCCATAAACTTCCCCTTCACCTTCTCTTGCTCTCATAGAATTATCTTGTTCAAATCTGTGTGGTGATTTTGACCTCCAAACAGTCATATGGTCTCTTCCTTACAATTCTTCTTCCACACCTGGTTTCCTCAGCAAAGGCAGGACAATACAAATTCTATCCTCTAATTTTACCCCTGATGTCATAAAGAAGTGTGCTCTCTCTCTCTCTTTCTCTCTCTCACACACACCTATTTAGTGCCATATTTTTCCCTTTTCATACTTTCCACTTCTTTTTTATTTTGTTTTTATTTTATTTATTTGTCTTTTGAAGAAGGATCTCACCCTAGCCCAGGCTGACCTGAACTCACTCTATATCTCACAGCAGTCCTCCTGCCTTAGCCTCTAAGCATAGCACTAACGTGTTGTCTAGCTTTGGAAGCACAGAACTTTATGACAAGCCATAAGGAAAAAATATGTGTGCTACATAAGCCTCACTCAGGCGTGATTTATACTTCTGTGAGCTCACTGTCAATGGATTAATAATATTTAATAAATAAGGTGTCTTTAAACAGAAACACTCGTGAGACAAAAGTTGCATTGATCAGTTGATGAAAGTGTGATAAACAGAGGCTTTAAGGAACCAGTCTTTTATTTACTTCAGGATCAATACTTCAATATTCGCTGTTTGATACTTCAGTGTTCCTGAATTCCTCCAAAATTTATGATGAGAAATATGCTAACAATCTTAATGAGGTTCCCTTGTATGTGATAAGTCATCTTATTCTTGCTGCTTTAAAGATTCTGTGCATTATAAAGTCGCTGCAATGCTTAAATGAGAAAACAGGTTTATTCAGTAATATTCCACTATTACTTTTAGTGATTGTTATACAATAGATTGTGTGTAGACTCTGGACACTTCTCTGAAATATACTAGGGTCTTTGCCCTCAATGAAGATAGAAATAGCACCACTTAGAAATCATTAAAGTTTTTAAATGTTTATTGTGATAAAGCAATATAAAGTTGATTATCTTAAGTATATATTTCACTTATATGAGGTACATTCATATTGTTGGACAAACATCACTACCCATCCCATCCATACTTTTCCATCTTACAGAACCGAATCTTTGAATTCATTAAATAGGAGCTCTCGTTTCCTCCCTCCAACAAGCCCAAGCACCCATGATTCTTTCTGTTACTATGATTCTGACTGTGTTAGATATTCTCCATAAATTGAATTATACAATGTTATCTATCGTGACTGACTTATTAATTTACTATTATGTTCTTAAGGTTTGTTCATATTGCCATCTGTGTTCCAATTTTCTTCTATCTTAAGATTGGCAGAGAAAGAATTATCTGTGTTCTTTTGTGAGTTGTTTTCTATATGTCTTTTTTTAATTTTTTGTTTGTTTATTTTTATTTATTTATTTGAGAGTGACAGACAGAGAGAAGGAGGCAGAGAGAGAGAGAGAGAGAGAGAGAGAATGGGTGCACCAGGGCTTCCAGCCACTGCAAACAAACTCCAGACACATGCGCCCCCTTGTGCATCTGGCTGACGTGGGTCCTGGGGAATCAAGCCTCGAACCGGGGCCCTCACAGGCAAGCGCTTAACCGCTAAGCCATCTCTTCCAGTCTATATGTCTTTTAACTGGTTTATCCCTTATTATCCCCAGTAATGCTTTTGCATTTAGCTGATTTTTATGGTAAAATATTTAAATTCCTTTCTAAATTTTGCATGTGTATTTGGTGTGAATGCATGTGTGTATACATGTGTGCACATTTATGTGGATGCTTATGTACATGTGTGTGCATGTGGAGGTTAAAAGTAGACATTAAGTATCTTCCAAGGTCTGTCCTCCCTTTATTGTAACAAAGCAGGGTATCTTACTTGAGCCTAGAGCTCTCTGGTTCAGCCAGCCTAGCTATCTAGCTTGCCCTGGGGATTCCTTGTCTCTGCCTCCCATGCACTGGAATTAAAAAGTGGCTGCACCTGGCTTTTATGTGGGTGTTGCAGATTTGAATTTGGCTCCTCATACTTGTATAGCACCTTACCAAATGAGCCATCTCTCCCTCCCCTCTTTCTCATTCTTTTTGTGAATATTCTATATCTTTACTTTGCTTCTACCATACAGATGACTAATATCCTAAAGTTATATGTTCTAATTTGGATCTGTACCAACTTAACTTCAATCACATACAAAAGGTTCCTTCTTTATTTCTCCATCCTCACTTTTGTCCGTTGTTGATTTCACAAAGTCACATCTTTATTTATTGAATATCCAAAGCCAAAAACTCCTCCAGTTTTTACTGTAGTCATCTCGTAAATTACATAGAAAACAAGATATAAAGTTACATATCAAATTTATACCATATAAGCCTTTCCCTGAACATTGCAACCCTCTGGTAGATACCCAAGTTTCAAGGATGTTTCCTCAGACAACAAACTCTACTACAGCAAATGTGGTCTAGGTGGGGAAGACTGATACCTGTTGCTCCCTACTGTGATATCATCTCAGAATCCTCTCTGTCATTATTTTTTACATATATGTTAATAAGCTTTCCCAACCTAAAGACTTTCTACAAAAATTGCCTTCAAAATGATGCCTTTGTAGAGAACCAGAAGTGAACTTAAATATTAACATTTTACAAAATGTCCCAAATTCAAGCCATAGGATGAAAAAAAAACCAAACATAAAACATTTCAAGAAAACGTGTCTGGTATTTGGGCTTATGAAGAATTGTAATTATTAAGCATAATAAGAATACACATTCCATAAAGAAAAGATGACAAAATTTTCACCCAATCTTTAGCAAATCTAATTTGCATCAAGAGAATAGATGCATAACAAGGGGAAACTGCTTCTGAAGAGCCTCTGAGTATGAGGTGCTCAGAGGGTGAATCAAACACAAAGACAGTCTTATCAGGCAAAATCAAGAGGTACAAAAGTAAAACCAAACCAAGTGCATTATACACATGTCTGAAAATGTCTAAATGAAACATGTGTGAGATTAGTATATGCTAATTCATTTTTAAAAGAATAAATGTTTTAACATCATTAAAAAAGTAAAACCAGGAACTTCACCAGAATGTTAACACCTTTCATCACTCTGTTCAAATTGTGGCCACTGGAGTGTTAGAAAAACAGCAGCTGTCAAGAGAAGAGAAGCCGGGAGATGCAGAGGTCGAGATGCCAGTGAGGGCCTTTTAGTCACTGCTCCGTGTTATCCATGACATCATCACTGTGTTTTAGAAAACTAGGCTAAAATGTTCCAGGTGTCAAGGAGCCATGCCCAATGGTAATGTCGTCTCTCCCAATATACTTTCTCCTAATGCCACTGCCAGTTGATTGAAAGGACTTAAGATTCTGAAAACCGAACATGCCTGACTCCTCTGGGTGGGTATGTTGCTGTGGAACAAAGAACATGCCGGTTCCTCTTTCCCTTAGCTCCAGGCACAGCTGGAGGAAAAGAAAAGGAAACCCACTTTAAAGCATTTTAGACCTACTCTCTATTCCAGACTCTGAGGCTGCCGTTTAGGATCTGAAATGTGCTTACTTTAACCCATCTTTGTTGACACAGCCACAAACTTCAGCAAATACTGAAACCAGACTCAACTGGAGTTCTTACAAACTTTCATATGTGAGCAAAATTCCCCCCTTAATTGTGCCTAACATTCATCTGCTATGATTTTTGCCAAGTTCTAAAAAGGAAATCTTTGAGCATTTTCTATTCTATATTTTACAGTCTTTAAAAAATGCCAATTGGACAGCACTTATCCTTCTCAAGCAATAGTAAATATTACTTCTTCATTCTCTCAAAGGTTTTTTTCTGATACTTATCTTTCATTTTAATACTTCACACACAGCCCTCCTGATCCCTAGGGTTATCTCTGACTAGTAAATGCTCTGTTGACCTGCACTTGCAGAAGCAAAATGAACCAAACATGATTTTACACTTGGCTAAGAGTCTTGTGCTGTCCTTATACAAAGCCAAAGGCTCGTGTACCCTGAACTTTGACCTCAGAGCTTTCCTTTGACCTAGTGTCTAGGAGATATCTGAGCCTTTTCTTCCTTATGCAATAACTGGCCATATTGGGCCAATTTCTGGAAACTTCAAGCTTTCAGCATCCTTTTCCACCAACTTGAGTAAGACCTCCTCTGTCAGAAAGCTCAGGACTTGACTCTTCCCATTCTATACCCAAGCTCCCCAACCATGTGTTCAGGAACCTAAACAGCATGAGCTCACTATGCACATTCCTACCACACATTCCTCTCTAGCATTCTCCTCTTCCACCATGGATGCAGCTGACTCCTAACCCTCAGTTATGTGCCCCTGGGCATACTGGTTCTAGGTTTTCCACCTGGATTAATTTCCTTCCTCCTGCATAGTTCAGACCCAGTTCCCATGGTACCTATTTTATCAAGATGCCCCTGGTTTCCTCCAACATCAAATTCCTTCTTCCAAACTGGTTCTTCCACATGGGACTGTCACATTCTTTGTAGTGCTAGGTCCACTTTAATTGTTTTTATTTATATGCATATATATGCACAGGGCCTCTTGCCTGTGCAAAGGAATTCCAGACACTTGAGCAACTTTTTGTGTCTTACATGGGTGGCTTGGGAATTGAATGTAGGCCAGCAGGCTTTTCAAGAAAGTGCCTTTAATCCTGAGCCACCTTCTCAGGCCCATTTTTAGAGCTATTTATGTGCAATGACATCTTCTCTGTCAAGTGTAATCATAAGCCTCAGGTTACCCACATTTCTATCTCCCTCTCATCTCCACTCCAAGGCTCAAAGTCTTTGTTCATTAAATATTTTTTAGATTAATAAAAGAGCACGTAAATTTATCTTCTTATGCTAGTCTCTGTTCACATAAATATGAGCATCCAAAGGGGTGAGTGGATTTGCTAACTAGCTTGAAATCATCTAAGGAAAAAAGAAAGCAAATATTCACCATGAATTAATAAGACAACAGATAAACACACACATGGATATACTACACCAAGATATGATTTCTTCTAGCTGCCTGATTTGTTTACTAGAACTTTTTTAAATTTTTTAAATTTTATTTGCAAGGGGGAGTAGGAATGGGCACACCAGGGCTTCTTGCTGTTGCAAACCAACTCTAGACATATGTGCTACTTTGCACAACTGACTTCATATAGGTAGTAGGGAATGGAACCAGGGCCTTGCAAGCAAGCACCTTAAACTGTTAAGCCATCTCTCCAGTCCCAAGTTACTAAGACTTTTAAAGTAAATTCTCTCTCTCTCTCTCTCTCTCTCTCTCTCTCTCTCTCTCTCTCTCTCTCTCTCTGGTGTGTGTGTGTGTGTTGCAGCTAGTCTCCCACATTGTGGTGGTTAATTTTTATTGTCAACTTGACTGGATTTAGAATCACCTAGTGGTGTAGTCAGTTCCATGCTGCTGGGATAAACATCCAAACCAGGGACAGTTTAGGAAAGGACGGGAATTATTTCAAACTTATGTCTAGGTGGGCGGGGGGGTGGGGTGGGCAGTTATATCACTGGCAGAAGAAACTGCTTTCACATATCCAAGTAAACAGAGAAATACCATCAAACATCAAAAGCAACACAACACAGAATAGGCAAGCAAGCAGCAGGAGCCCCAGCAGAGCTCAGACCTCTCTGCATATCTGCCGCTGTCACCTGATATTTGCAAGAAGGTGACATCCAGGCTTGCTCTATTATCTTTTCCCTGCCCTCGAGGAGCTGCCCCTATAGACTGTAAGCCAAAATAAACAAATTTTCTCAACATCAGCTGCTTTTGGTCAGGTGTTTGTCCCAGCAACAAGAATGTAACTACGACAGTCCATGAGGCCCTTTCCAACTGGCCTTCATTATCCTCACACTCCATGGAAGCAAGGCACATGGAACAGTTTGCCTGTCTCTGGACATATTGGACATCTCAGCTTTATATGTCTTCTCAAGTCTAGATGAAGCCCTTTGAGGCTCTGCTTCAGTAGCCTCACCTCTGAACCATCACCTGGAGAATCATTTGTCCCTATATCTTCACTCACAAATAACTCTATAGTGCACTTGGAAATTATTTTTGGCCAATAATGTACCTATATAACAAAGAAATGCTCTACAAATTAGCATGGTGCATGACACATAATGTATCTACTCAAGTCTTTCTTCTCATCTCTGAGATATAGAAATTCCACCTTGATGTATCTAAGACTAAGAATTTCCCAAGCTTACTTTCAAGCAGCTATGTAGCTCTCCTCATGATGTGTAAGTCAAAATGACATTTGCCACTTTGGGCCAAGTTGCTGTGTTCTGTCTATGCTGCCCCTCCTTTTGCACCCACAGGAAGACGATTCTAAGGCCTGGCCACAAGATGTAAAGATCCCAAGTCCTTGAGTCACTGCACGGAAGCAAGCCTCCCACCACCTGAGAACACCCCCATCAGACTGTTCCCTGTGCAAGAAGTAAAGTTCTTCTGAGTTAAACCACTAAAATCTGGGATTTACATGTTATTCTTACTAATACAGACTGATTTTCAAAAAGAACATATTTTATTTGATTAATTCTGTGTAATAACTATGCCTGTTCTTGTCCCTCTAAGGTTTAAACCATAATGTATATATAATAGAGATGAAAGGAAGGAGAGTGGAAAGGAAATTGAAAGGGTGAAAGAAGGGAAAAAGGACAAGAAGGTGAAAAATTATAGTCAAAATATCACTTCAGGTATGATGTGCACATTATAATCCGGTTGCTTGTTAATTTTGCTGCTATATCCACATTCCCAAAATATTTCTTATGATACAGTAGCTATTGGATAAATATATGCTGACTTAATTAGCAAATAAAATTATGAATACTATTCTTTTGCTTGCTCATAAAATGATCTTAAGAAATCAAATATCTGTAAAACTAGAAATTATGGTACTTTGTCAAGAATAAAATAACCATGCCTCAGAAAGTTGCAAAAATGAGACTTAGGAATATTCTAACACATGTCAGACCACTTTCAAGGTACCAGGTGTCCATAGAATCTCTCTTTTTCTTTCACAGAAGATAGCGAGACATGAGGAGATGAACCACCCCTCATACTTCAGTCAAGACCCAGGTGAAACCACAGAGGAATTGGTGAGATGAGCAAGAGAGCTGCTTCCATGGCGAGCCTGACAATCAGCACCAGGGTGAAGGAGACAGACCCTGAAGATACTCAAGAAATACTGAAGCAGAAATCCAGAAGCTCCTGAGATCTTTACACTGAAGTCGTCTTAAAACATATCTACCATCACTCAGGAATTTTGCAGAAGAGGAGGCAGAAAGATGGTAAGAGCCACAGGTTGGGAAGGCATCCCCAGAGGCATTGATCCCTCTCAATGAATAACTGCTGCTCTCACATTTCATAGCCTAGAACCCCATGGGGGATACCAGCAACCCCACTGACATGGGAACTCAGTGGAACTGGGGCAGGAAGGAGGGAAATGATGGTACCAACACATTATGTGTCCATAACTGCTGAGATGGCTCAGCAGTTAAAGGCACTTGCTTGCAAAGACTGCTGGCTCAAGTTTGATTCCCTAGTAAAGCCAAATGCACAAAGTGGCATATTCATCTGGAGTTGGTTTGTAGGGGCAAGAGGCCCTAGTGTCTCTCTTCCCCCCCCCCCCCAGCAAATAAATTAATATAAACAAATAATAAGAAAGACTGCATTGCTTATTATTATAGCACTGATATTTGATGACTGTCTCTGTATAAGATTAAAGACAGCATTCTTCCAATTCTTTACCTAATCTCTAAAACAAGCTACTTATTAGCCTGGCAAGAATATTTAGAAAAACATTTAAAATATTTTTTGATGAGGAAGGGAAGGGGGAGGAGAAATTTCTAAAACAGAAAGAAAAATTCAACCTTCCTATCAAGTAAAAGGAGAAGAGACCACATGTGGTGAGGAGACCAATTTAAGCTACATCCTATGGTCCAATGGTCCAATTATTGCAGAATATATATAATCTAAATTTTGCCCAGTCCTGCTAATCAGACAGCGGCTCACTGTGTCTGTTTATCTCTTAGCCATTACCGAGTACAGTAAATCTGCATTTCCAGAGATGGTCTGAAATAGAAACCCAAGCTGGCTAAATTTGTTTTGGGACATATCAGGCAACAGCTAGAAATTTTTAAATGACCAACTTGCATTCCACTAAGGCACTGAATGAATTGATTAGGAAAAAGCTAAAAATTGAACAGTATGTTTTGGAGTAGGCTAAGGTTAGTGCTGCCAACAAAAATATGTAACTACCCAGAAAACAGCTATCAATCAAAGCTGATTTTCAAATAGAATGGTGAAAAAATGATATTTAATAAGAAGGAATGTCTTCTTTTCCCCTCTAGATGCTTCTTTCCAAACAGATCGATAATAAAATCATTGCATCCAAAATACATACAAGCTTCGACCAATAAAATTACAAGGGACAGTGGAGTATTCCACCAGAAAGGGCTTACTGCTCAGTTCAGACAACCTTTAACCAGAAGGTCAGCTTGGCACATGTGCAGGGCAAAGGGCTGATGCTCAGTGGACCCATACGTGGTGATTGATGGGTTTATGGTAGAGTGTGTGGTGCTGCCTGTGGGAAGAGGCTCTCTTGAGAGACAAGCCCCACTATTGTTTGGACGCTCTCGTGTTAGCGGGTGCCCTGCGGTAACCCTCGTGCTCTGAAATACTCATATTGGTTATTTCAAAGTTGGGTGCAGAACTGTGCTTTCCCGTGTCTGTCACTAATGACTTGCAGCTGTTGCTAATCTGTGCCTCTGATTTCCTTTGATTACTATGTGTATTGATGCCTGTGGTAAATAGGCATCTGCCAGGTGCCAGCACAATCAGGGGAAAAATATAAAAAGTTCCCTGTTTCAAATTCAATGTGACATTGTGCAAGTTGAGAGGCAGCCATTTAACTATTCAGAGGAAACAGCTTCCTGGGGCACCTCCGGCCTCCTGGCCAGGGACATTCCTCCCGTTCTCCACCCCCCACACACACACACTCCTCCCCTATGATTCTTTCTTTAGGATTTTTTTCAGTCATGGTAAGAGGGTTTCCACATCATGTGACACCAGCTGGGGAAATATCTAGATGGGTGGCTGTCACCAGAGCTTCCAGAGAGGAGGTGTCGCACTCACGTCTCATCACCTCACCTGTTCTACCAAGGTTGCAAATGCATTTTGACATCAGTGATTTTTCTCTCGGAAGAACACAATTTAGGAGCTGTATCAGTTGCTTTCTCAATGCTGTGAAAAAATACCCTCCCCCAAAAAATAAAAAACTTTGGGAAGAAAAAAATTTAATTTGGCTTACAGTATAGAGAGAAAGTTTTATTATTACAGGGAAGGCAAGGCAGGAGCAGGCACCAGCCCAGCACATGGGCACATTAGCAGGCAGAAAGCCAAGAAACAAAGTAGAAGTGGGGCTGGTTATAAAACCGCAAAACCCGCCCCCAATGACCCACTTCCTCCAGCAAGGCTCCACCTCCTAAAGGTTCTACAACCTTCCCAAACAGCGCCACCAGCTGGAAACCGTGAGCACATGGGGGACACTCTACATTCAAAACAGAAGATTCCTAGGCAATCAATCTGGCCTTCTTTAGAAGAAATAGAAGGAGATCTGAAAGAAAGCAAAGCTAGAGGTCTTCCCAGGAAAAGATGCAGTCAGACCAACCAAAACCCAGCACCTGAGATACAACAGAAGTACCCTCCCTGGAGGGGGTCTTAGTAAAGCTCTAACCATCTCTGATTCATGCTGCATCTTGTAGCCCACAGAGAAGAACTTCCGTGTCCCCAGGTGGGATTCTCCCACATGGCTTCCTCTGCCTGCTTTGCCACGGCAGGAGGAGTGCGGCCCTGGACTTCAGCAGTGCTGACTCTCCTCCTCCTCCAGTTAGGAGAGTTATCTGCTTCATGGGCACCCCCTTCTCCCCCTGGTACGTCATGAAAGCAACTCTGAGGCCATCCTTGACAGGTTTGCTCTTTTGTTTCAAAAACCAAGATCTTGAGCTGGAGAGATGGCTTAGCGGTTAAGGCACTTGCCTTCAAGGCCAAAGGCCCAGGTTCAATTTCCCAAGACCCACATTAGCCAGATGCACAAGGTGACACAGGCATCTGGAATTCATTTGCAGTGGCTAGAGGCCCTGTGGCACCCATTCTTTTTCTCTATCTATCTGCCTCTTTCCCTCTTTTTCTCAAATAAATAAATAAATAAAATATTTTTAAAAACAAGACCGTTAGCTAGAGGTTCCCATTTGTTTATCGTTGCTCATAAATACAGGGAAAGGCAGATTGACTCCAGAATTCATTGCTGAACTTCAAAAGGAAGCATCCCAAGGCAGTGACCAAAAAATAAAAACTGGTAGAATGAGACCTAGAAAATCACAATACAGTACATGAGATATCAATGTATGCAGACATTAAATGGTTCATCAACTTTTACAAAAACCTGAAATGAAAATAATCTGCTCTATTTTTTAACCCCTAATTGGACAATCTTAAAACCCACACTGTGGCTGAAACACTAACCTACAAGCAGAGCCCAAAAATGATAGTGTTGTATCAAACCACAACAAAGTATTCACTTCAGACATTTAATGTCTATGGCTTTAAAAATCAGTCAGCAAGACAATCTTCCCTAACAATAGATAGTCAGAGCATAAATGAAAAAAGACTCCATGGTGAACTCAGAAGAGGTAACTGTAAGGTGTCACTAATGCTCCTCAGCCCAGAGATTAACAGAAGTAGATCCACCATACTAGTCATCTAGGCATTGTGAGTCAGCAAAACACAAAAGTGAGAAGGAGAAGACAGCACGACACCAGGCTGATACATACTTGGAATGAGAGAACACTGGTGATTCCTCCTTATCTGGAATACCCGAGTCTAGAAGTATTTTGGAATTCAATTTTTTTTCAGATTTTGGAACATTTGCTGGAACCCAAGTCTGCATACACAGGATGACACATCCTGGAGATGTGACCTAGGCCTGCATACACATGACGGTATGTTTTGAGGTCAGGACTCAAGTCTAGACACAGGAGACATTTGCACTTCATGAGCACCTTGCACACTCCTGAAGGTTACTTTGCACAGTATTCTTCGCACACTTGTGCTTTGGCTGAGACCTGTCACATGAGGTCAGGTTGTTACCTGGCATGATGTCCATCACTGTATGACAGTGTCTGCTTAGTGTACCCAGTGCGCTTCAAGTCATTGCAATGACAAAGACAACACACAACCACACATACACATGGGAATAACATGCTCCCTGAAGTGTGATGCAAATGGAGTTGTCACTATGAACTGCTTTGTAAAATTAAAATAAAATAATTAAAATTAACAATGAACTTTGAAAAATATAAGCATTATGACTTTTAAAAACTTCAAAAATATAACACATGCATCTATAGAGTTCTACCTAAGATTTTACATAGTTTAATCTAGAATGTTCTAAATAAGACAGAAAAGGCCTTTACTAATACTCCCACAATCAGGGGTGACTGTGCCAAACTATTCCTAATTTTTCAGTTTTTGTTTCTCTTGTCTTTTTGTGACAGTCTCATATATCCCAGGCTGGCCTCAAACTTATTAAGCAGTCAAGAAGTACTGTAAACTTCTGATCCTTCTGTCTCCATCTTCCAAGTGCTAAGATTACAGGCACACACCACCACACCTCACTTATGCGTGCTGATAATGGAACCTAGTGTTTCTAACATGCTAGATAAGCACTCTATCAACTGAGCTCCAGGCCCAATTATTCAGTTTTCTATATAAAAATAGAACATTCAATTATTTACAAATTGGCTAATGTATGATGTATTTCAATGACAGATTTTCATCTATATAATTTGGTCCATAAACTGGTCATAATATTTAATTAATAAACCTTGGCAATAATCACAATGAGATAAAAATTACACTTTAGTTGAAATTCCATGATATGATGAGATAATTTGGGGTCCTTATGTCTTAACTGTTTATCTTATGGTTTGTGAAATATTTCATTCATATTAATGAAAGTGAACAATGTTATGATTTTTACCGAAATGTGATCTCGGGAAAATTCTACAAGTGTTTCACAATAACACTCATCCCCTCTGCTCCCAACCCCCAAATGGCTGTATAATAGCTAGTCCAATGAACTTCCCACATGAAAGGTACGCCGCACATCCGGAGGGCCCTGCTCCTTGGAGTCTGCTAAAGTGAGTAGATGAGATAACGGTTACTGGGTTGATAATGAAAGGCATTGTGCTATAAACACTAGAAGAGAATTAATGAGGACTGGCTCTCATTACAGCTGGGAATATCAGGCAAGCCTGCTCGAAGTGGATGACACCTGAATACAGCCTTGGACAATGACTTGCTCAGTAGTAAACAGAGATGAAGGACGAAGAGAGAAAAGCATTATGGGACTGGGAAGAAATACTAGAAAATGGAAGAAACACATTGCCTGTGTTTATTTCGTCTTGAATTCTAGACAGTGCATCTGAAATGCAAAAGTACACTGGATAAACAATGAAGATTTGGAGAGATGAAGCATGCTGAAGGAGCAGTGCCTTGGGAGCAAGTCACAGTGTGGATGAGGGGAGCGGTCAAGAGCAGTGACTCTCAAAGTGTGGTGCCCGAGCCAGCAGCATGGAAGAGCACGTCAGAGGTAGACGTTCTCAACCTCCACCCCACGCTTACTGAATAAGAAGTTCCGGAAGTTGCATAAATTTAATAAATAAATTTAACATGTCCTTCAGGGAATGGTGATTACATGCCAGTATAAAGACAAGGAATTACACGATAATTTTGATCATTCAGGTGCCTGGTAATAAAAAATAATCCAGGGGAAAAATCATATTAAGAAAGTAAAAAGTAAAGGACAAAACAACCAGGCTGGACATGGTGGTGGCACACATCTTTAATCCCAGCACTTGGGAGTCTGAGGTAGGAGGATCGCTATCAGTTCAAGGATATCATGGAGCTACAGAATTCCAGGTCAGCCTGGGTTAGAGAGAAATCCTACCTTAAAAAGATGAAAAAATAAAAAAAAAAAATTTTAAAGGATAGAATGACCAAGGGAAACAAGCAGCTGCTCTCATCAAAGATCAGAAACCTGGCCTGAGGAGATAGTTCAGCACTTAAGGCACATGCCTAAAAAGCCTAAGAGCCCAGTACCCGATGCACTAAGTGGCACATGCATCTAGAGTTCGTTTGCAGTGGCAGGAAGAGCCTGGAATGCCCGTACTCACTCTCTCTCTCTCTGTCTGCCTCTCTCTCTCTCTCTCTTTCTCTGAAACAAACAAATAAATAAATAAATAAATAAATAAATAAATAAAGGATACATATTTTCAGATCTATTCAAATTCTGGCCCAAATTTTCAAGGGAGTTCGTTATTCCTCCCACCACCACCTTGGCAGCACTTTTTTTTCTCAGTTTGTAAGAGATCGAATAGAAATACAACTGAACAACTGCTGAGGACTAACTAGATGTGGGATTGAGGGGCAAGAAATGATCTAAAATAACCCATGCTGTAAGCTTCAGAGGTAGGCAAATTGATGAGTAAGCAAGGCAGGAGGGGAGACAATTGGAAAGACACAGTGGCCCCCACCATTAGTCTCACTTATCTATACCACTAGATAAAGAAAACAGAAGGCTCATAGAAGCCTTCCATAGTGTATGCATCCAGCTAGAAAAAAATAACAAGATATAGCTTTGGAAGGAGGGATTGAGAGAGGGAAGGACTAAGGGATGAAGGGAGAGAGGGGAGAAAGATGATAAAATAATGACAGAAAAATTAAAGTAGAAAAAATAAGGTGAAGCCAGGAGTAAGAAATAAGGAGGCCATAGTTTCAGCCTGAAATTTTTCTACAATTATAATTCCCCCAAAAGTCATAAGGCCCATGAGAGGACAGTAAAGCAATGAGTTGAGAAAATCTCATATTTTTTGTACTTAAACCAGGGAGAAATGTCCACCAAGAACTATCCAAGCAGTGAATTTTGATATAGCAAACAACGTTCTCAATACTGGCCCTTGAGATAAATAATTTGGTATGAGATAGTCACTTCAAACTGCACTTAACCATAAAGCAATGCAGTGAACATTCTCCCCATAAAATTTAAAATGTCAATTTGAAGCTCAGAAATTTAGGAATAAAACTAAAAATGAATTTGGAATTTTCCCACATGAAAACAAAATGTTCACTGTGTTGATGAAAACATGGGAAAAGAAACAGAATTAAAGAGGTCTATTGCTGTGAGAGTTTATGCTTATGATATAGAAAGCACTGCCTACATAAACATAATATTGCATAAAGATTATTTATTAACAGGTTTCAAAAGTGAATTAGCATTCCATTGCAAACAGTAATGTTTCTCTCTTTAAAAACATTAAATTCATCACATTTTAAATTTATAAACCAGACCAGTACTAACACCCTAAAATATTCAGTGCTGCATGTTAGCATTGATTTACTTGCTGACTCATAACTGC
Organism: Dipus sagitta; assembly: GCA_036346955.1. Classification (NCBI taxonomy): domain Eukaryota; kingdom Metazoa; phylum Chordata; class Mammalia; order Rodentia; family Dipodidae; genus Dipus; species Dipus sagitta. The sequence goes on from CM070786.1 coordinate 52,219,109, forward strand.
CTTTAGTGAAACATATTTAATAAAATTTGAATTATCAGTAGATATTTAAAATATATCTCTTGCATTAGATGTAAAAATCACATTTTAAAAAATGGTAATCCCCAAAAAATGTGTCTGAAAAGAGTTATAACAATAGATATGGTACTAGACAAATAGATTCTGTTGGATAGATAAGCTTTTTTAAGCTGTGATGCATAACTATTATTCTGTTATGTGTCCCTCCCTCTCTTATAAAATTATATCTTATTTTATCTTACTGCATGCATGCACTTTAAAAAAGTTAATTTTTATTTATTTATTTGAGAGATAGAAAGAGGCAGAGAGAATGAGTGCACTAAGGCCTATAGCCACTGCAAACAAACTCCAGACACATGTGCCACCTTGTGCGTCTGGCTTATATGGGTACTGGAGATTCAAACCTGGGTCTCTAGGCTTCTCAGGCAAGTGCCTTAACTGCCAAGCCATCTTTCCAGCCCTTTAAAAATATTTTTAAAGCATCTACAAACCTTTTGTTTTCTTTCAGTAGTAGAATGCATAAGTACAGTTTCAAGTGACTTTCTCATACCAAATTATTTATCCAAGAATTCAACTATAGATCAGATATATTTGAAAAAATATTATGTCTGTACTGAACATATACAGACTCCTCTCTTGCCATGAGTTCCACGATAGTATAGCATAACTAATTACATAGCATTTTCATTGTCCTAGGTATTATGAATAACCTAGACATGAGTTAAAGTGTGCAGGATGATGTGCATAGGGCATATGAACACCACTTAATACAAGCATCTGAAGTTTTTTGTATCCACAGGGTTCCTGGACACCAGGGCACAAGTATGTGTGTGTGAGCAGAGTTTAATAGAGAGACTGCTCAGGGGCAACAGTCATCAGCACCAGTCAGCTTCCTCCATTGTCCCTCCCAGACCACTATGGTCAGGAGGCCATCAATGCCCTGGCACCAAGAACACTGCTTCATGTGCCCATCTCAACAAGAATGAGGTCCCTTCATCAGGTCCCTGTCATACTGTACACAGTCTCCATGAAAGAGATGCCAAGGTCTTGTTCTGATAAGAGAACAGGCAGAAAAAACACAACTTAGGCCACCGCATGTGCAGGAAACACTGCACACAGAAATTCAGAACAGGCTCAGACTTCAGAAAACCAGTGCTTTTGCATTCACACCCCTCATATACCTTCAGTGGTCAGGCATTTGCTTCATGCTATTGTCCATTCCAAAAAGCTTCCCATAAAATCAGGACACATTTTTTTTATTCAGAAAAAATATCAGGAAAAGGGCTGGAGAGATGGCTTAGCAATTAAGTGCTTGCCTGTGAAGCCTAAAGACCCATGTTTGACTCTCCAGATCCCATTGTGGTGATTTGATTCAGGTGACCCCATAAACTTAGGTATTCTGAATGCTGGTCTCCCCAGCTGGTAGAAATTAGAAATTGAAGCCTCCTGGAGGTGGCATATTGTGGGGGCAGGCTTATGGGTGTTATAACCAATTTCCCCATACCAGTGTTTGCCACCCTTTTCTGTTGCTATTGTCCACCTTGGCCAGGTGGTGATGTCCACCATCTGCTCATGACATCACTTTCCCGTACCATCATGGGGCTGCCCCTCAAGTCTGTAAGCCAAAATAAACCCTTTTGTTTTCCCAAAAGCTGTTCTTGTTCAGGTGATTTCTGCCAGCAATGGGAAACTGACTGCAATAAAATAGTTGGTACCAAGGAGTGGTGTCATTTGCTGCTAGACACCTGGCTATGTGGCTTTGGCCTTTTGGAGCTGATTTTCAAGAGGAATATGGGTGAATTTGCAACCTAGGCATAAGAGACAGTTTGTAGTTCTGTAAGTACAGCTTAATGAATTATTCTGGTCAGAGTTGCAAGACCTGAATGCAGTAAGAACTATGGACTGTGAGGTTTGGCTTGTGAGGGTGAAAAGGAGCTTTGTCTGGACTGGGCTAGAAGCAGTTTGTGTGAGAGGCTTGCTGTTATGCCCGTGTCCTCAGAACTTGTGCAGGGTTGCTTTGTGTAGAAATGGACTGGTGTGTGCAGAGGGATATGGCACAGAAAGAAATCTTTGGACCGAAACTGCTGCCTATTCAGCTGCAATTGTATGAGAGATTACAACCATTGAGATTGGGCCAGCCGACCTGCACTGGGGCAACAGGAAAAATGTAGACTCTTTTGAGGGGCCTGAGTGCTCAAGGAATGTCCTGTACTTAAAAGTGCTTTGTTCCCCCCGGATTAACAAATTGGCACCCTACCTGGTATTGTGGAGTATAAGAAATGCGGGAAAGAGAGGGTCACTGAATTTGCAGCACAGTCTTGTGTTTTGGAAACGGCCATGGGCAGTGTGAAGCAGGTTTGCTGGATGCCTGCACAAAGAGCTGATGGAGCCTTGAGGATGGTCCATGGTCTACAGTGGAGACCCAGTGGAGATGCCGGGACCATGAGATGGCCACTAAGGAGAGCTGCCGGCTCTAGATGAAGTTTTCCAGGACTGTGAGTAGCCTAGCTGGAGGGGCGGAATTGGAACTCCAAAGGCTTGTTGCTGGTTAGAATTATCGGACTTGGAGGTTTGTCACTGACTAGAGTTATTGGACTTTGAGCTACAGATTTTAATGTTTTCCCTGGTTGTTCTGAATCTTGTATTGGTTGCTATGCCTAATGCCATCTTTTGCAGTATGAATGTTTATTCTGTGCCACTATGGGTTAGGGGAGGATTTTTTCGTATTATGGCTCAGTTAAAAGACCTTGGTACCATAATCTTCTACTTACTAAAAGACAGACCAAATGGCTGATCCTTCACCAGGCCCTTACAGGGAACACCTGAACCACAAGACACTGGAGAGGGTAAGATTAAGACTAACCTTAATCTCCTACATCTTCCCTCCCTCACTTCCCCTCTCCCTGTCTCTCTCTCTCTTATCTCTAACTCTTGTATATTAGTTATCTTTTTCCTCATTTTCTTAGTGGGCACTGACCTGTAACTCCCAGAACCAGCATGGGGCTGTCATCCACAATGAGCTTTTGATCAGAGAGACCTACAAGGTTTCCTAAAAGACAGACAGATTTCTGTCAGAGTACTTGATGACCCACCAAAGGCTAGTGGTAAGACCCTACTGCTGAAGACACCTTAAGTGATGGACATGCAAATTAGAATGGCATGGCTGGAAGTTGGAAGAGAGTCAGTCCCCAGACAGTCACCGCGTCTAGTGCCAGAAGGTGCTACATGGGCGATTGGGGGAAAATGAGCAATATATGTCGAAGCAACGCATGGTCTAACCTACTTAGCAGCAAATAACTTGTTGTGATGCCCACACAAGTGCAGTGGTGGCACACAGCCATGGTAGGGAACCAACTGCTCTCAATTTGGCTAACTGATCCCCTCACTGGTATGGGACCCATAGCTGGAGCTGGGAAACAAGTCAGAACCAGATCCAAACATAAACCCACTCTCCAATATCAAGCTACCATCAATTGTGGGCTACAAGAGGGCCTACACGTGTTAAATTCTCTATTAAAAAAAAAAGTAAGGGTTATCTCATTTGTCCTGGTGCTAACTTACTCTCCGTTGGAGAATCTGCTTCTCTTTTTCAGATAGATGTAGATCCTAAGGCGAGAGCCACCCCATCATGCCTCAAAGGGCCCCGGCTGAAACTAAGAAAAATTGGAGAAACAACCAAGGGGGCTGTTTTCCTGATGAACTGGATACCAGCACAAGGGGGAAGGAGATCAGCACAGAGAAAAATCAACTCCTACCAAATCAGAGAGCCAGAGCCTCAGAGGCCCCCAACACCTCATCACTGAAGCAGACCAAAAATGAACCCAACATGGCTCAGGGAAATTTTGCGGAAGAGGGGGCGGAAAGAATGTCAGAGTTACATGTTGGGTCATGATATGCAAAGACATTTAGCTTATCCATAACTGTGGGCTAACTCCACAATGCATGACCCGTATACCTCAACAAGGAGGGGTCAAGGGGAGGGGGTAGGTCACGGATGAGCCTAATAATGGTACCAAACTGACTGTATTTGCTGAATACAGAGCTGACTAATAAAGAAAAAAGAAAAAAAAAAGACCTTGGACTATGGGAATGTTTTTATCAATCATTGGTATTCATAAAAACTATGGTGACTTTTAAATTTTAAAATTCACTGAATTTCAAATCATGTATGTTTAACAGTTTATGGGGGCCAAGTTTGGAATATGGTGGTTTGATTCAGGTGTTCCCCCATAAACTTAGGTATTCTGAATGCTAGTCTCCCTTCCTGATGGCAATAGGAATTAAAGCCTCCTGGAAGCAGTGCATTGTTGGGGGTGGGTTTATGGGTGTTATAGCCAGTTTCCCCATGCCAGTGTTTGGCATATTCTCCTGTTGCTATTATCCACCTTATTTTGGCCAGGGGATGATGTCCACACTCTGCTCATTCCATTGTTTTCCCCTACCATCATGGAACTGCCCCTCAAGTCTGCAAGTCAAAATAAACCCGTTTTTCCCAATATCTGCTCTTGGTCCAGTGATTTCTGCCAGCAGTGTGAACCTGACTGCAACACCATGTAAGTCAGATGCACAATGTGACGCAAGCGCACAAGGTCACACATGTGCACAAGATGGCACATTTGTCTGGAGTTCCATAACAGTGGCTGGAGGCCCTGGCATGCCAGTTCTCTCTCTCTCTCTCCCCCCCCCCCCCCCCCCCCGCCGCTCTCTCTCATTAAAAAATAGAATATACCAAAAAAAGACTGGAGAGATGGCTTAGCAGTTAAGGGTCTTGTCTATGAAGACTAAGGACACATGTTTGACTCTCCAGATCCTATGTAAGCCAGACACACAAGATGACATAAGCGCACATGCACACAAGATGGCATACACTTCTGGAGTTCGATTGCCATGGCTGAAGGCCTTGGCATGCCAACTCTCTTGCATGCATGCTCTCTCTCACTCTCTCTCTTTCTTTCTCTCTCTCTCTCTCTCTCTCTCTGTCTCATAAAAAATAAAGAATACACCAAAAAATATTATATTACAAAGTGAGCTGGGAATGTAGCTCAGGTGGTAGGGTACTTGCCTAGCATGCACAAAGCCCTGGGTTCAACTCTAGAATCTCACCAACCCAGTATTGTGTTGTACACCTGTAATCCTGGCCCTCAGCAGGTGGAGGCAAGAGGATCAGGAGTTCATGGTCATCCTCACCTACAAGTTTCAGGCCAGTCTGGGCTACATGAGGCTTCATCAAACACAGAGAGAGAAAGAGAGAGAGAGAATATGCCAGGGCCGCTTCGTCTTGTTCTTACACTTAAAATAAAATAAAATTGTTAGGAACAAGGATCATTGACCTTATGCTTGAATTAAGCCAATGTTATCTTAGAATTTTGATACACCCTTAAATAATGTTGATTAAATTAAGTAATGACAGGAAGTAGTCTCGATGCCTTCTGTCCTCTTTAGACAGAACACTCTGCTGAATTCTGACTTTTATAATTAAGTAAACACGTTGCAAACTAAGGTCGCACTCAGAGAACATGGGGGGAGAGCGCAGTGAGCACTGCAGAGTGGTGAAGGGAATGGGACTGTCTGACAGCGAAGAGCACTCAGGAAGTCAGAGGCGGCCGTCTACACACCGAAGAATGTGTTCACCAGCATCCGGAGTGCCGGTCCTCCTCTTTTTCCGTTGAGCTTTGTGATCCCAAACACATTATTTGCCTTCTCTGAGTCCTTAATGTTCATAGCTATGAAAAGAGATGCTATGATGTGAACAATAACAGAGCATTTTAATCAAACAGACCTAGTTTCAAATCCCATCTCCGCTATGTACCAATGATGTAGTTTGGGTATAAGCCTCAGCAAAATACAGATCAGTAAAATGTAAGTTCCCTAGGAGATTATTGTAAGGACTAATTAAAACAGTACAAATAAAACACCTGGAACAGTGGCTAACAGAGTTGACACTCAACAACTGTAGGGGAATACTACACACTGAAGCGAGGTTCCTGACTGAAAATACTGGCAAGGGGCAGGACGTAACGACAGAAGAAGCTGACCGCCTTTCACAGGTCCATGCAGAGAGAAATACCACCGACAGCACCATAAGCAAGCACACTCCAGTAATAAAACACCAACAGCAAAACAACAGAGACCTAGGCAGAACTCAGACTCTCTCTGCATCCCTTGGCTGGAATTCAGATTCACCCCCAGTAACAACTTAGGACTGGACCCCAAGATCCACCCACAGTGACACCTCCTCCAGTTAGGTGCCTAGAGACCTAATTCACTAACTTTAATAATCTCTTGAATCTATTAGGAGACATCCATTCAAACTACCACAAATTGTGAATCCTGAAGAACAGGTACCTTTATTTTGAACGAATATATAAGATTCTTCCAAATCCATGTATTTATGACTTTCAGCTAAGGGCAGTACCGCAGGCACAGCTTAATACTGAAGTGCCACTGCCCTCTAGTGTACAACCTAAGAAGATAAATTCATGGGTACAAAAAAGAAATCACAGACGCAAAAAGTTCTATCACCAGTCACAGAGTCAAACCTTCTCGTTTTAGGGTGAAGAAACTGAGGAATAAAAAGAGAGGCAAGTCTCACACAGACTCAGGACCACAGAGCAGCAGAACTGGGAGCAGACTCTCAGGGCTGGGCTTTCTCCTAACATGTCACATGCCCAGCCCTGCAGCCTAGATTCAGGTCACTCCTGAGTAAACCACTCTTGCCCAAGCCCAAAGTCCCAGCTTCTGGCTGTGGAACTCACTACAGCAGTTCCCTTTAGCACAATGAGCCCAGGGCGTCCTCAATCACAAGTTCAAACCCTTACAAAGATTTAGCTGAAAGAACAATGGTTAATGAGGCCTTGTTGACAAGAACAGTCCGTTATCAGCAAGCTAATGACCACTTAGGCCAGGCAGGGATGCCAGCCTACAATTAGGTCTGCAGCGATGTACAAACAGAAAGGGACTGTGCTACAATTAAACCTGATCCTTTAGTCCAATTGTTCATTAGGGAAGAAAATAAACCAAACCACAGATTCCACCAAAGAAGGCCTGCGAGCATACTTTGTCCAGAGCTGGAATGCAAGATCATTGATCAACTTGTCCACATCTAATTCTAAGAAAGCATGTCAGCATGTATTCTTGTTCAAAACACTCTGCATGGAAGAGAGATTATTTTTTTCTTCTTAGTGATTTTGTTAAGTCTAAGCACACAAAGTAGTAAATAGCTTTTCATTTACTTCACTTTAATTACTGCTACTTGTAGTAGACAACTTCAGGTTCGCTGAGATGAACTTCCAGACCAGGAATAGTTATGAAGGAAGGGATTTATTGAAGCTTACAGATCCAGGGTAAGTTCCATAATGGCAGAAGAAGCTGGCCTGCTTCCATAGGACTAAACACAGAGAAAAAGCACAAGCTTAAAAGCCAAAAGCCACACAGCACAGCACACTTCAGGAACTCCAGCTAGCACACTTTGCATATTTAGACTAAAATCTCAAACCCATCACCACACTTCAAGATCCTCCCAGTGAAACCACCTCCAGCCAGGTGGCTGCAGATGCAAACTACAAAGTAATAAACCACTGAATATATTGGGGGGTCATCTATTCAAACTACCACACTGCTATACAATTATTTTTCTTCAAAAAATGTATTATTTGTATACACATTAAAATGTCCTAAGTATTGGCAATATTTCTTTTAAGTATTAAAGTATCTAGGTATGAAATAGAAGAACGCATAGAAGCATGAACTTTTCATAACTGGATGGAGGCAACATGCTGTGTCGATGTAATACTGTACAATGTAAGCCTTGTGGGGATGTAGCTCAGGTGGAGAGTGCTTGTGTAACATGAACAAGGCCTTGGGTTGGATCCTCAGCTCTGGAAAAATAATAACAGGAAGCCTAAGTTATGAATTCTGGAACTACACAAAGAGTCTGCATGCAGCATTACAAACTAAGGCCTTGGAGACCACAGCCAAGGATCTAAAATCTTTATGAGCAGTGACAGTGACTAAGTAGGAGAATGTCTGCAAAGATCCTATCAGATACTTGGTGACAACAGTCACCAACAGCATGAGTAAGCAGGAGACCCTGCAAGCTACACAATCAACCAGCTGGACAAGAAGTACACACTGGTACAACAATGGCAACACAGCTTTTGTGAGTGACAATTGTCCCCCAATTAGACATGACGCTTACTCAGTGGGAGAGACCTCATAACTGGTACTGGGAACCAAGTCAGCACCCCATGGCCAGGAAACTCACAAATCCCAAAGAGAGAAACCCCCATTGTTCTCTAGACAAGTTGAGTGGGTATCCTCACCAAAATGCCTCTCAAAATTATGTGTTTATCTCCCTTAATCAAAGCTGTTCTCACCCTTGGTTGGAGGATCTGTTTATTTTAAAGAGGGCAGAGAATACTGGAGAGATCCAAGACCCATCAACACAAGAAAAGATCGCCTACTGCTCACCACAAGATTGCCACCTTTATCTCATGTACTGGGGTCCAGAAAAAGAGTGCGGAATGCTAGCCTGACAACCACTTCCAGGGAAGCAGAAACAAACGCTGTGGTGAATTGAAACCCATTGTAGCAGGAACACAGAGGCTACAGAGAACTCAACACTAAAGCAAACTGCTAACACACGGGCCAAGTCTCGGGTATTGTTGCGGAAGAAGGGGCAAGAAGATTCTAAGAGCCACAGGGTGGGTAGAAAAATTGGGAGGCACAGCCTCCCCACCACCACCAAGAGACTTGCAGATGTCCTAACTACCCCACAGTGAACACCAGCAACCCTACTGAGGAGGGCCTGAGAGGAAGCAGGGATGGGGGAAAGGGGTTATAAGACTATAACCTATGGAAAAATAAATATTATAAAAAGAGATCCTAGCAGATACAAAAAAGAAGTGATCCATTTATGTACACTCCTTCTTCTCCCCTTCCCTGCCTTACTAGTTCTTTTTCCTCATAATGTCAAGACTATGACTCTAGAGAGATGTCTTACTAAGAAATACCTAACTATCAAAAGGCTTGGCATGCAGAGAAAAGCTGGGAACAGACAGACGGGGATAAAGAGGTAAGAAGAGGTGGAGGATGAGGAGGAGGGGCAAAGCTTTCTAGTTCCTGACCATTCACCCATAAACTGCAGCTTCTCCTTGCTTCCCAATAATCTGTCCCCTACTCCCATGCTTTTGTATTAATCTTGCCAGAATCTTCCGGGGTCTCAGGAGTCAATTTTCTTTTCATTGTATTAACCTTTTCTCATACATTCTTTCAATCTGTTCATTTTTTTTTCTGGTCTCTTATCCATCTGTCTAAAAGTACTGTTAGGTTTTTCTCTGTACCTAAAATTTAACTATGCAGTTCCTTACATTATACTCCTCTCTGGGTCACAGAAAGGGAAAGTGCTGTGGAGAACACATAATTTAAAAGAAAGTGGCCCATATGCTCTGTAGATAACAATTTAGTTGTGGAGAAAAGAAAAGTATCACGTCACTGAAACAATGATCAATAAAAGGCAGAATATAACTAAAACCCTAGTTATTTTTGTCCGACTCTGAGTAGCTGGAGGTGTGGGACTGGGAATATGCCATGATAGGATAATAAGAGATGATGCTAGAACATGTATATGGTTTATCCCTGAACTCATGCAAAATTACAATCACCAAAATTTGATTGTATTAAGAGGGTAGAAACTTAATCTGACCATACTATTTAGAAATGGGTTTTGTGTAGGAATTAAAATATGACATTAGAGTGGAGCATCCAAGATAGAATCCTTGTGGTTTTATCAGGAGAGTCAGGCATGATTGTACACACCTATAATCCAATTACTCAGGAGTTGGAGGCAGGAGGATCAGGAGTTCAAGGCCAGCCTCAGCTACATAGCAAGTTTGAGATTTGCCTGGACTATATACTGCCCTATCTCAAAAAAAGAAGAAGAAGAAGGAAGGAAAAGCAGGAGGGAAGGATAAAGGGAAGAGATGGAAAGAAGAAAGGGAGGAAGGGCAAGGATCTCACTCTAGCCCAGGCTGACCTGGAATTCACTACATAGTCTCAGGGTGGCCTCAAACTCACAGCAATCCTCCTATCTCTGCCTCCTGAGTGCTGGGATTGAAGGTGTATGTCACCATGCCCTGCCCAAGTCAGATCTCAATTCATCATCCAAAATTGTGAGCTAAATAAACTTCCTGTGTTGGTAAACTAGCCTGTCTGGGGCATTTTATTACAACAATGAAAACCTAACTAATGCATAAAACTTTACCAAACCAAGCTATTGAAGATTATAATTATTAAGTAAATATTTGTAATTTAAGATGTTCATAAATTTTGAAAATCATTATCATAAGATCATTAGTTCTCCTACCTACTTGAAAATGACCCTCATTCAGTAGCTAAAAAATACATATTGTAATCCAGGTGTTGTAGACACTTACATGATGCTGGGTTGAACATCTGACCAAACACAGTTTATGGGACGAATGAAATTTATTTCAGTTTACAGATCCAAGGGAAGTTCCATAAATGGTGGAAGAAGCTGGTTCCCATCAATAAATCCAAGGACATAGAGAAACCACCAGTCAGCAATCACCAAAAAGCAGCAATCACAAACCTGCAGCAAGCAGGATCCCAGAGCTCAAACCTCTCTGCTTACCTTTGGGCTGGAATTCAGATCTGTCACCAAAACACACCTTTGAACTGGACCCCAGGATCTGCTCCAATGATACTTCCTCCAGTCAGGCAACTGGAGATCCAAGTTACAAACTTTAATAAAGCACCTTAGTTTATGGGGGACGTGCATTCAAACTATCACACCAGGCATGGTGGTACATACCTATAATACTAGCACTTGAGAGGTGGAGACAAAGAGGATCAGGAGTTCAAGGTCATCCTCTTCTACATAGAGAGTTAGAGGCCAGCCGGGGCTACATGAAATACTGTGTCAGAAGATATATAGATGATAAATAATATATAGTGTTTGATGTTTCCTCACCTCTGAAACAAGGATGCATCTTTGAATGAAGACTCCGAGTGTGTGACACATTACCCAGCAGTGTGGTGCTATCTCCTTCTTACTGGCATATATAGTAACAACCCACAAAGGCCTCCTTAGATTCCATAAAACATGATTTTATCACACATTTAATACATCCTAGGCTGCATTCTAGAAGGTGGGGATATGTGAAGATGGCATGCAGTTCCTCTGTGGTAGAGTTTGTGTTATTGTGAGAAAGAACAATGAAGCTAACAATACATGACTCACAGATGCAGCATCAAGTCACAAAGACTGAGAAGGACCAAGATTTAAGCCTAGATCCCATTCTACTTTGCAAGAAAAAAAATATTTGAAAACAATTTTTAATATTTCTATTGATGCATACTTCTTGTAAACAATGTTGGTTTCATATAGACAGTTTCTTTCAAGTATATAATATACTTTGACTAGATTCGCCCCTCTCCTTCCCTCCCACCAGCCTCCTCCCTTATTGTCTCCCTCTGCTTTCATGTCATGCAAATACTTAAGAATAAGTGACTGGGCTGGAAAGATGGTTCAGCAGTTAAGCTGCTTGCCTGCAAAGTGTAACAACCCAGGTTCAAATCCCCAGGACCCATATAAAGCCAGATGCACAAAGTGGCACATGTATCTGGAGTTCGTTTGCAGTGGCTAGAGGCCCTGGTACACCCGTTCCTCTCTCTCTCTCTCTCTCTCTCTCTCTCTCTCTCTCAAATAAAATATTAAAAAAGAATAAGTGATCGTATATAGAATCTAGAACCCAGAAATAAGAGAAAACATGCAATATTTGGCTTTCTACATCTTACATATTTTGCTTATGATAACCTCCAGTTTCACCCATTTATAGCCAATGCTCATTCTTTTTTGCATGTGTATGTACACAAGTATATGCATGTTTGTATATTGTGTGCATATTTGTATATGTGGGTACATGCATATGAACGTTTGTATGTGATCAGGCACACTGTGAGCATGTGGGTATGTATTCACAATGTGTGTGTGGATAACAGAGGTGAAGTTCAGCTGTTGCTCCACCACTCTCCACCTTCTTCTTTGAGGCAGACTCTATTCCAACCCTAGAGTTCATTCATTTGGCTAGACTAGCTAACCCAGAGAACTACAGACATTTTCATATGGACATTCATAATTATGTATCCATTCCACTGCTGAAAGACACCTAAAACAGTTCCATAATATGGTTATTGTGAATACTGCCACAATAAACGTGTATGTGCATGTACTCTGTGACATGTTGACCTAGGGTCCTTCAGCTAAATACCAAAAATTCAGAGAGAAAGCACCAAGTTTAAAAACTTAATCAGCTTTCACAGGAAGAGAACTTGCCATTTGGAAGGAATTTCCATGTTTTGGGAAATTCTTCTCTGATAAAACATGAGTTCCTAAAAACACAAAATCTACAACTTTATAACAAAACCTGAAAAATAGAGTGTGGATAAGATCCTGCATCTCAAGGGCCAGAAAACTTTTCTCTGTAGAGGATCAGACAATCAATAGTTTGTTTTGCACCTCAGGCAGTCAGTAGCATAGTGACTCACCTAAGACACTATAGCACAGAGCAGCATGGACCACAAATAATGAGTGTGGTTGTGTTCCTATAAAACTATTGACAAAAACAAGTCAGAGGTTAGATTAGTTCTGTGCTAAAGTATGCCAACTCCTGAACTACAAAGATATGCCTAAAGGCTCTTAGAGCTCCTAGAATTCCAGAATTTTTTTTTTATTTTGCAATATGAGCCTGGAGACCTATCTATCCACAGCTGTTTACAATGTTCACATGACCCCAAATTTCCAAGACACCCAGGTCAATTCCATAACGTGTTTATTACGAATAGTGCTGTAGAAAACATGGATGTGCACTTATCTCTGTGGCAAATCAACTTAGAATCCTTTAGGTAAATGCCCATACAAGAACAAATGGATCAAATAAAGGGAGTAGAGAGTGTTTCTGGTGTGTATGAAATCAAAATTAATCCATTTACCAGTATCTGCTCATGACTAAAAATTTCACTTCATCTCAAAACAACACAGTCTTCCAGGTAGACTTGGGGAACTCTGCCCTGAAATGAACAAGCCTTATTATAGCCACAGGTTAGAGGTGAACAGGTGATAAGAGAGGTGTGTAGGCTCAGCCCTGGCTTGTTCTATCAAGGGAAATTACACAGCTGGTTAGAAGTGTGTGTTTGCACCTGTTCAAGCCTTTAAACATGCTTATCCCATATTAATTAAACTACTCCTTCAAAGCAGGTTAAAAACAAGTTCGACCCTCCCATCCTGTGGCTCTCCAACCTTCCCTTGGCGGCCCTCCACATACAGGAAGATCATATACAGGTGTGGAGCAGTGTTTCTTTGTAATTAGGGAGGGGCGCATTATGCCCCATCAATTAGTGCTGCCACCACTTAGTGAAAGTAGTCATTAGTACATAGCACATATTAGTGACTAATTAATAAGGGTTTATTAGCTAAGCTCCCTTACAAGGTAAAACAGGCAACCACCACCTGCCACTGAGTGGGACTGTTACATCAACAGTGTAAAGAGGAGACAGTTATGATAAGATGAAGATCATCTTCATCTTTTGAGTGGGTTAAGAGATAGCTGTCCATAGCTAACCAGAACATTTTCCAAATGTAACACATTCAGATGGTTTGAGGATTTTTTGATTCTGCAATATGAACCTAGAGACCTGACCATCCATAACTCTATACAATGTTCACATGGTCCCAAATTTTTATGACACCTAGGTAGATTCCATAATGTGGTCATTATAAATAGTGCTATAGAAAACATGGATGTGCACTTATCTCCACGGTAAATAGACTTAAAAGTGAGTTGTCAAGAATATATGGATGTTTAGCCTCAGAATGATAAGGAAAGAAAGAAAACAAGCTCTATTTTAGATGGACCAGATGAATGTGGGAGCTTGTCTGGGTGGTATTGGCAGAAAATTGATATCCCTTACACATAGGATACACTTAGGTCATATACAGCACAGGACATGCTTACATACTTACATATGCTTACATGTCCCTGCTGACATGTTTCACCATTATTTTCATTAGTCAGCCTGCCTCCGTAAGGCGCAATGGTGGCCTAAGCTTCTGAGGCATTTCTTCTAGGTGGCTCTTCATCATAGCCTATTGCCTGGCCCATGGAGCCTAGATGCAGTGGTCACTAGCTATACATTTCCAAGAGGCATCACCAAGAAAATCCCCAAATCTAATCCTTTAAAAAGTTTTCATTTATTTATTTATTTGCAAGCAGAGAAAGAGAGAGATTGGGCATGCCACAGCCTCTTACCATTGCAAATGAATTCCAGATGCATGTACCAATTTGTGCATCTGGCTTTACATAGGTACTGGGGTACTGAACCCAGGGTCACCTTTTAAACACTGAGCCATTTCTCCAGCCCCATAGCCCCTAATCTAATCCTTAAGCATCTCCTCTTAGGGCCACTTCCTTACAGAGCATACACCACAAATATAGACTCGAGAAAGCTTAACATGAAGCATTATTGCTGACAAGTAAGAAGATTAAGAAAAGATAAAAGAGAAATCTAGTCAATGCTCTATAACTGAAGAGAGTACATGGACAAAACTGGAAGGGGCTCTCTCTCCAAGACTTGAGAGTCAGACCTTGTATGGAAGAGTAAGCCTGTAGCCTTTTGTAATGATCTGGATCTGAAATGTCTCCATAAGCTTACATGTCTGAACAACCACTCCTAAACTTTGTGGCACTGTTTGAGGAGGTTGTAAGGCCTGGACTGTAGAGGTGGACTGCTGTGGAAAGGTCTTTAAGAATTACATCCCAACCCTTCTTCAGGTCCTATACTCTCTGTTTTCTGATCCACCAAGACGTGAAGAGACTCCACCATATATATTCCCCCTGCCATGAACTCTAACATGCCTTCCCTGCCGTGATGGATTAAACCATGAGCCAAAATAAACCCTTCCTCTCTTAAGTTGTTCCCATTGGCTATTTTGTCACAGCAATAAGAAAAGTGACTGATACACCTCCTGTGATGATTAATTTTCATTGCCAACTGATGGAATTTGGAATCGCCTAGGTGACACAGCTCTGGGCATGTCTGTGAGTGTGGTTCCAGACAGCTCTAACTGAGGAATGAAGACTCGCCCTAAGTGTGGGCAGCACAATCCCATGGACTGGGAACCAGATTGAGTAAAAAGGAAAAGAGAAAATAGTGTAAAAAGGAAAAGAGAAAATAGTGAGCTAAGCTCCAGCTCCGTGCTTCCTGGCTACAGACACAGTGCAAACCAGCTACCTCACTCTCCCACCTCCATTCCATGGCTTATCCCTCCAGACTTTCCCTCTTTGAGCTGCTTTTGTCAGGTGTTTTGTCACAGAAACAAGAAAAGTAACGAATACAGCTGCTAGATACAGTAGAAGTTGGCTGATACACACTGGGGCAAGAGCTACTTCACAGTAGACCAAGACCAATCAGCACAATACCATGTCAGGACAGGCAGGAAGAACCTCTAATTGGATGCCAGTGAGCAAATGATGGAGAGCAGAAAGCCAACCAATGGTTAATGTGTTCTCTAATTTGCCTCAAACCATAGCCAGAGACCATGAGCTGAGACAGAAACATGTGGAAAACTTCCAGCTAGGGTCTTAGCCAAGCTTGCTGGAGGCTAAGTCCCACCAAGTGTGCTGAGCACCCTGAAAGCTATTCTAAGAATCAAAGGGAGAAAAAAATAAGCCATAAAAAAGATGAATTTTTGTCTTTTGTGGCAACAGGGATTGATAGCACTGGAGGACCCTAGATTTGATGAAAGAAGCATGACATAGGCAGACAGGTTTCCCAGGTTCTTACTGACATGCAGAAGCTAAAATGTTCGTCTCAAGGAAGCAGAGGAAGGAATAGTAGTTACCAGAACCTGAGAAGGGTGTAGAGGAAAGGATAGAAAGAGGATTGTTAATGGGCACAGAGATTGGTTGGCTAGGAGAAATCACTTCTAATGTAGCACAGGACAACCGTGGGCAACAACAAGCAATTGAGTACTTCAAATTAGCTAGTATTAAGAATGCTGTCAAGCCGGGCGTGGTGGCACGCGCCTTTAATCCCAGCACTGGGAGGCAGAGGTAGGAGGATCAGTGTGAGTTCGAGGCCACCCTGAGACTCCATAGTGAATTCCAGGTCAGCCTGGGCTAGAGTGAAACCCTACCTCAAAAAACCAAAAAAAAAAAAAAAAAAAAAAAAATGCTGTCAGCCGGAGTGGTGGCGCACACCTTTAATCCCAGCACTTGGGAAGCAGAGGTAGGAGGATTGCTGTGAGTTCAAGGCCACCCTGAGACTACATAATGAATTCCAGGTCAGCCTGAGCTACAGTGAGACACTACCTCGAAAAACCGAAAAACCGAAAAAAAAAAAAAAGAAGAATGCTGTCATCACCAAAGTAAATATCTAAGTCTAAAAGAATCACCATAACAGTTACTCTGAACCAATCACTATGTGTGCCTTATTAAATGCCATATTTACCCCATAAATATGTGCAGTTGTTATGTGTCAATTGAAAATAAAAGTATATTTTTATAAATTAAATTATTTAAAAGGAAAAGGGCACTGTAGTGGTTTGAATGTAAAATGTCCCTCATACACTCATGTGTTTGAACTCTTGGACCCCAGCTGGTGCTGCTGCTCTGGAAGGTTGTGGAACCTGAAAGAGATGGAGTCTTGCTGTAGGAAGTGGGTCACTGGAGGCGGGTCTTGAGGCATTATAGCCTGGCTTCAAATTCTGTTCTCTCTCTGCTTCCTATACTATAGTGTGATGCCAGCTTTCTGTCCTGCCATGCCTTCCCCATCATGATGAAACTTCCCCTCAAAACTGTAAGCCAATTTATCTCATCCACTCAGTGAAATGTGACCCACAGCTGGAGCTGGGAAACAAGTCAGAACCATATCCAAACATGAGCCCGCTCTCCATTATCAAGCTACCACCAATCATGGGCTACAAGAGGGCCTAACCTATTAAATTCTCTGTAAAAAAAAAAAAAAATGGTTATCGCATTTGTCTGGTGCTAATTTTACGCATCATTGGAGAATCTGCTTCCCTTTTTCAGATAGACGCAGATCCTAAGGAGAGGACCACCCCATCATACCTCAAAAGGGCCCCGGATGAAACTAAGAATAATTGGCAAAACAAGCTAGAGTACTGTTTTCTTGGTGAACCTGGTACCAGCACAAGGGTGAAGGAGATTGACACAGAGAACAATCAACTCCTACCAAATCAGATATCCAGAGACACAGAGGTTCCCAACACCTCATCACAGCAGCAGACCCAAAATGAACCCAACATGGCTCAGGGAAATTTTGTGGAAGAGGGGGCAGAAAGAATGTCAGAGGCACACATTGGGTCATGATACGCAGAGACATTTCTCCTACCCATAACTGTGGGCTAACTCCACAATGCATGACCCATGTACCTCAACAAGGAGGGGCCAGAAGGAGGGGTAGGACATGGACGAGCCTAACAATGGTACCAACTTGACTATATTCACTGAGTAAAAAACTAATTAATAAAAAAAATAAAAATTTAGAAAGTGAAAGGTCACAGAGTGCATCCTATGGGATGTTCTGTGTCCAGGTGAAAAAAAAAAAAACTGTAAGCCAATTTAAACTCTCCTTCCTCAAGCTGTTTCTGGGTCAGGTATCTTATCCCAACAATGAGTAAAGTAAGTGACACAGGTGTGTTACTTTCCATACTTGAGAAAACCAGCTTAAGGAAAGAAAAATTTATTTTGACTTACTTTTTCAGAGGTCTGGTTCATGACTTACTAGCTCCATTGCTATGGGCCTGTGGTGAGATAGAACATCAGGTGGCAGGAGCGCGTCACAGAGAAGGCCAGTGGAAAGAGAGAGGAAGAGGAGCAGTGGAGGGGATAACATAAACCCTTCAAAGGCACACCTTCAAGTACCTGCTTCCTCCAACAAGGTCCCACCTCTCATTAGCTATGAACCCATAATGGATTAATCCTCTAACGAAGGCAGTTCTCTCATGATCCAATCACCTGTTAATGGTGTCCCCAGCTTGGACCAAGCTTTTCTGGGTGATGCTTCTTGAAGCCATGACAAAGGGGTCAAACATAGCAGCACAGAAAGAGAATCTCCTTCCTCCTGCCTCTGTCTGCATCTCACTGCCTCTCTGCAGTGTTCTCTTCTATAGAACTTAGCACTGTGCCAGCTATGAGAGGTGAAATTTTTCCATGGTCTTGTTCCAACATCACTAAGAAAAAATGAAAAGTGCAGTTTTGGAGCTGAAAGTCAATAAATCAGTAACTTGTCCATGAGGTACCTTCCTATATTAATAACTACAGGAAATATTATAATTATTTTAAATTCTCTTATCCTGAGGTCTAAATGGTCTGCTGCAAACCTATCATCTCTTCTCACCATTTAGGAAGAGAACCTCCACAAAGTAAAAGTAGGAGTATATACGCCATGCCTGCAGTTTGCAGCATTGAACTTGGCACAGGAGTATGCTTCTCATGGGCAAAGCTTACAGAGTGGAATTGGTGCAAAAGCAAGTCCAGGATGACGTGTGCATAGCTACAAAAATAACCAAGCTTCAAGTACACTAAGTGCTGAAATTTAAAATTCTGTTACTCCACACTTAGTCACTTGCACATCGATGTGGATTTGCATCTCCATTTTAATGACTACCTCTATTAGTTATTGTTTGTTTCTGTGACAAATTGCCACCTAAAATTAAGGAAGGAACAGTTTGCTTTGGCTCATAATTTGAGGGAACAGTCCACCATGATGCAGAAGGCACAAGAGCAGAAGCATGAGGCAGCTGGTGATATTGTGTCCACAACCAGGAAGCAGGGGGAGGTGAATGCTGGAATTCTAATCACTTTATACTTTTACTTCGGTTTGGTACCCCAGCCCGTGGAATGGCACCATCCACATTTTTAGGACAGGTCTTCCCAACTACGTTGGGAACAGTAGGTTGTCTCTTAGAAGATTCTAAATCCCAACAACTGATAATCAAGGTTAAGCATTCAGGAGGTAGAAGCAGGAGAATCAGAAGTTCAAGATCATACTCGGCTACATAGCAAGTTCCAGGCCAGTCTGGGCTTCATGAGACCCTGTTAATAAATAAGTAAACAAAGAATAAATGAAGAATGAACATGAATATAAAATTCTATGAACCTATATGATGACTTTGGGGAGCTACTTTTAATAAAAGTTCCTGGGCTATGGAGATAGTACAGTACTTTTCTTACAAGTAAGTGGGCCTGAGTTCAATCACCACTACCCACTTCAAGGGCCAGACATGGCATGGCAGCAGTGTGTCCCTGTAATCCCAGTGCTAGGAAGGTGGAGACAGGAGGATCCCTGGGGTTTGTTGGCCAGCCAGTCTAGCGTAACTGGAAAATTCCAGGCCAATGAGAGATCTCCTCTCGAAGGAGGTGGTTGGAATTCCTGAGGATGACAAGCAAGGTTTTCTGTGACCTACACACACACACACACACACACACACACACACACACACACAGGTACAAGCACAGGTTCTGTTAGACTACTCAGTGTGGCTGATTCCCCTGTGTACATGGGTAAGCCCAGACCAAAATGCTAGGTATATGTGATGACTTTTATGTATGACCCTTCACTGTAAAGCTATGAAATTGAAGCTCAGTATTCACTTGTCATTCAGAAAAAAAGTAAACTTAATTTGTAGGGAAGAATGTTTCAAGAACTTTTCTAGGCAGTAGATAAGAGTGGCTGTCCAAGATGCATGCTGTAAAAATGAGGAAAATGAAAGGATAGAACAGGAATAGCAGAATTTATAGAAATTTTAGCTCAAAAGTATAATAGAATACACATGGTGAGCAAACAGAGAAACACTGTGGACTAAGGAAGGCAAACAGCTAGAAGAATGAAGGGCACATAAGGATGCACACAAAATCAAAGCACAGTCACCCAGGTGTACAAGAATGCCAGAAGAGGGGCTGGGTAGATGGCTCGGGGGTTACAGGCACTTGCCAGGTGGCATGAGTTCAATATTCCAGCACCCACCTAACCCCAGATCCAAAGAGGAACATGTTTCTGGAGTTTGTTTGCAGCAGCAGGAGATCTTGGTGTGCTCATACACATAAACACATGTGCACACATGCACATGAGCATGCACATATAAATACATAATTTTAAAAATATAAATACAGGGCTGGAGAGATGGTTCAGCAGTTAAGTCATTTGCCTGCAAAGCCAAAGGATCCTGGTTTGATTCCCCAGGACCCACGTAAGCCAGATGCCCAAGGTGGCACATGCGTCTGGAGTTCATTTGCAGTGGCTGGAGGCCCTGGGAGCCCATTCTCTCTGTCTGCCTCACTCTCTCATATATATATATATATATATATATATATATATATATATATATATATATATACAAATGGCAAACACACACTTAAGAAAATGTTCATCATCCCTAATCTTCAGGGAAATGCAAATTAAAACAACTATGAGATTCCACCTTACCCCAGTAAGGATAGCAAACATTAAAAAATCAAATGAAAATAAATGCTGGCAAGGATGTGGAGAAATAGGAACCCTCATTCACTGTTGGTGAGAATGTAAGATGGTACAACCACTGTGGAAAGCAATATGGAGACTCCTAAAAAAGTTGACTATAGAGTTACCAACATACCCAGTTATTCCTTTACTGGGGATGTACCCTAAAAGCTCCACGCCTCAGTCCAGAGAGATTTGCTCAACCATGTTTATAGCTGCTCAATTCATAATAGCTAAGAGCTGGAATCAACCCAGATGTCCATCACTAGACGAATGGATAACTAAGATGTGGTATATCTACACAATGGAATTCTACACAGCAGTAAGGAGAAATGACACAATGAAATTTGAAGAAAAAAAATGGTTGAACCTGGAACAGATCATTCTCAGTGAACTCACCCAATCACAGAAAGGTAATCTCCACATCATCTCACTCATCTACAGCACCTAACCTGAATCTACCCAAGATGCCGACATACCTAGCAAGCATCTCAAGGACCAGAAAATAGGGTGAGTAGGGAGGGAGAGGAGGGTAAGGGAGGGGGCGGGGGAGGGGGAAACAAAACTGGACCCAAAGGGCAATGGTACCATAAAATTCTGCATCCTAAATGACAGACTAAATGCTTGAACTTTCACCAGGCCATTAGAGGGAACACCTGAATCACAAGGCCCTGGAGAGGGTATGATGAAGACTGACCTTAATCTTCTCCTGTTTTTGTTTCTCTGTCTCTCTCCCTCTTCTCTCTCTTCTCTCTATCTCTTTTGTATTACTTATCTTTTCCTTCCTTCTCTTCTTGGGTGCTGACTTGTAACTCCTAGTACCAGCATGTGGCTATCATCCACAATGAGCTCTTGATCAGAGAGACCTACAAGGTTTCCCAAAAGAAGACAGATTTCTGTCAGAGTACTTGATGAACCACCAAGGGTTAGTGGTAAGACCCTACTGCTGAAGACACCATATGCTGTTGGCACGTAACATGGAGAGACATGGCTGGAAGTTAGAAGGCAGTCAGTCCCCAGACACTGCTTCTAGTACCAGAAGGTGCTACATGAACGACTGGGGGAACATGACCACTATCTGTCCAGGCAACTCATGGTCTAAGCTACTCAGCAGCAAATAACCTGACATGATGCTCACACAAGTGCAATAGTGGCACACAACCATGGTGGTAAACCAACTGTTCTTGATTTGGCTAACTGATCTGCTCAGTGCAATAGAACCCATAGCTGGAGCTGGGAAACAAGTCAAATCGTATCCAAAAATGAGCCTGCTCTCCATTATCAAGCTCCCACTAGTCATGGGCTACAAGTGGTCCTAACCTATTAAATTCTCTGTAAAAAAAAAAAAATGGTTATCCCATTTATCTGGTGCTAACTTTACTCTCTGTTGGAGAATTTGCTTCCCTTTTTCAGATAGATACAGATCCTAAGGACAGAACCAACCCATCATACCTCAAAAGGGCCCTAGCTGAAACTAAGAATAATTGGGAAAACAAGCAAGAGTGCTGTTTTCTTGGTGAACCTGGTACCAGCACAAGGGTGAAGGAGATCAACACAGAGAACAATCAACTCCTACCAAACCAGAGATCCAGAGACACATAGATCCTAATCACTGAAGCAGACCTCATCACTGAAGCAGACCTAAAATGAACCCAACATGGCTCAGGAAAATTTATGGAAGAGGGAGCGGAAAGAATGTCAGAGCCACATGTTGGGCCATGATACACAAAGACATTGCTTCCTACTCATAAATGATGGCTAACCCCACAATGCAAGACCCATATTCCCCAACAAGGAGGGTCCCTGTGGAGTGTGGAGGTCAGGGAGGAGGTTAACAGTGGTACCAACTTGACTGTGTTCACTGACTACAAAATTAACATATATATATATAAAATACCACAGAATAACATGGAACCACTAGTTATATAAAAGGAAAAATCCATAAAAACTAAGGTAACAGAAGTCGGGCATGGTGGTACACACCTTTAATCCCAGCACTCAGAAGGCAGAAGTAGGTAGATTGCCATGAGTTCAAGGCCATCCTGAAACTACATAGCGAATTCCAGGTCAGCCTGGCCTAGAGCGAGACCCTGCCTCAAAAAATAAACACACAAAAAAAAAAAAAACCCTCAGGTAACAGAATGATAAAGCTTAAAAATTTGTCACTGTATTTTGGAGGTGGTGTTGGGCAACTTAGCCAGACCTTACCTCAAAATGAAGTCTGTGGATATGGGTTACAGTGGGGTCACCCTAGGTCTAATCCCCAAACTAACAAACAGAAAGCTAATGCATTTATATCAAACGGTTGAAATTTTCAGTAGAATGCTATCTTTTAAGACAACAAGTGAAGATAACCATTCTTGGTTTTTTCAAATTAGTGGAAAGACATGAGTAAGTTTTGCACCCCATTTAGGTAAGGTCTCTCTTCTCTTCTTTCTCTCTCTCTCTCCTCTCTCATATGTGTGTTACAGAAGAGTAAATAGAAGTGACCACTAAAATGTTCATATGTTAAATTTTCAAAATCATTAGAAATCAAAGACGTACAAGATGAAATGGAGGTAACATTGTATCTGTTAACCTGTAAATGTGTGTTTGAAAATATTTACTAGGTTGGGGAGATAACTCAGTCAGTAAAGGGTTGCCTTGCAAACATAAGAAACTGAGTTTGATCCCCAGTTGTCATGTAAAAATGCCAGTTAAGGTGATAGGTACTTATAATTCCGTTGCTAGGAGGCTAGGCCAGCTAGGCTAGCCTAATTAGTGAGCTTCAAGCCAATAAGAGTCTCTATTTAAGAGAGAGAGAGAGAGAAGGAAAGGAAAGGAAAGGAAAGGAAAGGAAAGGAAAGGAAAGGAAAGGAAAGGAAAGGAAAGGAAAGGAAAGGAAAGGAAAGGAAAGGAAAGGAAAGGGTGGACAGTGTTCCTGGAGAAGAACACCCAAAGCTGTCCTCTGGCCTCCATTCACAGACGTGAAACACACATACATACACACATGCATTAAAAGTTGACTATCAAATATGTGATGGACCACTATGTGGAGTCTCAACTGGTTCACACTACCTTTCAGTTGGAATAACCATCTTCCAGAAACTGACCCAAATGTCAGTCACAGAGGAACAGAAGAGAGGCACCTCTCCTGCCACATACAGCTGTTACTTTAGCCACAGACAAACTCTACAAGAAAGGGAGGAGGCACTATTCCCAAAAGACATCCAGTCAGCCTGCGGCACTAGAAGAGCCCACATCATCCTGCATGCAGTTGGCATGTTATGAAGAAATGGAAAAAAAAAAAAAAAACTTTTGAGGAGAAAAATAATGTGAGAAGTGAGCATCCTAAACCCTCCAAGAACCCAAAACTGCCTGAAGCATGGTGAAGGAAGTGGTCCAGAAAAGAAGGAAGCTGAAGAGCTTGAAAGGTTCACAGGCCCAGCTGCAGCCTCTGCCGGCACCACCGGAGAAGCATGCTCTGAGAGCCTAGGAGCTCAGCTGCGGGAGCCTGCTCCCCGTGAGTTCACCGGCATGGCAGAGGTCTATTAATTAGATTTAAATTGTCCACAGATCAGTATTTTCCCGGTACTTCTGGGAATTGATTCTGAGACAATAACCTAATCAAATATGAAAATATCAATCCTTACAATCATACTAAAGCAAATTGAAAACAACCTATTAAATCGAGGGTATTTTGATTTAATAATTAATAGATATAATATAACATTACTAAGAAAATAATTGTGATCTTGAGAATTTAAGTATATGGAAAATTTTGTATTATAAACAAGTTTGGGGGATGTTTGGGGACTTTGTTATTGTTGTTTTGTTTTCCTGAGAGAGAGTCTCATGTGGCACAGGCTGGCCTAAAAGTTGCTATATAATCAAGGATGACTTGAACTCATTACCACCCTGCCTCTACCCCCAAGTTTTGGGATTAAAAGTATGTACCACCATGCCTGAATAAAAAACAAGCTGTTAAAGACAAATATATACGTATATGTGGATTTATTTTTGCTTAAAATATGTATGTAACTTTGTAAAAAATAATATATATACATATATATATACATATATATATATATATATATATACACACACACACATATATATATATGGAATGTCTAAGTGAGAAGGTGAGGGCAGGGACAGGGGATCTAAGTGAGAAGGTGAGGGAAGGGGACAGAAGATCTAAGTGAGAGCTGGAGATATGGCTTAGTGGTTAAAATGCATACTGTGAAGTCTAAGGACCCAGGTTCAATTCCCCAGAACCCATGTAAGCCAGATGCACAAAGTGGTACATGCATCTAGAGTTCATTTGCAGAGGCTAGAGGTCCTGGCACACCTATATTCTCATATTCTCTCTCTCTCTCTCTCTCTCTCTCTCTCTCTCTCTCTCTGCTTCCAAATCAATCAATAAATAATAATTGTTTAAATAAAGAGAAGTCTAAGATTTGACATAATTTCTGAACCCTGTAATCTTTTCTAAAGAAAATTGCTAACTTTATATCTATATGCCCACTCATTATTTCATTCATTAAATATTTGATATGTTTGTGGTATAAATGACATACTCAAAAATAAGCAAGACTAGCTATCATCAGACTAAATGTTGAATTGCAGCAGGCTTTCCACCTAAGACTAGAAAAAAAAATGCAAGGTTTTCACACTTTTATCCAATATTGTACTGGAAAATCTATTAAATGCAGCAGAAACAAATGAAAATGAAGGGTTTTAGAACTGAAAGGAAGAATAAAACTGCCTTCATTTGCAAAATCTATCTACAGAAATTATTAGGTCTAAAAAATCTGTTTAATAAAGTTGCAAATTAAATATGTAAACATTTTTTATACATTATCAGTGAATGGTGCAAAATGGAAAAAAATGTAAACATCATTTACAATAGCATCTAAAATTATTAAATACTTAGAAGTAAAACTGATTAAAGATATGCAAAACCTGTATACTGAAAACATGAAAATTAAAACCCTAAGTAAATGTGGTGATATATCATGTTTATAAGTGTCAAATGTACCTGTGTCAGTTCTCCCCAAACTTATTTATGTACTTGTTGTGATGGCAATCATAATCTCAAGATGATTTTTTATAAAAGTTAACAAGGTGATTCTGAAATGTATATAATAATTCGAAACAACTTTTCTTTTTTTTTTTTTTTTTTTTTTTTGGTTTTTCAAGGTAGGGTCTCACTGTATCCCAGGCTGACCAGGAATTCACTATGGAGTCTCAGGGTGGCCTCAAACTGACGGCAATCCTCCTACCTCTGCCTCCCAAGTGCTGAGATTAAAGGCGTGTGCCACCACACCCGGCTCGAAACAACTTTTTTGAAAAAGAAGATAATTTGAGGGCTTATGCTTTCCAACTTCAAAACCTTTTTATAAATTAGCATGGTATAAAGTTGGCATAAAAATAAGTCAATAACTTTGTTAGAATAAAGTATAAAAGAACAATTTTAAAGATCCTGCAGCTCTCTATGATTCTTGGCAAATATGCCAGGACAATTGAATAGAAAAGGAATGATGCTAGAACAGCTGCACATCCATATGCACAGGAATGAATCTCAGTTCTTGTCTCATACCATATCTAGAAATCACTCAAATTGGATTATAAGCCCGAACATAAGATCTAAAACTACACAAACAGAAAGAATAGCCAGGCATGGTGGTGTATACTAATAGTCCCAGCACTTGAGAAGCTAAGGCAAGAGGATTAGGAATTCATGATCATCTTAGTCTTCATAACCAGTTCAAGACCAGCCGGGCTAGATGACACTATCTCAAAAGAAAAGAAACATTCTAGAAGGAAGTAGGGGCAGAAATATTAATGATCATATTAGTTAAATAGAACACAGAAAGAAAAAAGCTTGATAAGTTAGACACAATCTAGATACTATTTGATTTATTTATTTTATTTCCTATTTTGTTTTATTGTATTTTTTTTTTTTTTTTTTTTTTTTTTTTGGTTTTTCGAGGTAGGGTTTCACTCTAGCCCAGGCTGACCTGGAATTCACTATGGAGTCTCAGGGTGGCCTCGAACTCACGGCGATCCTCCTACCTCTGCCTCCTGAGTGCTGGGATTAAAGGCGTGCGCCACCACGCCCGGCTATGTTTTATTGTATATTTTATCTGAGTCAAGGAGCTCATTAGAGGAGCTGACATGGAACTCACCATCCTCCTGCCTCTGCCTCACAGGTCCTGGGATTATAGATATGCACTTCCATGTTAAGCTAAAGACACTATTTTAAGGAGAAAAATAAAATAAAACCAGCCCAAGAGAAAATCTGCAAAGCATATTTGTGGTGGTTTGAATGTGAATGCATGTCCCCCAGAGACTTAGGTATTTAAACTTCCTGTTTAAGCCTCCAGCACCCAGCTGGAGGGGGCATGTCGCTGGGGGTGGATCTGCATTCCAGCCCAAAGGCACAGAAAAAAGCAGTTGGAGTCCTGAGTTCATTCGGGCTGTCCGTGGTGCTGCTGTTTGGTTGCTGCAGTTGCTCCTCCTTGTTTGGATGTGTAGAAGGGAGCAGCTCCTTCTGCAACTCACAGAACTTCCCACAGACTGTGTCCGTTTGGAAGCTCATCCCAGCAGCATAGAGCTGACTACAGTGTTTGTTGAAAGACTTGTACCTCAACTCCTACCACAAAGCAGAATTTTTGAAGTAAAGGATTTGAAAAGATGCTTCATTCCAGAAGCCAGAGATCAGGCAAACAAGTACGAGGCGACACTCCACACCAGTCATAAGGCAATGGCCAGCACAGCCCAGCACAGTGAGAATCTCAACATACTCACTAGAGTGGCTAGGGTTTTGTTGTGTTGTTGTTGTTGTTGTTCATTTATATTTATTTGGGAGCGACAGACAGAGAGAGAGAGGCAGATGAGAGAGAGAGAATGGGCTCACCAGGGCCTCCAGCCACTGCAAAAGAACTCCAGACGCATACGCCCCCTTGTACATCTGGCTAATGTGGGTCCTGGGGAATCGAGCCTTGAACCAGGGTCCTTAGGCTTCACCGGCAAGCGTTTAACCGCTAAGCCATCTTTCCAGCCCGGCTACAGTTTTTTGATGTTGTTGTTGTTGTTGTTGTTGCTGCTGCTGCTGTTTTTAACAGATGGACCATACTGAGTGGTTTTGAATTAAATAACACGGCTCTCTCCTCAAAGGGAATAAGAGATATTTATTCTGGAGCTAAATATGAGTTCCCGTGGCCCAGGAACACAGATTCGGGTTACTTCAAATTCCATGTTCCAGTGTGTTAACAATTTAAAGAAGGTTTTCTAGTTACAAAACAAAAGAAAGTCATAAATCAAGGCACTTTTCAAATCCACTGGTGGAAGCATCAGGTACGTGGGTTACAGCAAAGCAGGGAAGTCTCTGCTACAGGCTTCAGATGCTCTGATGTCCTTCTTAGCCTTTGGGCTGCTGGAAACTGATGTTCGGTAATACATTCCAAAAAGCTTTCATCTGATTACCTGGTAGTCACAGTGATGGTTACACACGGGGGTAGGCAATAAATGGCTATTAAGGAGGCTTAAAAATAACCCAAAATAGGGCTGGAGGGATGGCATAGCAGTTATGGCACTTGCCTGCAAAGCCAAAGGACTCAGGCTCAGTTCCCCCAGGACCCACATTAGCCAAATGCACAAGGGGGCGCACTTCGTTTGCAGCGGCTGGAAGCCCTGGGGCACCCGTTCTCACTCTGTCTCTCTCCCTCTACCGCTGATTCTAATAAATAAATAAAAATAGCCCAAAAATAATTTAGTTGTGGATTTGCAACATTCCAATCTCTCTACACTGAAATTCAGTCTTGCTGGATGGGCAGTACTTGTTTTTCAGAAACTTCCGTTTACTAATTCAACAACTTTGGAAACAGTTTCTGAAAAGTAAGCATGCAACTGCCACATGACCAGGGTATCAGTGGTGTCTTGTTTCTGGGACAAAATATTCAAGCAGAAGCAGCTAATGGGAGGAAAGATTGATTCTGTTCAGGGTTTCCAGGGAAGTTTCATCATGGCAGAGAGGACATGGCAGGCCAGAGTGGGAAGCCTGTGTCACTAGTCAGGAAGCAAAGAGGGAAAATAGGATGCATGAAGGGCTATAACACCTCAAGGCCCACCCCCAGACCCACTTCCCCCAGCAAGGTCCCACCTCCTGAAGGTTCCACAACCCTCCAGAATAGCACCAGCTGGGGATCAAGTGTTCAAACACATGAGCTTCTTGGGGGACATTTTGTATTCAAACCACCACACACAGCCAATCTACTAGTATTTATTCAAAAGCAAGGGAAGTACACTTCCACAAATGACATAGGTAGAGGGGCCTAACAGCTTTATTTGTAGTATCCCAAAACTGGAAACAAGTTAGATGTCCATCATTAGGTAAGTGGGTTTTAAAATGGTGATGTTTCCTATAATGTAATTCTACTCCACAACAAAAAGAAATAAGCTATGAACACACAGAACAACATGGACAAATCCCAATTATCTTGAGCAAAGAAGCCAAAAGAAAATAAGATTCCAATTACATAAAATTCTCACGAATGTAAACTAATCTATCATGACAGGAAGCAGATGAGAAAGCAGAGGTTGCCTGGGGGTTCCCAGAAGGGCATGAGGAAATGTGCACCTAACAGTGACAATCATTAATTTAATTTAAACATAGTTGCACGGAGAAATGAAGATAGAGGTAGTATAGTGGGAGTATGTGTAATTTGATGTTTGTCAATTATTTCTTGAAGAAGTTACAAAAATATGGTGAAGAACAAATAAAATTTGTAGAAAAACAAGTAAGCAATTGTTCCTGCCCTCGAATGACACAAGGGTGATGATGATGATGATGATGATGTGTGTGTGTGTGTGTGTACATGTGCTTGTACATGTTTTCAGTAATGAAATATAATAATGGCAACCGCCTTGTGATGGCTAATATTGTTAACTTGACAGGATCTAGAAACGTGTATGACACAGGTCACGGGCAGCACCATTTATTCCGTCGGTGGGGGCCCTGGGGTGAATAAGAAGGAGAAGGCAGGCAGAGCTCAGGCCTCATTTCTCTGCTCCCTGGCTGCAGACAGCACGTGATCAGCCACTTCCCAGACCTGCCACCACACCTTCCCCACCATAATGCAATGTGCTCTCAAATTATGAACCAAAGTAACCCTCTCCTTTCTAAAAGAAAAGTAACTAATACACACCCAGGACAAGACATCCTTTGGGCCCTGAATGGACTGATGGGGGAATTGAAGCCTCAACTAGGCTATCGCAATATCCTGCCCATTACTAAATTCAGGTTATTTGGGTTTTAAATTTTGCTTCCTCATCTAAATTTTCCATGATGATAATCTGATCCCTTCATAATAAAGGCATTTTTAAGTAAATGTGTAATGAAATAATTTAAAAGGTCTTCCAAATGTAGTATTTTAAGTATTACATTTTTAACAATAGTTGAACGCAGAGAGGAAACTTGTGCCTAAATATTGAAATGGGAATGTAGAAAGATTTCATAAAAAACCAAGTTAGTAGACAGAAAAGGGAATAAGGAAAGACTAAACATTACTTTTCTGAATGATGGTCTCAATTATTTGATTTCACCTACAACATACACAAGTCTTCATAACAAAGAAAGCCAAGGCAGCCTCCACCCCCAAAACATCAAAATGCAGCAGGGTGCACTCAGACGCAGCAGGCTTTGTTACCTGTACACAATTTTGATGTCACCCAGTAATGACAAGTGCAGTCTGACCTTGACAGCTTGCATGGAGGATCTAAAAGCAAGTTCACTGCTGCTCAGCAACTCTGAAATGCATGAAAAAGTCTTCTTTAAACTTTTAGAATAATATCTCCCTTTGAGACATTGCTTTTTGCTTTACTTTGTTTTTGTTTTTAATTTCCCTACCCAAGTGTTACCTGCAGACGAAGCATAAGCTACAGACTTTATGACTTTGAGCACATTCATCTTGGAAGCAAGTTCTCCTAAGAGATGCCATAGACCTGCCAGGAGGAAAAGAGAGAGAGACTCCTCACAGAGAAAGAACTTTGTGATTCCCAACTCTGCCTCTAGACCCGGAAGTTCAGATCCCTTTGCATGAAAGGTGGTTGAGAGCTATTTATAGACCTCGGCCCCTGTGTCCAGGGGTTCTTCTCATTCATATCTGCATACATCATGACCCTGATGAGTGTGAGACAGGTGGGACAATATGACTTCAAGGCAACTAACTGGACAATTGGAATTTTGAAGATAAAAAATTGTTTTCCTTTAAAATAAAAAAAACAGTCATATCCAAAGTTAGCCTCACCTCTCAACAGATCATTGTGTGTGTGTGTGAGACAGAGAGAGAAAGAGAGAGAGAGAGAGAGAGAGAGAGAGAGATGTGAGTGTGGGGGGGGCACATTTGGGCCACAGCATGCATGTAGAGGTCAGAGGACAACCTCAGGTTGTTGGTCCTCACTTTTCACCTTGTTTGAGACAAGATCTCTTTTCTTGTTTGCCACTGGGAAGGCCAGATTAGCTAACTTGGGAGTACTGGATCCCCCTCACTCCGCCTTCCGCTGTGCCTAGTGCAGTGGGATTGTAGATGCTCATGCTACTAGGATCTGGCTTTACCTGGTTTCTGGGGATCTGAACTCCAGTCATCAGGCTTGCATAGCAAGCACTTTCAACCACTGAGCCATCTCCCCAGCCACTCAACAACGAATTTCTTTGACTCATAATTGTCTCATCATTTCTAAAATTTTTAAAAGGGCTGGAGGAGATGGCTTAGTGACAAAAGTGCTTGCCTGTGAAGCCTAAGGACCCAGGTTCAATTCCCCAGTATCCATGTAAGCCAGATGCACAAGGTAGAGCATGCATCTGGAGTTTGTTTGCATTGGCTGGAAGCCCTGGCATGCTCATTATCTCTTTCACCACCTTACTCTCTATCTCTCTTTATATTGTTATTTCTCAAATAAATAAATAAATAAAAATTTTAAAAAGAAAGAAAGTAACCCTCAAAGTACTGGATATTAGGGGATCATATCCTCTCATATCTCACTTGCACTCCTCACAATTCTAAACTATCCAAATATTCATAAAGTTTAATAGCCCCAGTGCAATTTAAACATTAACTTTGTCAATCACTGGTAATTTAAAAATATATATATAAAGTCAAAGCACAGTTCTACGGCCATATCTAGACTTTCTTCTTCTTGCTTCTCCTTTAAATACTGACAGCCAAGGGTCCTCAGAGACATCCATTCAGGCACTGACAAAGAAACTCCACCCTGTGGCAGGTTTCCGGAAGTGGGGCAGATTCAGTCAGTTTACACAGCACTGTCTCCCTCCTTACAGATGTGCTTGGTGTCTCTCCAGACTCTCTTCAGCACTGTAAGTGCACTCTGCATTCTGTATGGATTGCCTCACAAGTTTAACGATGTACCCTCCTCTGGGAACGGAGAGTCAAAGGCAGTCAAATAGATTGAAATGTTTACGTATTACTGCCCAGAATAGAGACAATACCATGCACAGTTGGGCTGGAAGCCTACTAGAATCTGATATGCTAACACATAAAGGTTAAAAACCACACTCTTGAGCTGGAGAGATGGCTTAGTGGTTAAGTGCTTGTCTGTGAAGCCTAAGGACCCCGGTTCGAGGCTCTATTCCCCAGGACCCACGTTAGCCAGATGCACAAGGGGGCACACACGTCTGGAGTTCGTATGCAGTGTCTGGAAGCCCTGGCACACCCATTCTCTCTCTCGCTCCTCTGCCTCTTTCTCTTTCTCTCTCTCTCTTTCTCTCTCTCTCTCTCTCTCTCGATCTATCTCTGTCACTCTCAAATAAATAAAAATAGACAAACAAAAAAAATTTTAATTTAAATTTTAAAAAAGACCACACTCTTCCATCAAGCTGAGGTGATGCTTACAGAGGGAAAATTCACAAGTCTCCTAAGGGATAACTTGTGATGGAAGTGGGCTCCAGCTGGTAGCAAGAAGATTCTGCCTGTTCAAGAGAAGTATTGCCTGGTTATGGGAGGGCCTGCCCCTGGGATAACTTGTGATGGGAAGTGGGCTCCAGCTGGTAGCAAGAAGATTCTGCCTGTTCAAGAGAAGTATTGCCTGGTTATGGGAGGGCCTGTCCCTGCCCGATCTGAATAATTACTTTATACAGCTGCAAAAACCAGCATTAGTTAGCTATACCAGCTGGGTCATTATCTGTTCTTAGTCCTATCTTGCCTTGTTGCTAAGAGATATTACAAAAATAAATGGGCAGTCATATGATAATTGTGACATGGTCAGTCTATGTCCTTGCCCAAACAGGTATCTATGAGGTCTAAGAAAAACTACATAATAGTAGACTGTGGTGGTTTGAATCTGATGCCCCCCATAAACTCATGTATTTTGAATGCTTATTCCCCAGCTGATGACAACTCTGGTAGTAGAGCCTTGCTGGAGGAGGTGTGGACCTTGAGGGTTATTAGCCCCTAGCTTGCCAGTATTAGTTTGGCTCACTCACCTGCTGCTGTTTCCCACCTGCTGTTGGCAAGGAGGTGAGGTCTCTGCTCATATCATATTTTCCCCTGCTGTCATGAAGCTTCCCCTTGAGACTATAAGCCAAAATAAAAACTTTCTTCCTATCAGCTGCTTTGGGTCGGATGCTTTGTCCCAGCAACATGAAGGAAACTACAACAGTAGATGTAGCCCTCTCTTTGTTTTTTTTATTTTTGTGTGTGCATGTGCTTGTGTGTGTATGTGTGTGTGGTATGTGCAGGTTGTGTATATGTGGGTGTACATGGTAGGAACATGAGCATGTGTTTTCAGATGTGCACGCCCCCATATATGTAAATGCATAGAGGAAGACACTGGATACCCTTCTTCATCACTCTTCCATCTTATTTCCCTGAGACTGAATCGCTCACTGAACCTGAAACTCACAATTTTTGGTTAGACTGGCACATCAGCGAAAGCCTTAGTGCTCCCCCTGCCTCAGCACCCCCTCGGCCCTGGGATTACAGGCATATGCAACCATGCCCAACTTTTCACTGGGGTTAGAAGCACGCTAACCACCAAGCCATTCTCTTAGCCCCTAGGCTAATGCCCTTTTTACATCATTTCCATATTAAACATGAAGAAATAAAGGCTGAGGGCAGTTACGTAACTGCCCATGTCAGTTATTGTGTTGCAGAGCCACATCATTTAGCCCAGTGACAGCACTCCCGAGTTTGTGTTCACCCCGCCGTACTGCACTGCTACAAAACTATCTGAAAAATATGCTGCTGGAAAAGCCACTCAAATCCAAGCAAGTGGCAAGCTTTGCTTGGGTTAGAAAAAAGAAAAGTTAGTCTCTACCCAAAATAGTTACCAAAGGCTACAGACTTCAGATCAATAAGAGGTTGATTCATTATCTTATCTTATCTCTGGTTCAGCACATAAATCTCCTCTCTATGAACCACAACACACCTTCCCTACAGATCAGAGAGGTCCTAGCATTGCCACAAATACTACAAGCACTAAGAGATGAGTGTTCTGGTCCAGAAAAAAGCAGCCACCACAGTTACTGAGCCCAGTCCTTTCTCAGTACCAGCATCAGAATATGGCTAAAGAACAGCATGAGGGGCTGGGGAGAAGGCTCAGTGGTTAAAGGTACTTGCTGACAAAGCCTGTCTATCTGAGTTCAAGTTCCCAGTATCTATATAAAGGTGAATGCAAAGTGGCACATGTATCTGTGATCCCAAAGCACCTACAACAATGGGAGGCAGAGCCAAGAGAATCCGAACCTCACAGGCCAGCTAGTCCAGTGTTCATTTGCAGTCTGGCAGCTTATTTTGCTGTAGCAAAAGATTCTGTTTCAAATGGAAGTTGAATATACACACCTTAAGGTTGTCCTCTGACCTCCACACATGTACACTTGCATGTGTGTGCGCGTACACAAACACACACACAGACTAAATATATGGGGGTTTAGTTGTTGTTGTTTTTTTTAATGTAAAGAACAGCTTGAATCAGAGTTATCTGAACTGATAGCTTGTCTGCACTCACTCATAGTAACTCGTAACTACGAGCAAGTAACCTAGTCCCCTTGTATCTGGCTTCTTTATGTGTAAAGTTAAGGCACTAATGCCTGTCAATTTGCTGTGGTGGTTCTGAAGATTAGCTGAATTGGAACACATAACAGCCACATGTATTACCAGTAGTATTGGTTAATATGATTATCACCTAGACTCACCTAGGAGACTCACTTCTGGGCATACCTGTTAGGGAATTTCTAGAGAGGTTTAACTAAGATAGGAAGACCTATTCTGAATGTGGCTGATACCATCTCATGGGCCAGTTCTAGGCAGAATAAAAAGAAAAGGTGAGGGCTAGAGAGATGGCTTAGCAGTTAAGGCATTTGCCTGCAAAGCCAAAGGACCTTGGTTCGATTCCCCAGGACCCATATCAGCCAGATGCACAAGGGGGCACATGCATCTGGAGTTTGTTTGCTGTGGCTGGTGGCCCTGGTGTGCCTATTCCCCCCCCCTCTCTCCCTCAATAAATAAATAAAATATTTTTTTTTAAAGGAAAGAAGGCTGGGCGTGGTGGTGCACGCCTTTAATCCCAGCACTTGGGAGGCAGAGGTAGGAGGATTGCCATGAGTTCAAGGCCACCCTAAGACTACATAGTGAATTCCAGGTCAGCCTGGGCTAGAGTAAGACCCTACCTCAAAAAACAAAACAACAACAAATAAATAAATAAATAAAAATTTAGAAAGGAAAGAAAAGGTGAGCTGAGCAGCAGCATTCATGACCTTCTGCTTCCCAGCTCTGGAGTGAATGTGACCAGCTGCTTCGTGCTCCTGCCACCATGCCTTCACCTCCTTGAAACAAATTAACTCCATTCCTTCTTCAAGTCACTTCTTATCAGGCATATGGTTACACCAGTGAGAAAAATAGCTAATACACATGGTATGTTAGAAGTCTACACACTTTAGCATTGAGTTCTCCATTAGCCTCTTAATTCTGCTTTGATGAGTTTGTAGTCTCATCAGTGTCTACTGCCACCTCCCTGGAGGACATTCTCAGACTAGCTGTGCAAGAAGCCCTCTTACCTAATCTACCTCTTCCTCTGAAATGCTTCTTGGGCCCTGGAGGGTGAGATATGGATGACACTCTCGCACTAGGAATTTGGCTTTCTCTTCTTGCATTTCTTATGGGTCTTGGTATTTGTGGACATCTGTTTAAAAAAAAAAAAAAAACAGGTTCTCTAACCAACATTGAGAGCAGCATTGAACAAAGGAGGTAATTATATACAAGTAGGAGAATTTTTGATAGATATTACCACTTCCATTTAGCCAGAGTACAGTAAGCTTTCTTCTATGTTCTGTGACCTTCCAAGCACTTTTATAATATTCATTTTAGTTAAATATAAATATAATTTCAAAAACATCTTAACAGATAGTAACAGCTAAAATTGAAGGATGACAGGAGAAAGCCAACTTTTAATAGGCAGTTTAAATTAGATATTGAGGCCCAAAGAGAACAAGAAGATGCCACCCCACATGCCACCATGCCTTGGCACAAGAATGGAACTCTTGGCAGGAATGGAACTCCGGTCTGATTGAAACTGATCTATAGCACCCCCTACTACATACAGTCTAGCATGCTATCTACATAAAACAGCCCAGGTGGGCTGACCTTGGGGTCTGCTCTCTAAATCTACAAACCAATCAGGTTTGTTTTCTCCTTGCATAGCTAAATCTATTGCCATAAATGTTCCCACTTTCAGGTCCTTCCCTCTCTCTTGATATGACCCTCAGTGTGGGTGGTGTCTCTGTGGATCCCCTCTCATCTCTGCTCAGACACACATGAGTCTGGCCTCTACCCTCACCCAGCCTTGCTGGGTGGGGGTGGGAGAATATAATGGTGTTTTTTTATCTGAACTTTTCTTCTTGCCTCTGTTTTATAATTTGAAATAATTTTCCACTTTGATTACTTATATGATTTTCCTCTTGTCTCCATATTTGCTACATGTATACTTTTCTTACACTCCAGATCTACCAAGTGGGTGCTCTCACCAATTCTAGGCTTGCTACCTGTCCAATTTTTTTAAACTCAGAATAATCATGAGTGTAACTCTCTTTATTAGTCATTACTCCTCTGAATCTCCTGGTCTCTTCTTTGGAATTTTCTCTGTGCTGTTCTTCAAGTCACCACTATTTGTTCTTTTAACTTTCTTCCATGGGGAAAAACAGATTGCAGATGCCATGCGGGTTCCTCCTAAGTCTCTCTGCACAGATTCCTAGATTCTACTTTCCAGGTGTTTGTGGTTCTACAATAATCCCTCTTTCAAGGCCTCAATTTCTGTTAAGTCACAATCCCCCTTAAATAAACCCAACAATTAGTGATTTACCTTGGGAGGCAGAGGTAGGAGGATCTTCATGAGTTTGAGGCCACCCTGAGAATACATAGTGAATTCCAGGTCAGCCTGGACCAGAGAGAGACCCTAACATGAACCCCCCCAAAAAAATAAATAAAAAATAAAATAAAAGTAGGACAGAACTCAAAACTTGGGGCTCATAAATTCTAGGGACCCCTCCTGAACCCCAAAATCCTATACCAAAGGAAAAATAAAAATATGATACTTCCTTAGAATTATGGGCTGATTCCATTTCCTAGCTATTATGAATAGTGTACCAACAAATATGGTTGAATAAGTATCTCTGTAGTAAAGAATACTGTCTTTAGGGTATAGTCCCAGGAGTGGTATAGCTGGACCAAGTGGTTGATCTGTTTTTAGATTTCTAAGCAATCTCCAAACTGATTTTCACAGTGACTGTACATTTGCATTCCCATCAACAGTGGGTGGGGGTCCCTCTTCCCCACACCCTTACCACCTTTGTTGTCACTTGATTTTTATGATACTATTCTTACTGGAGTGAGTTAGAATCACAAAGTGCTTATAATTTGGATCTTCCTGATGGCTAAAGGTGTTGAGCCTCTTTTTAGATGTTTACCAGTCATTTATACTTCTTTCTTTGAGAACTCTCTTGTCAGTTGGCATCCCCATTTTTTTAAGTGAATTGATCCATATTTTTATTGTTTACTTTTTTGAGTTCTTTGTATATTCTGGATACCAAACTTCTGTCAGATATATAGCTGGTAAAGATTTTCTCCTACTCTGTAGGTAATCTATTGCCTCTGTTGATGCTGGTTTGCTTAGCTGTGCAGTAGCATTTTGGTTCCACGAGATCCCAGTGGTCTATTACTTGTCTAATTCCCTGGGCTCCTGAGGTCTTATTGAAAGCCTTTTTCTATACCTACACCTTGGAGTGTTATCCCTATTTTAACTTCTAGTTGTGCTGAAGATTTAGGTCTTAAATTGAGGTACTTGATTCATTTGGAATTGGCTTTTGTGAAGGTAGAAGAAGAGAGTCTATATTTATTCTTACACATGTGGTTATGCAGTTTCTCCAGCACTATCTGTTAAAAGGGCTGTCTTTTCTCATTGTGTATTTTTGCCCTCTTTGTCAAACGTCAGTCAGATAGCTAGCGGTAGTTACTAGCACTTACACCTGAATCTTCCATTCCACTGATCTGTGTGTTTGTTCTTGTGCCAATACCATGTTACCTTATAGTACATTTTGAAACCGGTTATGGTGCTGCCACCAGTAGTATTCTTTCTACTAAGGATACTTTTTGCTATCTGAGGCCTTTTATGTTTCCATATGATTTTTGACCATTTTTTCTACTTCTGTGAAGAATGGTGCTGGACTTTAGATTGAAATTGCATTGAATCTGTATAATGCTTTTGGTAGGATAAACATTTTCACAATATTCTTTTTTTCATTCCATGAACATGAGATATTTTTCAATCTTCTCATGTCTCCTTCAATTTCCTTCTTTGGTGTTTTAATGTTTTTACTGTAGAGGTCTTTCACATCCTATTCCAAGATATTTAATTTTTTGTGGCTATTGTAAATGATTCTGTTTCCCTGATTTCTTTCTCAAGGTGTTTGTCATTGGTATATACAAATCCTACAGATTTTTGTGTTAACTTTATATCCTGCCACTTTGCTGAAAGAATTCATGAGCTCTAGGAATTTTTTAATGGGGTCTGTCGAGTCACTAAGTACAGAATCACA
Organism: Dipus sagitta; assembly: GCA_036346955.1. Classification (NCBI taxonomy): domain Eukaryota; kingdom Metazoa; phylum Chordata; class Mammalia; order Rodentia; family Dipodidae; genus Dipus; species Dipus sagitta. The sequence goes on from CM070786.1 coordinate 52,257,771, forward strand.
CTGTCTGCAGCATCAGGCTACTTTGACCTCTTCTCTTCCAATTTATATCTTTATTTCTTTCTCTCGTCGTATTGCTCAAGCTCTGACTTCAAGTGCTATATTAAATAGCAGTGGAGAGAGTGGAAACCCCTGTTTTATTCCAAAACTTAGTGGAAATGCTTCAAGATTTTCCCCATTGTGTATGATACAGGCCTTAGATCTGTTATATATAGCCTTTATCATATTAAGATATTCTTGCACCATCCCCAGTGCTTTCTATTTTTATTTTATTTTTTTTTTTTTGAGAGAGAAACAAAGAAGTAGACAGACAGAAAGAGAAAGTGGTGGAAGTATGGGTATACCAGGGCCTCCTGTCACTGCAAACAAACTCTAGACACATGTGCCACTTTATACATCTGGTTTTATATGGCTACTGAGGAATCCAACCCAGGCCATCAGGTTTTGCAAGCAGTCACCTTAAACTGCTGAGCCATCTTTCCAGCCCCCCAGTTCTTACCCATGAAGACATACTATATTTTGTTGAAATCCTTTTCTGCATCTATTGAGCTGATCATGTGATTTCGCTACTTAAGTCTACTTATGTGATGGATCACATTTATTGATTTCCATGATTTGGATCATCCCAGCATCAGTAGGGTGAAAACTACTTGATCAAGTTGAATGAGTTTTTGATGTGTTCTTGGATTCTTTTTGCAAACATTTTTTGAGAATTTTGTGTCTAAGTTAATCAGGGATATTGACCCATAATTTTCTTTTCTTGTATCTCTGTCTGACTTTTATATTACTGTAATGTGGACTTCAGAGAAGGAATCAAGGAGTTGTCCCAACTTTTTGTGAAATAGCCTGGAAAGTAGTATTAGTTCTTCTATAAAGTTCTGGTAGAATTCAGCAGTGAATGCATCCAAGCCTGGAGCTTTTTGCTTTTTTCTTTTAGTTGGAAGGCTTTATATTACTGATCTTTTCTCATTAGATGTTATAGCTCTCCTCAGGTAACATCTCTTCTGAGTTTACTTTTTAATATTTTATTTATTTACTTGAGAGAAAAAAGAGAGAGGGAGAGAACGGGAGTGCCAAGATCTCTAGTCACTTCAAATGAATACCAGACACATGCACCAGCTTGTGCATCTGGCTTATGTAGGTACTGAGGAATTGGACCTGGGCCCTTAGGTTTCACAGGCAAGCACCTTAACTGCTAAGCCATCTGTCCAACCCTAAGTTTAGTTTTCATAGGTCATATGTATGTCAAGAAATTCATCCATTTCATCCAGATTTTCAAACTTTATAGAACAAAAAAAGTGCCCATATTTAATTGGTTATGTGGTACAACTTCTCCTTTTCAATTCTAATCTTGTTGGTTAGAGTCTTCTCCCTTTTTCTCTTGATCAATTTAGCCAGGAGTTTATAAATCAAAACTGATTGAAGAGATAAGTTACCTGAAGAGAGCTATAACATCTAATGAGAATAAATCAGTAATAAAAAGCCTTCCATCCAAAAAAAGAACAAAGGTTCCAGGCCCGGGTGGACTTACTACTGAATTCTACCAGAACTTTACAGAAGAACTAATTTTTTTTTGAAGAATCAGCTTTTGTTTCACCACTTTTAAAAATTGTTTTCTTTATTTCTAACTCATTGTTTTCTGCCTTGATATTTATTTCTTTACATCTTGTCTTTGGGGAGTTGGATTGTTCTTGTTTTTCCAAAGCCTTCAGATGGGTTGTTATTTATCTGAGATCTCTCAGGTTTTGTAATATAGGTATTTAAAGCTACAAACTTTCCTCTTAGTACTGCCTTCTTTTTGTCCCATAAGTTTTGTTATGATGTGTTTTCATTATCATTCAGTTCTAGGAATTTGTTGTTCTCTTTTTTTTGATATTTTCAATGACCCATGCATTGTTCAATAGTGTTTTATTCAATCACCAAGAGTTGGAGTACTTTCTATTGTTCCTCTTGGTTAGACGAGGTTTTATGAGCTGCTGAAAATAATGTGTATTCTATAGAGTTTGGGTGGAATGTTCTGTAGCTGTCTGTTAAATCTATTTAATCTATAATGCTATTTAGCTCCATTATTTCTCCATTTGCTTTCTGTTAAGATGGTATGTCTATTGATAATAGTAGGATATTAAAGCCACCCACTATAATTGTGTTAGTATTTATTTCTTTTTATTTTTTTAATTTTATTTATTTGCAAATACAAAGAGACAGAGAACAGAAACAGATAGGTGTACACCAGGGCCTATAACCCCTGCAAAGGAACTCCAGATGCATGTGCTGCTTTATGCATCTAGCTTTATATGGGAACTTGGGAATCAAACACAGGACTTTAGGCATTGCAAGCAAGTACTTTAACCATTGAGCAATCTCTCCAGCCCATGTTAGCATTTCTAATTTAATGTTTTATAGATTTTACTTTATAAAATTTGATGCAACTGTGTCAGATGCATATATGTTTAGGACTGTAATATCCTCTTGTTGAATTATTCCTTTGATGAGTATGAAGTAACATTCTTTATCTTTTTTATTACTTTGGTTTAAAGTCAATTTTGTCAGATATTAATATAGCCACTCCTGCTTGTTTCCTATTTCCATTTGTTTGGAATATCTTTTTCTATTCTTTCACCCTAAGGAGATGTCTATCTTTAATGGTAAGACAAGTTTCTTAAAGGTAGCATGTGAATGGCTTTTGTTCCCTGATCCAACCTGTTACTCTGTGTCTCTGAATATGGAGTTGAATCCACTAGTGTTATAATTGAGAGGTGTGAGTTAGACCCCACCAAGTTGGAGACTGGAGTTTGGTGTTTCCTTGATCTTAATATGCTTTGTTTATTATTTTTCCCTCCTGCAGCCTCTTGAGTTCGTTCTCTTCAGTGTAGAGTACTCCATGCATGTATTCTCTGTAGGGATGGCCTAGTGCTTCATATGCACATAAAGTTAGTTTTTATCAGGGAAAGCTTTTCTTAAACCTTATATTTTGAAGGATAATTTTGTTGGCTGTAGTAGCTTGGGTTGGCAGCCATGATCTTTCAAAATTTGAAATACTCCATTCCAAGCCCTTCTGGCTTTTAGAGTTTCCATTGAAAAAGTCAGATGTAATTGTGATGGGCTTGCCTTTGTAAATGATGAGCTGTTTCTCTCTTGCTCCTTTTAGTACTCTCTCTTTGTTTTCTGTGTTTAGTGTTTTAGCTATAATTTGATGTGGGGAATTTCTTCTCTGGTCCTAGTTGTTGTTCTGTGTGTCTCCTAAACCTGGATGGGCCTCACTTTTGTAAGATTTAGAAAATTTTCTTCCATAATTTTTTTTTGTTTATTTATTTGCAAGGAGAGAGAGAAAAGAAAGTGAGAAAGAGGTAGAGGAGGAAAGAGAATGGGCACCTCTTGCCACTGTAAGTGCATTCCAGATGCATGGGCCAATTCGTGCATCTGGCTTTATGTGGGTACTGGGGATTTAGACCTGGCTCAAACCTGGGCTGGTAGATGCCATTAACTAAGCCATCTTCCCAGCCCTTCTTCTATAATTTTATTATATAATTTATATATATATATTTATATAATTTTACTGAAGATATACTCTATGCCTTGCTCTGTAGTCCTTCCCTTCTTGTATGCCTAAAATTTGAATATATTTGGGCTTTTCAAGGTGTCTTAAATTTCCCTCATATTCTATCTGTATGTGCTGTTATTTTTTTTTTTTTTTGAAGTTGCAGTGATTTTGGTCACTATTTATTTCCTCTGTCTTGCCCTCAAGCCCTAATAGTCTGTTCTTCACACAATCCATCCAAAGGCTTTCTTAGGAGCCTTTAAAAAAATATTTAGGTAATTTATTTATTTGCAAGCAGAGAGAGAGAGAATGGGTGCACCAGGACTGTCAGCCACTACAAACAAACTCCAGATGCATGCACCTCTTTGTGTATCTGGCTTTACATGGGTACTGGGGAATCACACAAGGGTCAGTAGGCTGCGCAGGTATGTGCCTTAACCACTGAACAATCTTTCCACCCCCTTGGGAGCCTTTTAAATGAGCTATTTTATTTTTGTTTTCTACTAGGTTTATCTTCAGTGTCTCTGTCTGTTCATCGAATTTTGTTTCCATTTCTTGGTTTGAATTTCTTATTGTCTCTTGGAATTCATTCTACACTTGATCGTATCCTCTTTGAATTCATTCTACTGACCACTGAGTTCTTTTTTATTGTTGTTGATTCTAGCCATTTCATTCAGCTGTCTATTGAGTTCTTTTTTGATTCTCTTCCATTTTATACCACTATCTATTCATGACTTCATTAAGTTTGTTGAATATGTTTATCATAATTACATTTTGGAATTCTATCTTCTACTATAGGAGGAGGCATTCTTGGTGTGGATACCTTGCCTTAGTTTCTTGTGTTATTTGTGTTGCATTGAGCTTTGCTATGGGGAGATAGTCCATGGGTCTTGCCAAGAATACAGCAACAGTGGCTCTTGCAGAGCCTGTGTTGAATGGCCTGATCAGCCTTAGTCCAGGTAGACAAGAGATGGAAGTCTATCTTCAGGTCTGGTCTGGGCACACTGGCAGCTGAAGAGGCTCTTCTTGTGCCTGCAGTCTATACTCAAGTCTGGGCTGGGATCATCTCAGGTGTCCCTACTCATGGTGGTACAGGTGAACATACTGGTGTGTGACATCAGCACTGATCACCAATGTAATTATGCCTGGTCTGGGCTTGTACCATGGGACTAAATGGGTATGGGCAGGGGCAGGAATACCCACCTGGACCCTGAGTAGCCTACACAGTGCCAAAGGCTGGGAGGTTTTCATTTTTTGAGGTAGGGTCTCACTCTATAGCCCAGACTGGCCTAGAAGTCACTCCATAAGCCAGAATAGTCTCAAATTTGTAGCAATCCTCTTGCCTCTACTGTCCAAGTTTTGGGATTATAGGTATGAGTCAGCAGTGCCTGACTTTCACTGAATATTTTTGGATCTTTTATAATTTTGAATAGTCTATCAGTATTCTTACTCATGTCAGTTTTAATTTTTTAAAAGCTCACTTACATCATTGATTCGATAAATTTTGAGGAGTTATATAGAAATTTGATCACAATTTATAATCTTTTAAGGAGACTGCTACCCAGAGCAATTGTGCTCCCTCCTTCTCCAGTCTCCATGATGCCTGGAGTCACACTATCATTGTCAAGGAGACTGCTACCCAGAGCAATTGTGCTCCCTCCTTCTCCAGTCTCCATGATGCCTGGAGTCACACTATCATTGTCAAGGAGACTGCTACCCAGAGCAATTGTGCTCCCTCCTTCTCCAGTCTCCATCATGCCTAGACTCACACTATCGTTGTCAAGGAGACTGCTACCCAGAGCAATTGTGCTCCCTCCTTCTCCAGTCTCCATGATGCCTGGAGTCACACTATCATTGTCAAGGAGACTGCTACCCAGAGCAATTGTGCTCCCTCCTTCTCAGTCTCCATCATGCCTGGAGTCCACTATCGTTGTCAAGGAGACTGCTACCCAGAGCAATTGTGCTCCCTCCTTCTCCAGTCTCCATGATGCCTGGAGTCACACTATCATTGTCAAGGAGACTGCTACCCAGAGCAATTGTGCTCCCTCCTTCTCCAGTCTCCATGATGCCTGGAGTCACACTATCATTGTCAAGGAGACTGCTACCCAGAGCAATTGTGCTCCCTCCTTCTCCAGTCTCCATGATGCCTGGAGTCACACTATCATTGTCAAGGAGACTGCTACCCAGAGCAATTGTGCTCCCTCCTTCTCCAGTCTCCATGATGCCTGGAGTCACACTATCATTGTCAAGGAGACTGCTACCCAGAGCAATTGTGCTCCCTCCTTCTCCAGTCTCCATGATGCCTGGAGTCACACTATCATTGTCAAGGAGACTGCTACCCAGAGCAATTGTGCTCCCTCCTTCTCCAGTCTCCATGATGCCTGGAGTCACACTATCATTGTCAAGGAGACTGCTACCCAGAGCAATTGTGCTCCCTCCTTCTCCAGTCTCCATCATGCCTAGACTCACACTATCGTTGTCAAGGAGACTGCTACCCAGAGCAATTGTGCTCCCTCCTTCTCCAGTCTCCATGATGCCTGGAGTCACACTATCATTGTCAAGGAGACTGCTACCCAGGGCGAGTGTGCAGCCTCCTTCTCCAGTCTCCATCATGCCTCAGGCCTGGAGTCACACTATCATTGTCAAGGAGACTGATACCCAGGGTGAGTGTGTAGCCTCATTCTCCAGTCTCCATGATGCCTGGAGTCACACTATCATTGTCAAGGAGACTGCTACCCAGAGCAAGTGTGCTCCCTCCTTCTCCAGTCTCCATCATGCCTGGAGTCCACTATCGTTGTCAAGGAGACTGCTACCCAGAGCAATTGTGCTCCCTCCTTCTCCAGTCTCCATCATGCCTGGAGTCACACTATCATTGTCAAGGAGACTGCTACCCAGAGCAATTGTGCTCCCGCCTTCTCCAGTCTCCATCATGCCTAGACTCACACTATCGTTGTCAAGGATACTGCTACCTAGAGTGAGGGTGCAGCCTACTTCTCCAGTCTCCATCATGCCGCATGTGTAGACTCACACTATCGTTGTCAAGGAGACTGCTACCCAGAGCAATTGTGCTCCCTCCTTCTCCAGTCTCCATCATGCCTGGAGTCACACTATCATTGTCAAGGAGACTGCTACCCAGAGCAATTGTGCTCCCTCCTTCTCCAGTCTCCATCATGCATCATGTGTGGATTCACACTATCATTGTCAATGAGAATGCCACCTAGGGAGAGTGTGCAGCCTCCTTCCCCAGTCTCCTTCATGCATCATGACTGCAGTAACACTATTGTTGCCAAGGAGACTGCTAGCAAGAGTGAGTGTGCAGCCTCCTTCTCCAGTCTCCATCATGCATCATGCCTGGAATCACACTATTGTTGTCAAGGACACTGGTACCCAGAGGGAGTGTACAACCTCCTTCTCCAGTCCCCGCCTTACCTGGACTCACACTATCGTTCTCAAGAGACTGCTACCCAGGCGAGTGTGCATCCTCCTTCTCCAGACTCCATCATGTCTGGAGTCACACTATTGTTGTCAAGGAGTCTGCTACCCAAATCGAGTGTGCAGCCTCCTTCTCCAGTCTCCATCGTGCATCATGCCTGGAGTCACACTATCGTTGTCAAGGAGACTGCTACCCAGCGCGAGTGTGCAGCCTCTTTCTCCAGTCTCCATCATACCTGTATTCACACTATCATTGTCAAGGGACTGCTACCCAGAGCAAGTGTGCAGCCTCCTTCTCCATTCTCCATCATCCGTGAAGTTACAGTATCTTTATCAAGGAGATTTCTACCCAGAGGGAGTGTGCAGCCTCCTCCTGTCTCCATCATGCCTGGAGTCACACTATCGTTGTCAAGGAGACTGCTACCCAGAGAGAGTGTGCAGCCTCCTTCTCCTGTCTCCATCATGCCTGGAGTCACACTATCATTGTCAAGGAGACTGCTACCCAGAGAGAGTGTGCAGCCTCCTTCTCCTGTCTCCATCATGCCTGGAGTCACACTATCGTTGTCAAGGAGACTGCTACCCAGAGAGAGTGTGCAGCCTCCTTCTCCTGTCTCCATCATGCCTGGAGTCACACTATCGTTGTCAAGGAGACTGCTACCCAGAGAGAGTGTGCAGCCTCCTTCTCCTGTCTCCATCATGCCTGGAGTCACACTATCGTTGTCAAGGAGACTGCTACCCAGAAAGATTGTGCAGCCTCCTTCTCCAGTCTCCATCATGCCTGGAGTCACACTATCGTGGTTCATGGAGGCTGTTACCTAGAGCGAGTGTGCAGCCTCCTTCTCCGGTCTCCATCATGCATCATGTCTGGAGTCACACTATCGTTGTCAAGGAGACTGCTACCCAGAGTGAGTTTACAGCCACCTTCTCCAGTCTCCATCATGCCTGGAGTCACACTATTGTTGTCAAGGATACTGCTACCCAGGGTGAGTGTGCAGCCTCCTCTCCAGTCTCCATCATGCCTGGAGTCACACTATTGTTGTCAAGGATACTGCTACCCAGGGTGAGTGTGCAGCCTCCTCTCCAGTCTCCATAATGCCTGGAGTATTACTATCGTTTTCAGGGTGAGCACCCCTTTCCAAGTGCCTGCCATGTGGTGTGAGAATGACCAAGCTGGTTCCTACCTGCAAGTGGCCCTGAGCAAGTGGGGAATCCCTCCTATGGGATTTATGTTCCTTTTCTGTACCTTTTTAAATATGCAACCACTCATTGCTATATTCAATAGCACATCATACTATCAATTTGTATGGCCCTTTTTAATTTTTATTTTTCTTAAATTGCATTTTTGTTTATTTTTTTCTGTTTTTCAAGGTAAGGTCTCACTGTAGCTCAGGCTGACCTGGAATTCACTATGTAATCTCTGGGTGGCCTCGAACTCACAGCTATCCTCCTACCTCTGCCTCCCATGGGCTGGGATTTATATCGTGTGCCACCGCACCCAGCTTAAAATTGCATTTTTATGAAAGATTATACTTTTATACCACTCTCCCTCCACCCCCATTCCATTGAGGGCCCTTTGCAGTAGGGTTATCATTGTTCACTGTGGGGTCATGAGGGCCTCAGTCAGTCTCCGGGGAGTAGGGGTATCATGTCTCAGGGTCTTCCTGCCCACCCTGCAGCCCTTACAATCTTTCTATCCCTTCTTCCACAGTGAGCCCTGAGCCTCGGCAGGCCTGGTAGAAGTCGGATTCAGAGCTGAGTTCTCTGCAACCTTTGGATTTCTGCTTTGATGAGTTTTCAGTGAGCTCGATGTCTGTCACCATCCCTCTGGAGCTGGCTGTCAGGAGGGCCATGACAGCAGTACTCTCACTGTGTCACTGCTTCTTCTGCAACGGCTCCTGCGCCCCTGCAGGTGTGGTAGAGGTGACTTGTCTTGTGGAAGGTAGTGGGCTATGTTTTCTTGTCATATTTATGGATCCTGGATCTTCCCAGCACGCTCTGCTGTCTGCTGTTCAGCATTTTCTTTCTGTCATAAAAAAATGACAATGGAAGAAGATAATTTGTTGTCTCTTGCTATTGTTGTTTGGATGGTTAGTTGGTTTTCTTGCTGTTGATTTTTTTTTTTTGAAACAGGGCTCATGTAGCCCAGGCTAACCTAAAACTCACTATGTAGCAGAGGCTGACCTGGAACTCCTGATCCTCCTGCCTCCATCTCCCAAGTGCTGGGAGTACAGGCATGCAACACTACACCTGGCTGAGATGATAACTTGTAAACAAAAATATTCTTTGGGGCTGGAGAGATGACTTAGTGATTAAGACACTTGCCTGCAAAGCCTAAAGACCAAGCCAGATGCACAAGGTCTGGAGTTCATTTGCAGTGGCTAGAGGTCCTGGTGCACCCATTCTCTCCCCCTCTCTTGATCTCTCTCTCTCTCTCTCTCTGCTTGCAAATATATTATATATATATAATATATATATATAATATTCTTTTCTTTTTGCATGTTGTGTGTGTGCGTGTTCATATGTGTTTGGACATGCCTAAATGCATGCATGTGCATGAGCAAGTGAAAGCCAGAGGACAGCCCTGGCTTGGTGTTACCCTCTGGAACGCTATCCACCATGAGACAAGGTTTCCCATGGGCCTGCAGCTCATCAGTTAGGCTGGACTGGCTAAGCTAGTAAGCCCCAGGGATCCTCCTGTCTTGGGCTCCCCAGCATTAGAATTTTGGGTGTGTTACACCATGCCTGGCATCTTATGTGGGGATGGATATTGAAATCTGGTCCTTATGCTTGCAAGGCAAGCACTTTACACACTGCCCTACTGAGGTAGATCCATAGCACACACACCCCAAGAAAGAGCATTCTTAACCCTCACAATAAGTACAGTCTACAGAACCCAATTTGTGAAAAATCTCAACTCTGCCTTTGAAAGCTCACTGGGCTGCAACCCTGTGCAGCAGAGCCACTCATCGCCATACCGCAATGAAGCAGTAGATGGCACCAGAAACTATCATATGAGAGCCACCACCCAGGTAGTTTTTAGTGTAGAACAATGTCTTCTCTCTTCTGGAGAGTCAGTTCACATATACTGCCTCAAATTGAGATGTGGAAGGAATAAAAATAAGCTTATAGTCTAACAAGATAATTGCCATCAGCAGTCTAATTTAATGCCAGGAGCAAGCCATGTGGATTCAGGGCAACTTCACAACTTCCCAGGCTGTGACCTCAAGTGCCTCAGAATTCTCTTTTCCTTAGTTGCTAATTAGAGTAGGAATTTCATCTTGCAGCCCCAGAGGAAGGAAAACGAGCCATATGCCATCCTGCATTTGAAAGGTTTTTGTAAACTGTGACAGGTTATTTACTAATTACCAGCTGCACACATTTCCCAGGGAGATCAGAGAGCACCTGTGGAGATTCAAGCAAGCTATGGAAGGAAAGGATTTTCTCCGCAGAAGCGTGAGGCGCTGTGCCTGGGAAGGTGGTGAGTCTATCCTTCTTGGTCAACACACTCACCAGCACAGTGAGGGACAGAATGTGGCTCAGTCAGAATTCCCAGAAAATGCTGTCCCTGCTTATTGGTTAGCAGATCACATTGGACTCAGCACGGGTCTCAGGTAAGCAGATGTCCCAGGGGACTCTGCAAATCCCAGCGAAACTGAAGCCTAAGCGTGATGGGGCCTGCAGTGCCTCTCTTCTTCCCCTCGGCCATCCGGTCCACCCACACTGACCCCGCCCCCGGGAGGGAACAGGCAGCCACAAGTAGCACTTCTTAAGCCTTTTCTACTCACAACCCCTTTTCACCCAAGAAATGTTATGTGACCAGAGTATAGAAGTATGTAAAATAGGTGCACAAATGAAACATTTACTGGTAATAAATCGTAAAGAAATTTATTTTAAAACAATTCTTGGGTATACATATAATTTTACATTTCTTAAGGATGAAAGTATATTTGCCTACTGATGGGATGGGTGTGCTTGTTTATTTTGACAAAAACAATTCAATTTTGACTATTTGACACTTCCGGACATAGATCATCTTCAACATTTTCACAGTTGATCAATGTTTTGATCTTCTAATCATCCACACTGAGAAGCCTCTTTGCAAAAACATGTGGTGCATAATGGCAAAAGTATGTTTAGGGCCATCTCAGAAGTTGTCAGAAATTTTGTCCTAATTCCAAGCCAAAATTTAATTAATGATTTTTATTTATGTATTTATTTATTGTCTTTTGAGGTAGGGTCTTACTCTAGCCCAGGTTGACCTGGAATTCACTATGTAGTCTCAGCGTAGCCCCGAACTCACGGCAATCCTCCTACCTCTGCTTCCCGAGTGCTAGGATTAAAGGCGTGCGCCACCACGCCCTGCTCTGATTTTTTATTTTAATTTAATCTCTCTTTTTCCTTGCAAGTAAATTTTAAAAACACTTCAAAAAATAGCCAGGCATGATAGCACATGCCTGTAATCCTAGCTCTGAGGTGGCACAGAGATAGAAGGCTCACTGGGGCTTCCTGGTCAGCCATTCTAATGAAAAAACAGTGTTCCAGGTTCAGTAAGAGACTCTGACTCAAGCAAATAAGAAGGAAGAATAATAGGGGAGGGCCCACCTGGTGAAAACCATGTGTTTGTTTGTTTGTTTGTTTGTTTTGGTTTTTTGAGGTAGGGTGACTCTAGCCCAGGCTGACCTGGAATTCACTCTGCATTCTCAGGGTGGCCTCGAACTCACGGCAATCCTCCTACCTCTGCCTCCCAAGTGCTGGGATTAAAGGCGTGCGCCACCACGCCCAGCACAACCATGTATTTTTTAAAGTGTGTGTGTGTGTGTTTGTGTTCATTTGCCTGACTATGACCACAACTGAGTCCAGGTGCACACATGCCACAACACATATGTTGGGAGGTGAGAGGACAACCTGCAGTGTCAGCCTCCACCTTCCACCTTGTTGTTAAGTGGGGTCTCTTACTGTTCACTACTACATTTGTCGGGCCAGCTGGCCCGTGAGCTTAGGGATTCTCCTGTTTCTGCCCCCTTCTCTCCACAGGCATCCTGGGATTATAGCCATAGATGCTATGCACTGATTGACATGGCTTATGGGGATCCCAACTCAAGTTGTCAGGCTTATGCAGCAAGAACTTGACCCACTGAGCCATCTCCACAGCCTTCAAAACCATGTTTCTGATGCCAGATTTCCTAGCCCTCCTCAGTCTCCATGTGGCAGGTGTAGCAAGGTGATCGTCCACATAGTTTGAAGGTCTTACCAAAATCCTCTTTTAGGGCTGGAGAGATGGCTTAGCGGTTAAGCGCTTGCCTGTGAAGCCTAAGGACCCTGGTTCGAGGCTCAGTTCCCCAGGACCCACGTCAGCCAGATGCACAAGGGGGTGCATGTGTCTGGAGTTCGTTTGCAGTGGCTGGAAGCCCTGGCGCGCCCATTCTCTCTCTCTCTCTCTGCCTCTCCCTCTTTCTCTGTCTGTCGCTCTCAAATAAATAAAGAGAAAATCATCCTCTTTTAGCACTTAGCACACCCACCAAGTCCAAGTTCTCCTCTTGGACTGCTCTTAGAGGGCACACACAGCCGCTGGGCCCTCCTAGGCCAACCCCTCCTAATACACATTAAGCCTGGTTAGAACCAACATTCCTTCCCCACTGAGGACACCTCAAGGCCACAGAAGAGATCAATTGCTCTAAAGAAATATAGAACCCAGTAGACTCCTTTCTGTCCCAAGAGTTTCAACATACAGAAAGAAGTAAACTGGGGTGGGAAAGAATTGAAAATAGCCAGCGGTGGTGATGTATGCCTATAATTCCAGGACCAGAGAGGTGGAGGGGAGAGGGTCAATTTCAAGGCCAGCTTCAGCTACACAGCAAGTTTGAGGTCAGCTTGGGTTACAGGAAACCCTGTCTCAAAAAAAAAAAAAAAAAAAAAAAAAAAAGGAGAAAGGCAGAGAAGGTTGGGAAGGAAAGAAGGGCAGAAGGGAGGGAGGGAGGGAGGGAAGGAAGGAAGGAAGGAAGGAAGGAAGGAAGTTAAGTTGAAAAGAACTTCCAGGCCTGGAGAGATGGCTCAGTGGTTAAGGCAGTTGCCTGCAATGCCTAACAACCCATATTTAATTCCCCAGGACCCTGGTAAAGCCAGATACATAAAGTAGTGCATGCACCTGGAGCTTGTTTACAGTGGCTAGAGACCCTGGCACACCCATTCTCTCTTTTTCTCTCTGGCTCTGTCTCTCCCACTCTCCTTGCAAATGAGTAAATATTTTTTAAAAAGAAAGGAAAAGAACTTCCAAGAGGTGACGCTTATCTTCTGAGGGGCCATGCCTGGTACTGGACCCTTTAAAAAGCTCTTTCAAAATCCACATGCAATGCTTTCATTTGAGAAAAATGTAGTCATGGTTCTCCAGGACACTCAATTCCATGTTAGATCTCTTATATGGAAATGACTTCCACAGAAGTTATCCAAGGCCAAATCAGAAACAAGTCATGAAGCTCATCTGATAATCCTTAAGGAAATACCAAAAAGCCTTGTCAGTGCAGAGGTGAGACAACAGCCTATAAAAAGACAGAGAAGGACTGTTTGGACCATTCACAGCATACCTTGTATACAAATGAAGGGTTGTGTTTGCACCAATCACAGCACACTTAGCATTCAAACAGAGGTTTGTATTTGCACCAATCACAGCAGTCCAGCTAGACCACCAGGGAAAGTGTTCCCCCTCTGGCCCTAGTGGAAATGGCTACCGGGTAATCTAGAATTCACTGAGGCTTGTGACCCCAAAGTCTGGAACATAGTGTTTGAAACAGCCCTGGCTGAGGTTGTGCCTTCTGCAGCCAGAACAATCAGCTGTGATGGTTGGGTCGTGTCCTAAAGACATCCACGGAGTGTTCAAAATAGCTGGGGCTGGCATGAGGGTAGACCTGCTGGCGGTTTGTCTGATGGTCCTCCTGTTCAAGGCAGCCAGGTCAGCAAGACAGAGGCCAGACTGGTAGTTAGGGAATCAGATTGAGCTAACTCCCAGTGAAGGAGTGTTTACTATGAGGACTTCTAGAAGGACTTGTCACTAACACTAACAGTGATTGTATTAGATTGCTTGATTGAGCAGTGCTTAACATCTGCTCAGCACCCCGAAGAGAGGTGGGTCCCCCTTATCTGACTCACCAGGAGAGATAATCAAGACTTGGGTGCCAGAAGACAAGAAGTGATCTAGTTCATTGTTTCATGACACTGAGAAATAAACTGTGGAGGAGAAACTTTCCCTGCTTGGATGCTCCTGACCTCTTAGTGGCACTTATGACACTACTTGGTGGTCCCGTGGCTTCCTACTGAGGGACCTTTAATGAACATATATCCTGTCATAAAACACTCACAATTAATCCTTGTTTTCCTTACTGTCAGAGGAATCCTTAAGATGTGAAACAGCCTATATGTTAAACACACAATCATGACGGAGCGGAAATTCAGTTCTTGACACAAACCATAAAAGCCACTTCCTTTCTGGGTGCATTAACCACTTTTTTTCTTTCTCCTTTATACCACACCCCTCTCCTTCAGTCTGTATTGAAATGCCTCAACATAGAATAACCCCTCACACAGCTACCAATGAAAACGGCCTAGGCAGGCAAGTGTTTCGGTCTGACTCCACAAGGAGTTTCAGGACACAATTCAGAGCCCTGAAAGCACAGTGTTAGTTGTGAAGAGATTTTATCCTAGCACATTTGTAAACTTTATCACCTGTAGATGTGCTGTTAACTGTTAAAGATGTGAGACCAATGTTAACCCTGCCTGGTAAACCATGAGCTATCAAGTACCAGGCATTCCTCCAGTCCTCAGAGGAGCCTATCTCATCATCATCATCATCATCATCATCAACAACAACAACAACCGAAAAGACTTTCCAGCTGGGGCATAGTCAACAGAGCCAAGAGTTATGTAAGAAGCACCAATATACATACAGTTTTTTTGTTTTGGTTTGGTTTGGTTTTTGCCAACTAAAAAAAGACCCCCACCTGGGCCTGGACTTTGCTTTCCTTGCAAAAAGATTGGACTAGCTAATCCCTAAAATCCTTTCTTCCACAAATGTCTGTAATCCCATATGGTCATATGGATATTCTCAGAGATATCCAGAGCAATGTTCATGCAGAATGACAGACATGCTTACATGGGCTGCTTGGAAATAAAGTACTTTGAGACCCTCAGGGTTGTGGGCTGAGGAGATGACTCAGTACTAAATGTGACTCTTGTAAGCATGAGGACCTGAGTGTGATCCCCAGGGTCCATTACAATGGCATACACTTGTAATCCCAGCAATGGGAAGTGGAGAGAGGTAGGTCCCTAGGACTTACTGGCTAGCTAGTCTAGCCTAATTGGTGATCTCCAGGCCAATGACAGACCCTGTCTCAAAAGCAAAGGGAGATGGCATTCCTAAGGAGCAACAGCTGAGGTTGCTCTGTGGCCCACACACACACATGCACACGCACACACACACACTCATGTGCACACTTTAAAAAACAGAGCAAATGTTACTAAGAAAAATTAATGTTACACAATGGGGTTATTTCCATTAGAATTTCCCCAGTAGCATGTTTCACTTGGAGGAAGAGCTCAGACAGAAGCCCAGTGAAGTTGAGATTCTCTTTCTGCAGACCGTGCCAGCCTCCCAACAAAGGTGTCTTCTGAGATTGACTCAGAAAGCACTGGCCCTGTCCAAACTCCCACACTGTTTCCCTTGGAACATTATCTATAGAAACAGATCTTTAACTCCAGCTCCACCCTGCTTATCTTAAATGTGTATACTAAGTCTTGTTTCTCCTGGTGCAGAGGCAGAAAAATAAACTAACTTTAAAACTTTAAAATGTCTTTCTGAGTGAAGAAATACAGGCAGATGTAAGAGATCGAATGAAAGAAATATGACACAATCTATCAGTCAATCTATTTGTCATATTGCTATGACAAATATCCAAGATAATCAACTAACAATAAGTTTATTTGAGCATACCATTTTGGAGGTTTCTGTCCATGACCAGTTGGTCCTATTCATTTTATGTACATAATGAGGCAGGATATCAAGGCAGAAGTAGGCAGAGAAAAGCACTTATCTCATAATGAAGAGGCTGTATCCCACCATCTCCTTTGGGGGTCCACTCCCAGTGACCTAGAGACCTTTGACTAGGCTTCATCTCTTAATATTTCACCACCTCCCAACAGCCCCAAATAGGGGACTATGACATTATCACATGGACCTTTGCAGGAACATTTAAGATTCAAAATACACTACATAAGAAATACTAAAATGGAAAAATCCAAGGAGGAAGGAAAAGTGTCAATAAAATAGCCAGCCGGGAGGGAACACAGACGTTCATCCCCATGTTCTGTTTATTACAAAGCTGATAGCTGAGCTGAGCTGAGTGACTTGCACAACAGACTGCACAGTTCGCATGTGCCTGCAAAGAGGCTTCAATGGCGAGCATGTAAATTGGTGTGTGGCACTGGAAAAGCCTTTTGATTTAAAGTTCAGAGATTTAATTTCAAGCATGACAAAGATGTTGAAATCAGTTTGGCCTTGGAAGCACTGAGGTGGTCAAGTAATGGGAAGAGTTACCTAGGATGCTGTCTCTCATTCTTTTTTTGAGGTAGGGTTTCACTCTAGCCAGGCTGACCTGGAATTCACTATGTAGTCTCAGGCTGGCTTTGAACTCACAGTGATCCTCCTACCTCCCGAATGATGGGATTAATGCTGTGTGCCACCATGCCTGGTGATACCATCTCTCTATAGCAAGGCTGAGGATATGAGTACTGGTTTCTCTTCCATGATAAAGCTTGGGCACCAAATGTTAAGGCTGAATATTTGTGACTGTCCAAAATTTATATCTCAAAGCCTGAGTCCCCAGTGTGATAGTGTTTGAAGTGAGTTCCCTTGGAAGGTTTCAATGGGGTCTTGAGGGTCAGAACACAGCAACTGGATGAATAAACACCCCTAGAAAAGGAAGAGAGATCAAAGCTGTCTCAGAGAGTTCATATGAGTGCAGTGAGACTGAAAAGAGACCTTAGAATGAAACCCACCTTGCTGACCCATTGAATTTGGACTTCCCAGTCTCCAGCACTGAAGTAGCTTCTATTGTTTTAGCCATATTATTATGGCAGCCTAAGCAGATCAAGAAACCAACAGGCAGACACCACAGTCCTTTAAGGAAGTTATTGGGCTGGAGAGATGGCTTAGCAGTTAAGGTGCTTGCCTGGGACCGAGGTCCAATTGCCCAGTACCCACATAAGCCAAATGCACAAGGTAGCACATGTGTCTGAAGTTCATTTGCAGTGGCTAGAGGCCCTGGTTCCCCCGTGCTTGCACTCTCTATGTCTCTCTCTCTCTCTCTCTCTCTCTTTCCTTCTCAAATAAATAAAAATAAAATACTAAAAAAAGAAGTTCTTTACCTGTAAATGCCTGTAGTCACTATGTAGCCTGTAAATGGTATAGTGCGTAGATTTTTGGAGCCCCAAATTTAATCAGTATTTGTTGTGTGGCTTTATCTGGGAGATATGAATAATTGTCTATTCATCCTAGATAGGTCAGCATTGAAAAATCAAAGAAATGATTCCATCCAAGTAGAGCTTGGTGAACTAGTGAGATGACAGGTTGGGGGTTACTGGCAGAGCATGGGTGACTCAAGGCTTAAACCCTATCCTAGCATAGATGATGACTCACAGAAGCTCCATGTCCAGAGCTTTCCAGCCATTCCAGACATTTGCCTTTCCCTCATGCTTGACAGCCCACCGCTTAGCACTAATCCATACTCCATCATAGAATTTTCATGTTTTTGTCTTCTTTTTCATTTCTGCTCTCTCTGAGGATCACTTGTAAGTACCAATGGGGCACAGAATGTGTTCTGTTTATCTTCAGGCTCCAAAAAGACTTGTGATAATCTTTGTATATAATAGAGAACCCATAAATATTTGCTCTTTCAGCCAATTAAAAAGCACCAAGCTGGGGCTACAGAGATGGCTTAGGGGTTAAGGTGTTTGCCTGAGAAGCCTAAGAACTCATGTTCAAATCTCCAGGTTCCACTTAAGCCAGACAGCCAGACACACACGGTGGTGCAAGCACACAATGTGCACATGCGCACAAGGAGGCCCACGTGTCTGGAGTTTGATTGCAGTGGCTGGAGACCCTGACGTGCCAGTTCTCCCCCCCACTTTCTGTCCCACTCCCTCCCTCTCTCTCTCTCTCTCTCACACACACACACACACACACACATAAAAAAAGGCCAGTCTGTTGGGCTTGCCTCAAAAAAAAGAAAAAAAAGCACCAAGATGGTCCAGGAGAGGGTACAGTGCCTGCCGTGTCAGAGGAGGCCTGCCATCCTTCACCAGCAGAAGGAAGTGTTTTACTCGGCACCGCATTGATTAGCAGTGACTGTTCATATCTGTAACACTTCATAGCACACAAAGTAACTTCAGAAAACTTGTTCCTTCCCACAAGCCCAGGAAGTGGGATGTTCAGATAAGATCTGGAATGTTGCCCACAGGCTTCTGTATAGATGGGGCTGAGCTGGAGGAAGTTAGTGGGTCCTGTTATCTTGAGACCATCAGAGACTTTCTCAGTTCTTGGATGCGCTTACCTCAGGGGCTAGGTCACCAGAGTGTCTATGGTCACCAAAGCTGCTCTAAGTCAGAGACTTTTGGTTCTTTGTCTTGTAAACTTAAAGAAGAGGTAGGAGGATTGCTGTGAGTTCAAGGCCATCCTGAGAATACAGAGTAAATTCCAGGTCAGCCTGGGCTAGAGTGAAACCCTACCTTAAAAAAGAAAAGAAAAGAAAAAGAATGCAATTTACAGGCAAGGAAGGGTGGGTTTTTAGAAAAGAATTTTTATTTTTATTTATTTTTTGTTGTAGAGAAGACAACAAGTTTATTAAAAAGAAAAGCAGGAAAAATTAGAACTCCCAAGTATAATGGGAGGAGACTCAAAGAGGGTAACCATTCCTCAATGCTAGGATCTGTAGGTTTTTAAGGCTTTCTACTTAGGCAAAGAAGTTTATCTTTAAAATGACTGGGATGAGATATGGAGAAATGTAGCTCTGGCCCCATCACCAATCTTCGGGGGGGAGGGGGTCTCCTCATGTCTCCTTTACTGGTCACCTTCCTCTCTATCCTGGCGATGAGGTGACTTGGCCAGGCAGGCGAGGGGCTGGAGTGGTTAAACCACACACCTGCAAACTTTGCAAGGGAGAGACAACAGGATCAAGGATGAGCCCTTGTCAAGGCCATAGCTCCTTCTCAAGGAAGGAGGGGCCTCTGCAGAGAATGGCCAGAGCCTGCCAACATGGGCTTTGTTACTTTTTTCTCAGAGCCCTACCTGTCCTTCCTCTGAGCTGGTCAGCTTGGCTGTCTCATATCTAGCTGCCAGCCCCCTTGCCTAGTTTTCCATTTTAACTCTAACTTTCACTTTAACTGTTACCTTCCCAAGGCAGAATTGCTGACTGATACCTCTGAAGTCTCTTCCCTGACTACCTAGCAAGTTTCTTCCTCCTGCGGTCATCATCGGGTCGTTGGGGTGGAGCCATGCCCTTGAATGAGATGTTGGAATTCCAGCCCTATTCTTTGCTTCCTTGTCACCACCACGTGAGCAGCTTTGCTCCCCGATATGCTCCCTACCATGATTCTCTACCTCACTGCAGGCCAAGTGACCATGGACTGAAACCTCTGAAATAATGGACCAAAATAAACTCCTCCTCCTTTGAAGTTGTTTATCTCAGTTGTTTTGTCACAGTGACAGAAATCAAACACAGGGCCTCTCAGAGTAGGTGGGACCATAAAACCCATATCACCTCACATTACACCCCACCCCACTCTCCGTAACACTCTGGAATAACCACGTGGATGGCACCAGACACCACCAACTCCAGCAGGAAGTTCAATGGCGAAGTGAAACAACGCTGTCTTAAGAGTTCTATCTGCTCAGAGGATAAAGTCATAAGAAAGAAATCTCCAAACCCAACCTAGACAAAGGGGAAAAATTAAAAATAGCAGATGTGGTCCTCTTAATCAGATGTCCCCCACAAACGAATGTGTTGTGAATGCTCATTCCCCAAGCTGGTAGCAATTTGAAAAGTAGAGCCTTGCTGGAAAGGGTGTGTCACTAGGGACAGACCTTGAGGTTTATTAGCCCCAAGTTTGCCAGTGTTAATTGGCTCATTCTCCTGTGGCAGAGGTGATGTCCAGTCTCTGCTCATGCCATACTTTCCCTTGCCATCATGAAGCTTCTCCTCTAGACTATAAGCCACAATATACACTTTCCCTCCTATCAGCTGCTTTTGGCCCACTGTTTTGTCTTAGCAACTAGAAGATAACTACAACAGGAAACATGATCCACTCCTTCCCATTCAATGCCCACCCACAGCTAAGGCTAGCCTGGAGCTCTCTATGTGTGGGAAGGTGCAAGAAGCAGATTCTGAAGTAAGTAACCTTACACCCAAATGGAGTGTAAGGCCAGAATCATCCAGTTCTATCACCTTCTGTGACAAACAATAGAACCAGAAAATTTTTGTGGGTAAAATGGCTCATAAAAGGATAACATAGTATCTTTAGCCAGAGAGATGTATGCAAAGGAGGAAAGAGGCTGCCAAAATCCCTTTATGCAAAGCTGCAAAGAAATCTCCAATTTGTTAGTCCCAAAGAGTGCTGACAGGGTGCAGCCCACCCCAACTTGCAAGGTTCAGTCTAGCATTTTAAAATCTGAACTAACAAATTGCTTCTACAGAAATTTAGAGCACTTAGCAAATATAAGAGTTGTTTCATAAAAAGATTAGAAAGTTTTATATGTAAATCTGTACCAGGTCTTCCTGTAAAACATTTTATTTCAGTAGTAGTCAACAAAGTTTTAGAAGTTTTTCCCTAACATCAGCAAGGGTGCTAGCGGGCCATCCTGTTTGCACTTCCCCCCTCTCTGGTATCAGCCCAAGGGAATAACAGCATTGTTTGTTTTCTGATAAGGCTGCTGGGCAGGGTGGATGGAGCCTTGGATTCTGGCTGGAAATCATGGCTACATCAGGGAGGAGAAGTGCACCCCAGGGAGCTACCTACCTAACTTCATGAAGCAGGAACAGCATGTATTTCATTCAGGACATCGTAAGACTGCTAAGTTACTGCCTCTAATGTACTTAGCACAGTAAAGTTGCTGGACAACTTTATTCAACAAATGTATCTTCCTGCCCCACCCACACTACCTACCCCATGCCACACCTGTAAGGGGCTTACAAGATCACTTCTGCATTTCGCCACTGTTCTTAACATTCCAACTGAGTCATATCCATGGAGATGACTGAGCGAAACTAACTGCGGTTATAGTTTTACTCAATTTTTCAGAAATGTGGATCCATGAAACAAAAGACCATTCTTCATCATAAAATATCAGCGTGGAGAGAAGGCCATGAGAGGCCGGAGAGGAAACAGGCCCCAACGCAAGCCCAGATCAGAAAGCATCCCCAAACCGAAAAACCACTGCTTCATTCTGCCCAAGCAGCAGAGCTGGACAATGGCCTGGGGAAACAAAATTGCCATGACCCAGTACCACAGAGCTGCCCTCATTTGCATGGCGGGAATTGCATGATGGGAAATTGTATGCACAGTGGCTCATCCTAACTACCCAGAGAATAAACACTGACTGATGGGAACTGCCCTCATTTCTGTGGTGGGAATTGCATGCAAAAATGGAAAGGAGACTTTGCATACAAAGGAGGGTTTCTAAACTGGAGGTCCCTCACAACCCATCCTCATAGCCATGAGATTTCCCCCTCACTGTCGTGACTGTCATGCCCCATGTTCCTAAAAAATAAGCTCGTTTTCTTTGTTGCTCTAAAGGGTGAATTCTTTCACCAACCTTTCACCAGCCCAGATGCTCCTCACCACATCTGATTTTAAGCAACAAAAACAACTTCTGTGTCTTCCTATCTGACTGTATATTCCTGTGATCAGGGACTTTCCACCATGCCCAGGAAGGACCAGATAAATACTAACCAAGGGGAGACAGACCAGGAAAAACTCCTCTTATCCTGGCTTAGCCACTTAACTCGTGAAAAGTCCTTTTATCCCAGCTTAGTCACTTAACTCATGGAAGTCCAAGCTTTTGTGTTCTGTGTATTCCTATGGAAACAGTCCCCAGCCTGTCTTTTGTGTCTATCCTCCCCACCTGGTGCCCCAGGAGCAGTAGCCCCTGTTAAGCCTGCCTTAGACTGGCCAGATGTTAAACTACTCAGTATTAAATTAAAAAAGAAACTGCCCTACATTCTGATATCCCAGGGAAGCCAGCTAATCTTCAATAATTCTGGGTAACCCATTGTGTCAGAGTTTGTATGCAGCTATTTCCTGGTATGACCTGGTATGTCACTGTCACCAACTTCTGCTGCTCTCTCTGTCCCTGGCCAGTCCTTTCCCGACACAGCCCCCACGTCTCCAGACAGTGTACTTGTACTTGCCCATCTGGGTTATATCCTCCCTAGCAGTGGTGTTATCTGACTTGGGTTGTCAGAAGTACCAAAAGAAGTTTGTCTTCCCATAGAACTTTAAGGGCCTGGACTGTTTCCTGTTGAACAATTCCCTTCCCTTGATCCACACCCCAGTGCCTGGCCAGGAAGAAATTCTTCCTACAGTATCATTCATTCATTTTTGTGTAAAACCGAGCCCCCACCCCTACCCATGTCTCTCTATCCTACCAGGAATGATTATATTAAAAGAAAGGAAAGAAACAGACAACTTCAGAGAAGATTCTCTGCCATCCAGGACTGCATTTCATACCCATCTGTACACCACATCCACCCATTTGCCCGAAGCTATCTTACCTACTCAACTATGATTTAGGGACTGGTTTTACCTGAAAAGCCACTCGCTGGAGCTGAAGCTTTCAAAGACTTCCTGAAGCTTTACTGAGAATGGGATGAGCTGCATTTCACTTTAGAATCCTTTCTCCCATGCTCTCGGAGCATTTTCTAACTGAACGACCAGTCAAGGTGATGGATAGACAAACGCAGAGAAGTGACTTATGTTGTTTTACACAGCATCAGGGGGAGAGCTGGATTCACAATTACTTTATATTCACTGGAGAAAAGAGATTTCAAATAGAAAGAAGTGATAAGGAATGTCAGCATTTCAGGGGCAAAGACAAAGGCACAACTCTTGACTGTCACTTCAACTTGGGCCAAACTGGGATTCATGGCTTCAGTGCAGAATTTCAAGATTAGACAGTTTATGAAGTAGAGTTAGGGTTAATAAGGATATTTTAATGTAGGCTTAAGCATGAGAGCTAAGAGAAAGGGGAACACTCAGAAGAAAGCAAGACACCCCCAAAAGCACAAGTGTGGACTTCTCTAAGGGAGAGTTGCTCCATTGTCTTTATAATATCTCATGTAAGATTTTGATAGATCTTTATTTATTTATGTGTGTATATTATGGGTATGGGTTTGCCAGGGTCTCTTGCCACTGCAAACAAACACCAGATGCACATGCCACTTTCTGCTTCTGGCTTTATGTGGGTACTAGGGAACTGAACCCCCAGGCCAGCAGGTTTTGCAAGCATCTTTAACTACTGAGCCATCTCCCTACACCTCTTTGGTGGGAGTTGAAATGACTATCTTCAAAAGATTATTCAGGAATCTGCATGCAATCAAAGGGTGTTGTGGTGGTTGGATTCAGGTGTCCCCCATAAACTTAGGTGTTCTGAATGCTAGACTCCCCGCTGATGTATATTTGGGAATTAATGCCTCTTGGAGGGAGTGTATTGTTGGGGGCGAGCTTATGGGTGGTATAGCCAGTTTCCTCAAGCCAGTGTTTGGCACACTCTCCTGTTGCTATTGTCTACCATATGTTGGCCAGGGGGTGATGTCCACCCTCTGCTCATGTCGTCATTTTCCCTGCCATCGTGGAGCTTCCCCCTCGAGCCTGTAAGCCAAACTAAACCTCTTTTTCCCAGAAGCTGCTCTTAGTTGAGTGATTTCTACCAGCAATGTGAATCGGACTGCAACAGGTGGTTCTGAGGGGCACTTAACATGATCGCAGTTGATAAGATTCCCCAGGATACATAAAGGTAGATCTTCACTGCAAGTAAGGTTAACAGTCTTATTTGAGATCCTCAATGTCTTGGGGCAGGAATGCTGCCCCCTCCCAAGGTCATATGCATACAAGCCTTAGGCCTGGCTCATTGCTACTTTATCATAACATATCTATAGGAAAGGAATATTAACTCCATGCCAGCAACCTTCACAGCAAATATAGTTAATTGTGCTGGAATACTTGCTTCTTAAAGCTGGTGAGAGGCTTAAATCAGGCTCCTGGATAAGGGACTTCTCTCCCTTCTCTTTCTATATCCTGCCTCAAGGAAATATAAATGACAATTTTCCTGATCTTATCAATAGTCATTGCATATAGGTATTGAAATATCACACTGTGCCCCATTAATATGTGTAATTATGAACCAACAATTATATCAATAAATTTTTAAGGTTGAAATTGATTTGTAACTGAACAGATTTGATCATTACATATTGCATCCATACATTAAATCATCAATAGGGACTCCAAAACTGTGAATAATTAATCATCTCATACATATAAAAGAACCAGTCTTTATTAAATCATATGCTCCATTCACTTCCCATCCATAGTTCTTTCCATGTAGGCCTGGAAGGCATGCTGAGCTGAGGCCCTCCAGAGGGGAGAAGTGTCCTACAAGGCCATAACTGCCCACACTTCCATCTACCCTCTCTATGTTCCTTCACAGGCTGGGCCAGCAGATGCTACCCAAGAAGCAATGCTGGCAGCCCCTCTGCAATGACAAGAACAATGCTCCTGACATACGTTCCCATGGTCCGAACACTGGTGAGGTTCCTCCCAACCCCTTCCCAGAATTTAGACCAAGACACTCAAGACAATTGCAGAGTGCTGCTCCTTGACAGGATCTTTGCAAAAGACTTCTTCCTCTCCCTCCTTAGGGCTCACAGTGGCTTTAGGGGTGAGAGGAGCCAAAGGAGATTTTCAGTGGAAACCCTTTCCTTCCACTATGAAAAGGCTAAGTAGCTCAGGGGCTCTGTGGGTACAGCTGAGTTCTGTCTGGCCAAGCTCTTCCCTTCTGCTCAGAGACAGTCAGACCACAGGTGTGAACTGATGGCAGGCATTTGCATAGATCCACCCTGACTGAGTAATGAGAATAGCGTTTGAGGACTGCCACCTTTATATGGGTTCTTCTTATGCACATATCTGAAAAAAAATATGAGGTATTTCCATGTACAGACCCTCAAAAGCATACCTAGAAATCAAGGTTTATGGAGCAACATAGACTGTGGTGAAGCCAGGAGCCATCCGGGTTGCTCCACGCCCCCGTGTCCAGGTGGCTTATTCTGTCTCAATGTCCTCACTTTCACTTCTCCATACTTGCTGCCAGTGTCCTCCCCCTAGATGCTTATGTCAGGTTAATTGCTTTCTTCCTTGAACCTCCTTCCCTAATACTCTCCTTTTCCTTGCTCAAAATTCTTCAGCAATGCTGCATTGCTCTTAGAGACAAAAAGCTTATATGACTTTACCATCTGGTCCTTCCCTGGCTATCTACCTTATATCCCCTGCCCTTTCCAGTGATGCTAAACTTTGACTAAGCAAATTTTCTGGGCTCTTGCACACCAACAAGGATATTTCTCTGCCTAGAATATGCCTACTCCTTGGTTTGTTTCCAGTTTCCAAGACTGCTAAAGGCTCAATTGACTTCTATAATTTCACCCTTATCCTCTGCCATCAGGAAGGATGTCAGTTCCTTCTTACTTATGCTTTGCTTTCTTCATCAGTCAATGACATAAGAAGTTTAAGGAAGATCCAATTTTCCCACTGTACCACCCCAAGCAGGAAAACCATCCAGGTTGTCCCCTGCCTGAGACTGATAAGGATGGACAAACAGCAGGCAGGAGTAGAGAAACTGGGTCCTGGGTGACTTCAAGTGCCTGAATCAGCCTATCTGGAGTGTATATCCATCTAGAATTTTCCTTTCTATTATCCACCACATTCTGGTATTGTCCAAGCCTGGTTGAATCAGGTTTTGTGATGTTATCACAAAGCTTATCTGATTAATATTATTCTCTTTGAAAACAGATTCCCTTAGAACAAATGACCACATAGTACCATTGTATGCACCTATGGAACTCAGAAAAGGCAGCATGGGATGGACTCAGCTTGAATTCTCTGCAACTTCCTGGGATGTTAATTTCCTATATTTTTGAGGGGGAGGCCTAGGCAGGGTCTTGCTCTAACCCAGGCTGACTTTTTTTTTTTTTTTGGTTTTTCAAGGTAGGGTCTCTCTGGCTCAGGCTGACCTGGAATTCACTATGTAGTCTCAGGGTGGCCTCGAACTCTCGGCGATCCTCCTACCTCTGCCTCCCGAGTGCTGGGATTAAAGGCATGCACCACCATGCCCGGCCAGGCTGACTTTTATTTTATTTTATTTATTTTTTTTTTAATTCACTATGTAGTCTCATGGTGGCCTCCAACTCACAGTGATCCTCCTACCTCTATCTCCTGAGTACTGGGATTAAAGGTATGAGCCACTATGTCCACTTTTTCCTTTTTCTTTCATTTTCTTTGGCTAGTTTTCTATGTTTTATTTTTATGTCTATGCCAATTCCTTTCTTAATTTATGACACTATTGACAGCAAAAGACTGGATAGGGTTTTGGTATTCCTCTATATATGCATTTGATCATTTAAAAATTACTGAGCGATTGCTATTTGCTTAGTTATGGGTGTGACATACATAGAAAAATTTGTGACATCTAGGATTTGGCAAAGTATATATTCTGGTCAAATATGGCCTTTCTTTATATAAATAAAGTCTTATTGGAAGACAGCTATGCCTATTCATTTACATGCTGTCTGCGTGTACTTTCACACTTTAGAAGCAGAGTTGAAGACTTCTCAGAGACCATAGAGCCCTCAAAGGCTAAAATATTTATTATCTGAAAACTACAGCCTCTGCTCTAGGCTATTCACCACAGTGAAAAGTTCTGGTTACAGTAAACCTTGCTTCCTCCCTGAAGGGTGGTATTGAAGCACATTTAATCTGCTCTTGTGGAATACAATCCCAGTGTCAAATTACATTCCGAGAAAATAAGCATGAAGTTGAATAACAAAAAATAA
The DNA here is from genome assembly GCA_036346955.1 of Dipus sagitta. Taxonomy (NCBI): domain Eukaryota; kingdom Metazoa; phylum Chordata; class Mammalia; order Rodentia; family Dipodidae; genus Dipus; species Dipus sagitta. The sequence goes on from CM070786.1 coordinate 52,284,879, forward strand.
AATAAAATAAAAAATACCTAAGGTCAATGTCTGTCGAGTTTCTAGAATTCTCTGATCCCACAAATGAGATTCAGGCCCTTGAGTCACTGTTAGGATAGTGTGGAGAGATGGACAGAACCCTTCCCAGCTGGCTTCTGTGAGTGCCCAAGCGCAGACAACATGACTCTTGGGCTTCTTCTCAATCCTTTCCTGGGGTGCAGTTTACTTCTCAGAATATGGCTTTGATTTTAATGCAGGATTTTGAGTCCAGGGAGGGATTAAATTCCATAAAGATGCATGAGATTTGAAGCTCGTGGACCCCAACTTTTGAGTCCTTTGTCTAAGTTAGCAATAAATTAAAAATGCACACTTAGAAAGGGGTAAATTATGAATTATGAAGCTCATTTTTGGGAAAGTTAGTATCCAGAGGGAAGGCTAGCACAAAGCCCCAAGCTAAATGAAGTTTTCTCTCCCTTCCCAGCCAGGAGGAAGGGAAACAAAATCCCTCTCACATCACCCCGGAAGAAGCCTCTGGGAAAGGTGCGCACGCATGCACACGCACAAGCACACGAAGACAAAGCTTGAGAGCCCACGCTAAAAGATCTACCTCTCCTAGTGGGTCAGAAAGCCTAAGGGACTCAGAGCTTAAAGAGAAATCATACATGTAGGAAAACAGGAAAGTACTCCAAAACGAGGCAGGAAAATGCACAGACAAAAACAAAAGCGACCAAGAGAGAATTCCAGACTTATGCCAAGATGGATCCAGAAGAAGAGGAGGGATCAAGAGAGTGTTTACACACGTGGTTAGGCTCCTTTAGAGGCATCAGACATCCAGTGAGGATGAGCATTGTCATCATCCTCAGGAGTGTAAGGGAGAGACCTAACTGGCTGGTGGACTCAAGAGGCTGGGGGAGGGGAGCAGCCCACCCAGGTGTGCAGATCCAGGGAAAACTTGAAGAAGCAGGAAGCACTCCGAGTTGTTGCTCGTAGCCATCTTAGATGAGACTGGGTCAGATGTGGGTTCTAGTCCTGCTAGGGCAGGCAAGGTGCAGCATTGCCTTATGTTTCTGCATCTGGCTGACTGCATATAAAAAATAAAAAATAAGATAAAATAAAAAGCCTATCTTGCTTCTGTTCCCTATACATTTCAAGAAACTACAGCCCAGGAATAGGTTAAACAAACAGCTGCTCACCACTGAGAATTAATCCAGAAGTTAAAAATTTAGAAATTGGGTCCTCATTCTTCATGTTCGGTAATTGATCTATGGCAACTTGAAGGTAAGTTCCTTGTCTGAATAAACCACAGCTAATTCGACTCCCATTCCCTTGTGCACTCAAGGATTCCACAGACCTCCTCATGCTTCCAGAGGCACAGTCACTGTGCCAGGCAATGGGAATGGCTCAGACTCTGGAAGCCACAGATACTGGTTTGAATTGTGCCTTTAGAATGTGCTTAGCAGAGGAGCATGTATTTCTCTTCCAGAAATGGCAGTTCTCTCGACAGTATTCTACACACGAATCCTCCTTTCTAGAGCTGGTAAACAATCATATGTGAGACCATCTAACCTTGTTGCAAATACACAACTGCACTTTCATCCCCGTGGCTTTCTTTCCTCTCCCTTCATCCATCTAAACCTGAGAAAGGAAAGAGCACGCCTTCCTCTGAACAAGGGCACCACAACCTCCTGATATTGTGCATATATCCTGTGTTAAAAAGAAATCAGAAAGGTGAGAGACAAAGTTTGAAATGTGTTATGAGACACGCTCCTCTCCACTACCTTAGCCTAAACCCCAAGATTAAAGATGAGGAAAGGATTCTGTTTCTAAATGAACACATGACTGCAAATGGAAACTTGGCCATTAGGACCTACTCTGAGTCTGTCTGACACATTTGCATCTAATTGGCAGTCTGTTTCAGAGCAGCCAAAAACTATAGTGTCACACATGGCTCAGATCAAAACCCAGGCAAACATTGCTAGCAGCCCTGGGGCTCTGGTTACCAAAGTCAAACAGACAGCTCTGGGAACTGTTTTGAATACAGGTAAATGCTTGCTGGCTTATTTAGCAAAAGCCTCCAGAGAACTTTGGTTTAGCTCATTTAGATCACAAACACGAAGCAACAAGAAAAAGCATTGAGAGTAGCTGGTAGTTTGGGTGGTCAGAGAAAAGACCACTTATTTTCATCCTGCACCCAAGTAAATTAGAAATTAATAAATATTCTCTTTACTTTCTCACATAATGAGAGACCGGAGCTTTTCAGTAAGTTATGGCTCAGGCTTCAGCCCAGAGATGTCAATTATACCTGAACATACATATGACCCTATTATTTTAGAAGAAAATTGAATGGAGTCTTTTTCTAAAAACCAATGGAAACACGCTCCTTTCTAAGTCCAACACTACACAGAAATACCTATTTACAATGATTACTGACCTCACCAGACACCACTAATCCTGTGTCATCACTTCTTCAAAATCGCAGGCCTTCTTCCCAGAAAAGTATGCACATAACACAATTTTATATGCAGTTTCAGTAGCCACAGCCTGCCTAAGACCTCTCATGGGCCCCCTGAGGCCCTATACCCCTAGGATAAAGATTCATTTATTAAGTTCATTAAGTCAAAGGGCAACACCATTAACTAAATGATGGTTTTCTCTGCACGTCTGTTGTGGCTTCTACATGATTCATGCCAGCCAGACCCAACTGCCCATTGCTACAAGGACCTCCAGCTCACCAAAATTATTTTCACCTAATGTTTCCCCTCTCAGAACTCCTCAGAATATCTGCTACTACTACTACTACTAAGAAGGAGGAGGAGGAGGAAGAGGAAGAGGAGGAGGAGGCGGCAGCCACAGACCAAACCTTTAAATAATCCTAATATGAGATAACAAAAAGAACATAGTATCCAGGCATGGTGGCTCGTGCCTTTAATCACAGCACTTGGGAGGCAGAGGCAGGAGGATCACTGTGAGTTTGAGGCAAGCCTGGGACTATAGAGTAAGTTCTAGGTCAGTATGGGCTAGAATGGTGAAACCCTACATCAAAGAAAGCAAAAAACAAAACAAACAAATAAAAAGAACTTAGTAGAAGGCATTCAGATACAACAACCATTCGTTCCTTTAAATGGTTATTGAGTGTCACATGAAAGACTACCTGTGTGTGTGCTTATTCCTGTATGTTTGGGTACACATGGGAGTACATACATGCATAGATTTGCACATATGTGCAAGCTAAAATACAACCTTAGGTGTTGTTCCTTGGAAGAAATCCACCATTTTTTGAGACAGAACTTCTCACTGGCCTGGAACTGAGGAAGCAGGCTGGACTAGCTGGTCAGCTCACCCCAGGGAGCTACTTGTCTCTGCCTCCCCAGTGCCAGCATGACGAACACGCCCCGCCATACCTGGCTGTTTCCTTCTTACCTGGGTGCCGGGCATAAAACTCAAATCCCTGGGCTTGTTGGCTGACAATTGAAGGCACTAGGCTTAAACAAGGCTTTTTAAAGAGCTTGTGTTGAGGTTCAGAACCTAGCCTATATTTTTTAATTTGATTAAACTTTTTTTTAGGTAGCATACAGAGATTTAGGTATCATACATTCTGGCATTTTCAATTTGTTTTAGTTGATTCTCATCCTGTCCTCCTCTCTCCTTCCCTCCCCCTTTTCTCTCCCACCTCCCCACCCTTCTATTTATATGTCACATATGTCCTTTGACCCTTCCCTCAACCTCTTCCTACTTCTCTCTTTATATTCACTTTTGCTTAGCATTTTACCTTTATGTACAAAATTACAGATACTGCTAGCTAGTAATTGCATATCGGAGAGAACATGCAGTTTTTGTCTTTCTCACTTTGGGGCATTTCATTTAATATAATTCTTTCTAAGTCCATCCACTTTCCTGCAAATTTCATTCTTCCACATTGCTGAATAGAATTCTATTGTGTATATGTAACACATTTTCATTATCCATTCTTCTGTTGATGGGTATCTAGGCTGATGCCAGTTCTTAGGTACTGATTAGCAATAAGCGTGGATGTGTACGTATCTTTGTGGTGAAGTGTGGGGCCTTTAGGGTATGTGCCCAGGATTGGTATACTTGAGTCATATGGAAGTTCTATTTTAAATTTCTTGAAATATCTCCATATTGATTTTAATAATGGCTGTCCTAGTTTACACTCTTACCAGCAGTCACTAAGAGTTCCTCTTTCCTACACCCTCACCAGCATTTGTTGCTGGTTTTCTTGGATAGCCATTTTGACTATGATAAGATGAAATCTCAAAGTGGTATTCATTTTCAATTCCTTGATGGTTAGGGATGTTGAACACTTTTAAAATCCTTGTTGGCCACTTGTGTTTCTTCTTTTGTGGACTATCTGTTCATTTCATTAATCCATTTAGTGATTTGGAAGTTTTGTATAATTTTTTGGTGTTTTATTTTTGCAGTATTTTGTAAACTGTGGATATTAGCCCCCTGTCTGAAGTATATCTGGCAAAGATTTTCCCCCATTCTGTAGGTGTCTGTTAATTTTGCTTATGGTTTCTTTTGCTATAGAGAAACTTTTTAATTTCATGTAGTTCAATTTGCTTATTCTTGGGACTGTTTCCTGTGATACTGGAGTCCTGTTCAGAAAGTTCTTGCTTATGCCTATATCTTGAAATGTTTTCCCTCTAGCAGTTTCAGTGTTTCAAGTTTTAGATTAAGATTTAGATTAATTACCTCTGAACTACAAATAGAGAGTATAAGGGGAAAGATACAGATCTAATTTCATTCTTTTATGGGTGAATATCTACTTTTGTCAGCATTTATTGAATAGACAATCCCACACACCCCCCACACTAAATTTTTTGGCTAGTTTGTCAAAGATTAGGTGATCACAAAGCAGTGTAGGTTTATTTCTGGGTCCTCTCTTCGATTCCATCAGTCTATATGTCTGTTTTGGTGCTAGTACCATGCTGTCTTTTCACTCCTGCTCTGGGTGTAATTTGAGATTGGGTACTGTGATGCCTCCAGCTGTGTTCTTTCTCCTCAGGATTATTTTGGTTACTCGTGGTCTTTTGTGACTCCATATGAATTCTTCAATTATTTTTGCCAGGACAGTGAAGAACATCTTTGTAATTTTGATAGGAATTTCACTGAATCTGTATTTTCACAACATTAATTCTGCCAATCCAGAACCATGAGAAGGTCTTTCCATCTTCTACTATGCTCTTTGATATCCATTTTTAGTGTGTGTGTGTGTGTGTGTGTGTGTGTGTGTGTGTGTGCTTTGAGGTAGGTCTTGCTGTAGCCCAGGCTGACCTTCAATTCACTATGCAGTTTCAGGGTGGCCACAAACACAGCAATCCTCCTACCACTTCCTCCCAAATGGTAGATAATTAATATTTTTCCAGCTCTGCATGTTTTTCTTGATTTCATTCTTTGCAAGTTCATTATTGGTGTTTATGAAAGCTATTAATTTCATGTATTAATTTTGTATCTTGCAACTTTATTGAAAGTATTGAATAGCTCTAGGAGTTTTTCTTAAGATGCTATTGGGTTTCTTAAGTATAAAATCATGTCATCTACCACTAGGGATAGTTTGACTTCTTTCTTTCCTATTTTTATTCCTTTTATGTCTTCTTTTTTCCGTAACTGGGACTTTGAACATAATATTGACTATAAGTAGCAAAAGTGGACATCTTTGTCTCATTTCTGATTTTAGAGCAAGTGGTCTCTATTTTTCTTCACTTATTATATTGGCTGTACACTTGTCACACAGGGCCTTGATTATTTTGTGGTATGTTTCATCTTTTCCTATATTGTTCAGAACTTTTGTCATGAAGCTATGTTGGACTTCGCTGAAAAACTTTTCTGCATTAGTTGAGATGACCATGTGATTTTATACCACATAAAGTTATTTATGTGGCATATTACATTTATGTATATTGATTTATATATATTGAACCAACCTTGCATCCTGGGATGAAGCCCACTTGGCCATGCTAGATAAGTTTCTTAATGTGTTCTTGGATTTTGCGGGAATCTTTTTAAGATTTTTTTGTACCTATGTTCATCAGGAAAACTGAGTAGTTTTCTTTCTTTCTTTCTTTTTCTTTTTTTTTTTTTTTTTTTTTGATTTTTCAAGGTAAGGTCTCGCTCTAGCTCTGGATGATCTGGAATTCACTATGCAGTCTCAGGGTGGCCTCAAACTCATGGCGATCCTCCTACCTCTGCCTCCTGAGTGCTGGGATTAAAGGCGTGCACCACCATGCCTGGCTTACCCTGGTCTTTTCTTTGTGGGGAGACTTAATTACAGCTTCTAGTGGGTCTGTTTAAGTCAATGATATCTTTGAGATTTAATTTTGGGAAGTTACATTGGTTTATAAATTTGTCTAGATTATTGACTTCCAGTTAAGATGGTGGTATAGGAACCATGCCAAAGCAGCCTGGGGGAGAAAAAGCCAAAAAAAGAAAAACCCAGAAAAATATACTCTTACACTAAAAAGTGAGATGTATTACAAATTAAAATGGCAGCAGAGAAGTAGGAGAAATCCAGAGCATCCAGAGCCCACATAAGCAGGCAGAAGTGGCTCGAGCAGTGACAGCACCAGGTCCGCAAGGCCACAGCTGCCAGGCTGGGCTTGAGCTGCAGGAGAAGCCAGGTGAGGGGATTTTCCACTCACACCAGAGCTCTTCCCAAACTCAAGAAATGTGAAGGGGGAACCACAGTGAACAAAGGAGGAGCAGATCACGAGGTAGAGGATCATGTGGACCAGTGAGACAGATAGATCAACCATTGACAGCCTCCCTCCCCCACCGCCAGTGCAAGCACCAGCAAGCACCAGAGACCAGCAGAAGGGAAATCACAGCACCCAGCACTGGTGAACAGAGCAGCGATCCAATGACCCAGCCAGCCTACTTGAACCCACAGTGCACCAAAGAAGGACCCAAGCAGGAGCGCAGAATAACTGAGACCAAAATCATCCCAAAGGGTAACTGGGATTAAACCAGGTCAGTACCCACCAAATAAACCTGGCATATAGGTCTGAACCATAAGTGCTAATTGCACCTTCCATATCACAATAAATTATATGATAATCTGATGGATGGTCAGATTTGCCATTCTTTTTTTTTTATTTTTTTGTTTATTTATTTATTTGACAGCAACAGAGAGAAGGAGGCAGAGAGAGAGAGAGAGAATGGGCGCGCCAGAGCTTCCATCCTCTGTAAACGAACTCCAGATGCGTGCGCCCCCTTGTGCATCTGGCTAACGTGGGTCCTGGGGAATTGAGCCTCGAACCAGAGTCCTTAGGCTTCACAGGCAAGCGCTTAACCACTAAGCCATTTCTCCAGCCCAGATTTGCCATTCTTAAATAAGCTATATTTTGGGCTTGTTATTTGTTGATTCTTGATTTATAGTGGCTTTGTTTCCTGTTCTGTTATACATTAGGGAAGGGTCTCACTTGGTCACAAGCTGACTTGGAACCTTCAAGAGACCAGAAATCTTAACCTCCTTATTGTCAGGATTAAGGGTGTGGGGCACCACACACCCCAAGGAACAGTTAGAGGATCTGGTTGTCATAATACCTACTCTTGCATAAATACTCAGTGCTGTTTTCCATTGAAAGTTTAGTTAAATTTTAGAATCTGCCTGTATTTTGTTCCACTCAGCCTACGTGAATACTCTCATATCAGGCAAACCCAACACCTAGGGTCACTTTTGTAGATATGCTGAGAGTCTTGAGAGCCACACCTAGCACCTTAAGCTCCTACCCTGAAGATATATAACATAAGATTATAATGATTGACGCATCTAATAATACTGCAGCTAACTAGAAAATCCAAGCATTAAATTAATCCAAGATACAAAAATATATACACTATAACACAAGAAACACCAAAAATCAGACAATATAAATCCACCAAAGAGTATTAAGGCACCAGAAATGACATCCAGTGAGAATGAGTTAGAGGAAATGACTGAGAAAGACTTCAAAAGAATGATTATAAACATGCTCAAAGAAGTCAAAGAAGAAATCAAAGGAATGAAAGAGGAAATCAAAGAAATCAAAGATGACACAGGACACCAATTGAATGATAAAGACATAAATAAGGAAATAGAAATAATAAAGAAAGACCAGTCAGAATTATTAGCAATGAAGGACACAGTTAATGAAATAAAAAACTCTAGAAAATCTCACCAGTAGAGTGGATGAAGGAGAGGACAGAATATCTAAGCTAGAAGACCAGATCTAATATAGTCTAACAAGGAGAAAGGCAAACTAATAGGAAAGTATGAATGGGAATTTCAAGACATTTGGGACACTATGAAAACATCAAGCATAAGAATTCAGGGTATAAACTGGGCGTGGTGGTGCACGCCTTTAATCCCAGCACTCAGGAGACAGAGGTAGGAGGATTGCCATGAGTTTGAGGCCACCCTGAGACTCCATAGTGAATTCCAGGTCAGCTTGGGGTAGATTGAGACCCTACCTCAAAAAAAAAAAAAAAAAGAAATGAAAAGAGAAGAAAAGCAAAGGAATTCAGGGTATAGGAGAAGGAGAAGAATTTCACTCCAAAGGCATAGTTGGCATCTTCAACAAAATCATAGAAGAAAACTTCCCCCAAATTTGGAAAGAGGTACCAATGCAGATACAGGAATCTTTAGAACACCAACCAGACAAAACCTGGAAAGAACCTCTTCTCGCCATATTATAATCAAATGACCAAACACACAAACCAAAGAAAAAGTACTGAAAGTAGTTACAGAGAAAAATTAAGTTACCTACAAAGGCAAGCCCATCAGGATCACAGCAGATTACTCAACACAAACTTTAAAAGCCAGAAGGGCTTGGGGTGATGTATTCCAAGTTCTGAAAGATAACAACTGTTAACAAAGGTTACTTTATCCTGCAAAGCTATCCATTCAAATAGATGGAGAAATAAGGACATTCCATGACAAAAGCAGGCTAAAGGAGTATTTGAAGACAAAACCAGCTCTACAGAAAATACTTGAAAGAATCCTCATTGCTGAAGAGAAAGAAAAGCACACACATAGGAACCTGGAAAAAACAAACAATACTAAAATACTAGTTAACACAAGAGAGCAAAGGTAAAACTGGAAGTACTACAAAAAAAATGGCAAAAATAAATACACACCTTTCAATAATATCTCTTAATATCAATGGCCTCAATGCCCCAACCAAAAGACATAGGTTTGCAGACTGGGTTAAAAAGCAGGATCCTTCAATTTGTTGCCTACAAGAAACTCACCTTTTGACAAAGGATGGACACAATCTTAGGCTGAAAGGTTGGAAAATGGTGTTTCAAGCAAATGGACCTAGAAAACAAGCAGGGGTTGCTATCCTAATATCTGACAAGGTAGACATCAGTCCAACATTAGTTGAGAAAGATAAGGAAGGTCACTTTATATTGATTAAAGACACACTCCAACAGGAGAACATTATAATCCAAAACATATATGCACCTAACATGGGGCTCCCAACTTCATCAAACAAATGCTATTAGAAATAAGGTCACAGATAACACCAAACACAGTGGTAGTACGTGACTTCAACACCCCACTCTCATCAATTGACAGGTCATCCCAGCAAAAAATAAACACAGAGGCATCTGGATTAAATGAGGTCATAGAAGGAATGGACGTAACAGATATATACAGGACATTCCATCCAAATGCTGCAGAATTCTTTTCAGCAGCACATGGAACATTCTCTAAAATGGACCATATATTAGGACACAAAGCAAATCTTAACAAAGACAGGAAAATTGAAATAATTCCTTGCATTCTATATGATCACAATGGAATCAAACTACAAATAAACAGCAAGAAAAGCTATAAAGCATACACAAAATCATGGAAACTAAACAACACACTACTAAATGATAAATGAGTCAAGGAAGAAATCAAGAAGAAAATCAAAAATTCATACAGTCAAATGATAATGAGAACACAACATACCAAAACCTTTTGGACACAATGAAGGCAGTCCTAAGAGAGAAATTTATAGTTTTAAGTGCCTATATTAAGAAATTATAAAGGTCTCAAGTAAACCACCTTAAAGACTTGGAAAAAGAAGAACAAGGCAAACAGAAAATCAGTTGATGGGAAGAAATAATAAAGATTAGGGCAGAAATTAATGAAACAGAAACCCAAAAAACAATCCAAAGGATCAATGAAATAAAGAGTTGGTTCTTTGAAAGGATAAACAAGATTGATAAACCCGTAGCAAATCTGACCAAAAGAAAGAGAGAAGAGACACAAATTAATAAAATTAGAGATGAAAAAGGCAACATCACAACAGATACCAGAGAAATTCAAAAAGTCATAGGGACATACTATGAAAACATATACTCCACTAAGTATGAAAATCTGAAAGAAATGGATGATTACCTTGATTTACATGACCTACCTAAATTAAATCAAGATGAGATTAATCACTTAAATGGACCTATAACAAGTATGGAGATCCAAGAAGTTATCAAAAGTCTCCTAACTAAAAAAAGTCCAGGCCCAGAAGGACTCACTGGTAAATGTTACCAGACCTTCAGGGAAGAACTAACACCATTGCTTCATAAGCTTTTCCATAAAACAGAAAAAGAAGGAATCCTGCAAAATTCCTTGTATGAAGCTAGCATCACCCTGATATCAAAACCAGCCAAAGATAGAACAAAAAAAAAGAAAATTACAGACCAATCTCCCTCATGAACATAGATGGAAAAATTCTCAACAAAATATTGGCATACAGAATACAAGAATACATCAGAAAGATCATTCACCCTGACCAAGTAGGCTTTATCTCAGAGGTGCATGGGTGGTTCAACATATGCAAATCGATAAATGTAATACATTATTGAAATGGACTGAAGGACAAAAATCACATGATCATCTCATTAGATGCAGAGAAAGCATTTGACAAAATCCAACATAACTTCATTATAAAAGCCCTGCAGAGATGGGGAATAGAAGGAAAACATCTCAATATAATAAAGGCTATTTTATGACAACCTACAGCCAACATATTACTAAATTACTAGCTTTTCACCTAAAATCAGGAACAAGACAAGGGTGTCCACTGTCCCCACTTTTATTTAATATAGTACTGGAAGTCTTAGCCATAGCAATAAGGCAGGAGAAGCACATAAAAGGGATACAAATTGGAAAGGAAGAAATCAAGTTATCATTATTTGCACATGACATGATTCTATACATAGGGGACCCTAAAGACTCTACCAGCAAACTGTTAGAGCTGATAAACACCTACAGCCATGTAGCAGTATACAAAATAAATACACATAAAATAGTAGCCTTCCTATAAGCTAACAACAAACACACAGAGGATGAAATCAGAGAATTACTCCCATTCACAACTGCATCAAAAAAAAAAAAAAAAAAAGTACCTTGGAATAAACCTAACCAAGTAAGTAAAGGATCTCTACAATGAAAACTTTACAACACTCAAGCAAGAAATTGCAGAAGACATTAGGACATGGAAAAACATCCTTGTTCCTGGATCAGAAACAATATTGTGAAAATGGCAATCTTATCAAAAGCAATCTACACATTTAATGCAATCCCCATCAAAATGCCAATGGCATTCTTCACGGAAATACAAACAAAAACAATCCAAAAATTCATTCGGAATCACAAAAATACCTCAAATATCTACAATAATACTGAGCAACAAAAATAAGGCTGGTGGTATCACAATACCTGATCTTAACCTATACTACAGAGTCATAGTAACAACAGCATGGTACTGGCACAAAAGCAGACATGTAGATCAGTGGAACAAAATAGAGGACCCAGATGTAAGTCCGGGTAGCTATAGCCACCTGATATTCGATAAAAATGCCAAAAACACTCATTGGAGAAAAGACAGCCTCTTCAGTAGATGGTGCTTGGAAAATTGGATATGTATCTGTAAAAGGATGAAAATAGATTCTTCTCTGTCTCTCCATTCAGAAGAATTAAGTCCAAATGGATTAAAGACCTTAACATCAGACCTGAAACTCTGAAACTGCTAGAGGAAAAAGTAGGGGAAACCCTTCAACATATTTGTCTTGGCAAAGACTTTCTGAATATAACCCCAATTGCTCAGGCAAAAAAAAAAAAAACCCACAGATTAACCACTGGGACCTCATGAAATTACAAAGATTTTGTACAGCAAAGGACACTGTGAATAAAGCAAAGAGGCAACCTATAGAATTGGAAAAAAACCTTTGCCAGATATACATTGGATAGAGGATTAATATCTAGGATATACAAAGAACTCAAAAAATTAAATAATAAGAAATCAAACAAACCAATTAAAAATGGGCTATCGAACTAAATAGAGAGTTCTCAAAAGAAGAAACACGGATGGCATATAAGCATTTAAAAAATGTTCTACATCCCTAGTCATCAGGGAAATGCAGATTAAAACTACATTGAGATTCCATCTCACTCCTGTCAGATTGGCTACCATCATGAAAACAAATGACCATAAATGCTGGTGAGGATGTGGAAAAAGAGGAACCCTTCTACACTGTTGGTGGGAATGCAATCTGGTCCAGCCATTGTGGAAATCAGTGTGGAGGTTCCTAAAAAAGCTAAAAATAGATCTACCATATGACCAAGGTACAGCACTCCTAGGCATATATCCTAAGGACTCATCTCATTACCTTAGAGACACTTGCTCAACCATGTTTTTTACCACTCAATTCACAATATCTGGGAAATGGAACCAGCCTACATGTCCCTCAACTGATGACTGGATAATGAAGATATGGCACATTTATGCAATGGAGTTCTACTCAGCAGTAAAGAAAAATGAAGTTGTGAAATTTGCAGGAAAATGGATGGATCTGGAAAGGATTATACTAAGTGAGGTAACCCAGGCCCAGAAAGCCAAGCATCACATGTTCTCTCTCATATGTGGATCCTAGCTACAGATGATTGGACTTCTGTGTGAGTAGGAAGAAAACTCAGTAGCAAAGGCCAGTAAACTAGAAAAGAAATATAAAGGGAAGAGAAAGGAAGGGAGGGGGCTACTTAATATGATGGTATTTTATATATATATATATAAGTAGAAGAATAGAATAATGGGGGTGAAAAGGCCCAAAGTGAGGTCAGGGGAAGAGATTGAGTAAAGGAAAGGTGGAGGGAGGGCTAATCAAAGTCTAAGAGGATATAAATAAATCATATGGAATCCTACAATTTTGGATAATGGAACACTCAGGAGCCATAGATTGTTCCTAGAAAATTTTCAGTGCCAGGGATGGGATACCTTCCAGTGAGTTGTCCAGAGAGGTCCTTGATGCCCCCAAAACATTATAGGCCATTGCTGAGGCCCTTGGTTTCCCACCAGGAATAGATGGTAAGACCCTATTGCTGAAGACTCCACATACTTGGGCTGCAAGGCCACTGAGAAATCCTGCTGGAACTGGGCTACTAATCTCCTCCATGTATACCAGCTGACAGAAAGCTGAAAGAAGGCATTCTGCATGCAGCTCAATGGGAAAGAGAGAAATCACCAGTGAAGATACTCAACAGTGGACACTGCAAGCCTTATATTTGTCCAGCCAGGCCAAATGAGCCAACAGGTGCAATAGTGGCATGTCTGTCATGATGGAAAGAACTGCCCTCTAAATGGACTGGAGGCCCACTCCATGGGAGGGAATACATCCCTGATACTGAAAATTTAAAACAGGGGTAGTCATGAGCCCTAGGGGTGTAATGTCTGCTGCTGTCTGGCTAAATGTATACAGTATGCTTATTAAACTGTCCAGTAAGCACTTCTCTTAACGTCCATACCCTTATATTAATGCTGCTCTCACTTTTGGTAGAGAATCTTCTCTTTTCAGATGGAAGTGACCTTGGGATGACTCAGAAGGTATCATGGTGCTGGAAAGAAGTGACTGGAGTGCTCAGCACTGCGATATCTCTTGTCACACCTTCCAATGCTCAGAGTCTAATGTGGAAGAGGTGATGGAAAGTATGTAAGAGCCAAAGGAAGGGTAGGACTCCTTACAATGTGCTCCCCTTAGACAGAAAATGGCCTGGATATCCATGACCTCACAGTGCCTGACACTACCTACACAAGACCATCATAATAGGAGGAAAAGATGATGACATCAAAATAAAAGAGGGACTGATTGAGATGGGGAGGGGATATGATGGAGAATGGAGTTTCAAAGGGGAAAGATGGGATATTTTTTATAATCATAGAAATTGTTAATAAAAATTTGAAAAACAAAAAGAAATTTGTATATTTCATCTAGATTTTACAGCTTTTTGGAATATAAGCCTTCCAAGTATTCTCTATTGGGGTTTTGGATTTCATGGGGTCTATTGCAACAATTCCATTTTTTAAATTTATTTGTGAGAGCAAGAAAGAGGCAGAGAGAGAGAGAATGTGCCAGGGCCTTCCGCTACTGTGAATGAACTCCAGACATGTGTGCCCCCTTGTGTGCATGTGCAACATTGTATGCTTGCACCACTGTGCATCTGGCTTATGTGGGATGTGGAGATATGAACTTGAGTTCTTAGGATTCACAGGCAAGTGCCTTAACTGTGAAGCTATCTCCAGCCTTTTATTTTTTTGAGGCAGAATCACCCTCTAGCCCAGCCTTACCTGGAATTCACTATGTAGTCTGAGGCTGGCCTCCTACCTTGGCTTCCTGAGTACTAGGATTAAAGGCATGTACCCATGTTTTGGGAGATCTAGTAGGTCTCTCTGATCAACAGCTCATCATGGGCATAGACCACATTCTGGTACAGGGAACTACAGGCCAAAGCCAAGGGAAAAGAAAAAGGAAAACTCCAGAGAAGAAAGAGAAACAGGAGAAATTTGAGGTTAGGTTTCATCTCACTCTCTCCAGGGCCCTTCAATTCAGGTGCTCCCTCTAAGGTCTGCTTGAGAGTTCCACCTTTTACTCTGATTTGCAGGACATAGGATTCTATGGTACCAGTTGAATTTGGGTTCAGATTTTTGTGCCCCCCCCCCACATTCTTTCCCTTCTCCCAAGCCTATTGTCCAATTGTCCTATTGTCCATCCCTATTGTCCAAGCCTCAAGATGCTATTCAGTTATGTCAGCAACTTGGGCTGATCCAGGTTAGGAACTGCAGATGAGTGGGATCATGTGACCATTGTCTTTCTGTGATTGTGAGAGTTCACTTAAGATGATCTGTTCCAAGCTCTATCATTTTTCTAAAAATTTCAATGTGTCATTTTTTTCCTAATGTTGAGTAAAATTCCATCATGTAGATATACCACATCTTGGTTATCCATTCATCCAATGACATAGGCCTATAGTTTTCTTTCTTTGTTGCATCTCTGTCTGGTTTAGGTATTAGTGTGATTCTAGCTTCATAAAAGGAGTTGGGGAGGATTCCCTGGTCTCCAATTATGTGGGATAGTTTGAGAAAAAATGGTTTCAGTTATTCTATGAAGGTTTGATAGAATTCAGCTGAGAAGCCATCTGGTCCTGGACTTTTCTTTTTGGGGAGGTTTTTGATTACCTTTTTAATCTCCATAGATGTATTAGATTTGTTTAGGAGATTAGTCTCCTCTGAGTTTAGTTTTTGTAGGTGGTATGTATCTAGGAATTCATCCATTTCTTCCAGATTATTTAATTTTGTGGAGTAGAGGTTTTGGAAGTATGCCCTGATGATTCTTCCAATTTCACTGATGTCTGTAGTGATCTCTCCTTTTTCATTTCTGATTTTGTTAATTTGATACTTCTCTTTCTTGTGCTTGATCACTTTGGCCAGGGGTTTGTCAATCTTGTTTAGTTTTTCAAAGAACTAGCTCTTCGTTTCATTGATTTTTTAAAGTATTGTTTTCCTAGTTTCCAATTCATTAATTTCTGATCTAATCTTTCTTATTTCTTTCTGTCTGGAGCTCTTTTGGTTGGATACTTCTTGTTTTTCCAGCACCTTTAGATGGACAGTCAGGTTATTGATTTGTGATCTCTCTGTCTTTGTAATGAAGGCATTTAGGGGTATGAATTTTTCCCTTATGACTGCCTTCATTGAGTCCCATAAGTTTTGGAAGGTTGTGTTCTCATTATCATTCAAATCTAAGAATTTTACAGTTTCTTGTTTGATTTCTTCCATGGCCCATCCATTGTTTAAAAGTTTGTTGTTTAGTCTCCAGGAGCTGGTGGAGTCCATGATGTGTCTCTTGTTAATTTTTAGCCTCAAAGCATTGTGATATGACATAATACAGGAAGTTACTTCAATTTTCCTGACTTTAAGAAGGCATGGTTTATGGCATAATATATGGTCAACTTTGGAGAAGGTTCTGTGGGCTGCCGAGAAGAATGTGTATTCTGTAGAGTTGAGTGGAAAGTTCTGTAGATATGCATTAGTCTAGTTGATCTATGATATTGTTGAGCTCTATTACTTCCCTGTTGATTTTCTTCTTGGTCTATTAATGACAGTGGAGTATTGAAGTCTCTAACTATGATGCTATTGGTGTATATTTATGTTTTATTGTCTATTAGATTTTGTTTTATAAACTGTGGTGCCCCCATGTTTGGGACATGTATATTTATGATTGTGATGTGCTTATGTTGGATCATTCCCTTGATGAGTAAGAAGTGGCTGTCTTTGTCCTTTTTGATTACTTTTGGTTTGAAGTGTATTTATCAGATATTAATATAGCAACACCCACTTGTTTTTTATTTCCATTTGCTTATAATGTTTCCTGGGCCTTGATGATGTGACAGAGATGATTCATTCACCACTGGACAGTTGGCTTTCTCATTTTGATGGGTCTTAAATCTCCCCAGTAGATGTGGTCATGTGAAGAAGGTTCCTTAGCCAAGAGTGAGAAGAGCATTGACCAAGGGGATAAACATATACATTTAGAAGGCTGTTGGTTGGGCATAGCCTTTCTAGTTAGTCAAAGAATAGTAAACTTCCCTCTAAGGGATATACCTTCCCAGCCATAGACTTTTGACTTGGTTCTCAGTATGAAGCATGAATTCCCTCCTACTGAGTAGGTCTCATATCCAGCCAGAGTGCTACTGATTACCATTATAACTTGGGTTCCAGTATTGCACCAGTGGGTACATCTTGCCTGGCTGGTTGATTTTATAGCATGAAAAATACACTGCTTGTTCTCACTGCTGGTTACTTTTATCCGCAAGCTACTCACATAGTGCTTTCCAGCACTATGACAGCTAGCCAGCAGGGAGCTGGCTTCTATCTCAGTTCTAGCATGATCTCTCAATATCAGTGACCACAGCCTGTGATGTCTTCAGCAATAGAGCCTTATCACCTAATTTTGATAGGTAGTCAAGTACTTTGGCAATGGCCTGCTTTGTTTTTGGGGTCTCATGGGCCTCCCTGACCAATAGCTCACTGTGGGGGAAATGACCCAGTTCTGACATTGGGATTTACCAGTACCAGCCTATGGCTTCAGAGTAAAGCTTTCTCCACCCCCAATATGGTACTTCCATTCAAATTATCCCTCACTCTTTTTAAGAGAGCTATATCTTTTCATTAGCTAATAAAGAAGTAGGTTTCTATAGCACTAATTCATTCCACATTTATCATCCATTTCCTTCTTGAAGTATGTCCAGTGTGTCTTCCTACAGGTAGAGCTATCTTTCTTACTCTTCCCTATACAGTATTCTGCTTAGATTTTTTTTTTGACTGCTGGAGAGATGGTTTAGTGGTTAAGGCACTTGTCTGTAAAGACAAAGGACCCATGTTCAATTGCCCAGGACCCACATAAGCCAGATGCACAAGGTGGCACACACATTTGGAGTTTGTTTGCAGTGGCTGCAAGCCCTGGCATGCCCATTCTCTCCCTCCCTCCCTCTCTCCCTCTGTCTCTCTCTCTCTCTCTTAAATAAATAAATTAAAATAAAATATTTTTTAAAAAGCATTCTTTGCTAGCACTGACTTGGTTGACATGAATTGCCTTAGTTTGTGCTTGTCCTGAAATATCCTTATTTCTCCATCTTTTTTTTTTTTTTTTTTTTTTTTTTTTTTTTTTTTTGGTTTGTTTGCTGGTATAGCATTCTCTTTTATTTATTTATTTTTTTTTTTTTTATTAGTCAGTTCTGTATTCAGCAAATACAGTCAGTTTGGTACCATTATTAGGCTCATCCGTGACCTACCCCCTCCCCTTGGCCCCTCCTTGTTGAGGTATATGTGTCATGCATTGTGGAGTTAGCCCACAGTTATGGGTAAGCTAAATGTCTCTGCATATCATGACCCAACATGTGACTCTGACATTCTTTCCGCCCCCTCTTCCGCAAAATTTCCCTGAGCCATGCTGGGTTCATTTTTGGTCTGCTTCAGTGATGAGGTGTTGAGGGCCTCTGAGGCTCTCGCTCTCTGATTTGGTAGGAGTTGATTTTTCTCTATGCTGATCTCCTTCCCCCTTGTGCTGGTGTCCGGTTCATCAGGAAAAACAGCCCCCTTGCTTGTTTCTCAAAGTTTTCTTAGTTTCAGCCGGAGCCCTTTTGAGGTATGATGGGGTGGCTCTCTCCTTAGGGTCTACATCTATCTGAAAAAGAGAAGCAGATTCTCCAACGGAGAGTAAGTTAGCACCAGGACAAATGAGATAACCCTTACTTTTTCTTTTTTTTATAGAGAATTTAATATGTGTAGGCCCTCTTGTAGCCCACAATTGATAGTAGGTTGATACTGGAGAGTGGGCTTATGTTTGGATATGGTTCTGACTTGTTTCCCAGCTCCAGCTATGGGTCCCATACCAGTGAGGGGATCAGTTAGCCAAATTGAGAGCAGTTGGTTCCCCACCATGGCTGTGTGCCACCACTGCACTTGTGTGGGCATCACAATAAGTTATTTGCTGCTAAGTAGGTTAGACCATGCGTTGCTTCGATAGATATTGGTCAATTTCCCCCAGTCGCCCATGTAGCACCTTCTGGCACTAGATGCGCTGACTGTCTGGGGACTGACTCTCATCCAACTTCCAGCCATGCCATTCTAATTTGCATGTCAATCACATAAGGTATCTTCAGCAGTAGGGTCTTACCACTAACCTTTGGTGGGACATCAAGTACTCTGACAGAAATCTGTCTGTCTTTTAGGAAACCTTGTAGGTCTCTCTGATCAAAAGCTCATTGTGGATGATAGCCTCATGCTGGTTCTGGGAGTTACAGGTCAGTGCCCACTAAGAAAATGAGGAAAAAGATAACTAATATACAAGAGTTAGAGATAAGAGAGAGAGAGAGACAGGGAGGGAAGTGAGGGAGGGAAGATGTAGGAGACTAAGGTTAGTCTTAATCTTACCCTCTCCAGTGTCTTGTGGTTCATGGTATAGCATTCTCAATTGGAAATTACTTACTTTCAGAGCTTGGAATATATCGTTTTTTTTTTTTTCTAGATTTTTAGGGTTGCTGATCAAAGGTCTGAGGTTATTCTGATAGCCCTGATTTTTGTATGTGAGCTCACATTTTTCTCTTATATCTTTTAGTACTGTTTCTTTACTTTGTAATTGACAGGGCTATTATGATGTGTTGTGCAGAGGTCCTTCTCTGGGTTAGTCTATTGGAAGTTCTAGATTCCTCTTGTGTTTGGGCATCAAGTTTTTTCTCTAGATTTGGGAAGCTTTCTCTATAACTTCTTTAAACCATCAATCAATTCCTTTTGCACTTATCTCAGATGCACAAAGTGGCACATATGTCTGGAGTTTGTTTGTGTGAGGCCCTAGTGTGCCCATTCTCTCTATTTCTGCCTCCTTCTCTCTTTCTCTTACTCTAAAATAAATAATAAAATAAAATAAAATTTTTAAAAATGCCCAAGTTTATGGGGCCATACATTCAAACTACCACACATATGTTTTGAGTGCCTAGTCCTCAGTTTGTGTAATTTGGAAAGTGAAACCTTGCCAGAATGAGGTGTGTTATTAGGGGCAGGTATAGCCATCTCCCCCAGAGCTCTACTCTCCATTTTGCTCCTCTTTGGCACCTCCTGTGGCAGAAGAGATGTCCAGCCTCAACTCATGCCATTCTTTCCCCTGCTGTCATGAAGCTTCCCCTTGAGATTATAAGCCAAAATAAAACCTTTTGTCCCATCACCTCTTTTTGATTTGGTGTCTTGTACCAGCAACACAAAGGCAACTATAACAGAAAATTGGTACCAGAAGAGTGGACTCATTGATACTACAAACCTGGCTGCGTGTTTTTTGGCCTTTTGGAACTGATTTGTAAAATGCATGTGGAAGAATTTGAAACCTTAGCCTAAAAGGTGCCCTGCAGTACTGTAAGCAGAGTTTGATGAAACATTCTGGTCAGAGTTGAAAGACTTAAATGTAGAAAGAACTGTGAACGTTGAGGTTTGACTTGTCAGGGGATGAGAACTTCGTCATTAATGGGCTAGAGGCAGTTTTTGAGAGAGGCTGGCTCTGCTCTTACCACATCATTAGAACTTGAGCAGAAGAAAAGGACAGGTGTGAGCAGAAGGATATGTCACAGAAAGGAATGAATATTTGGGAGCAGCAGACAGCAGCCCACTTCAGCTGCAATTGTTTGAGATATTACCACTATTGAGATTGTGCCTGTTCTGCATTGGGACAGTAGGAACAATGCTGACCCTTTTTGAAATTAGGGACCCTGAAAAAAGAATGTTGAACACATTTTATTGCTTTTCAAATTGGCTTTATTCTCCCCTGGATTAACAAATTTGGAAACCTGGTACTATAGGAATCTAACAAATGCAGGAAAGAAAGGGTAATTGGATTTGCAAAGCAGTTTGTATTTTGTAAATTGCCATGGGGTGATGTGAGACAGGGTTGTTGGAGTCCCTGTGTGAAGACCCAGTGAAGCCATGAGGGTGAACCATGGGCTGCAGTTGAGACCCCAGGATTTTGGAGTTGCCAGCAGAGCTGCTGGTTCTGGATAGAGTTTTCCCTGGACTGTGAGGAGGCGTGGAATTGGAACCCCAAAGACTTCATAATGTGTCCTAAATGCCAGACATTGAATTGCAGGATTTGATATTTTTCCTGCTTGCTTTGGATATTGCATTGATTCATTCTTTTCTTGTTATGCCTTCTTTTGCAATGGGAATATTCACTCTCTGCCATCATTGTATGCAGTTTGTGTTTTGGTTCATAGGCTCACAAGTTAAGAAGCTATGGGGATGTTTGAACAATGTTTGGATTGACAAAAACTATAGGGACTTTTAAAGTTGGAATCAATGTATTTTTATCAGGGGTGGAATGTGGTGGTTTAAATCAGATGTCCTGCATAAACTCATGTATTCTGGATGCTTGGTCCCCAGCTGGAGGCAATTTGGAAGGTAGAGCCTTGGAGGAGGTATGTTGCTGGGTGTGAGCTTTGGGGTGTTTTAGCCAGCTCTCTTTTGCCAGAGCTTAGCTCATTCTCTTGCTACTGTTTTCCACTTACTGTGGCAGAAGTAATGTGCAACCTCTACTCATGCCATCTTTTCCTCTGCCATCATAAAGCTTCTCCTTGAGACTGAGCCAAAATAAATCCTTTCTTCCCTAACTTCCATATTATTCCCATAAGCTATTTTTTATTAGGTGTTTTGTCCCAGCAACATAAAGGGAACTACAACAGGAGCTGAAGTTTGGATAAAAAGTATATGAGTCATAGGTATTCAAGGAAGGGTGGGGACTACTGTAGCTATAGAAACATAGAGAAGTAGATTTTTATGAGTATATAAGTGTGAGTGAAGTTCTATTTTTGTGGAATTGAGGTTTTAAATACAGTGGCTTAATGATTAATTATTAAATTCAGTTATTAATACCAATATGCAATCAGAGTGGCTAGACTGCCAGGACATTGATATCCATCAACAAGAACAGCAACATCAACAATAAAAAGAGCAAAGGAACTGCAGAAGCAAAATTAGCAAACCTAAAAACAAATTGAGAAATCAAAAAAAGAGAAAACAGAAAGAAAAAGAATGATAAAGTCCAACAAGCTAATAGCTAAAAATTAAAAACAGAAATCACAAGGGTTATAACTAATGGATGAATGTCCTTTCTTCCTTTGTTCAGATTACAGTTTGTAATGGTACCTGTATTAGGTAGATTCAGGTTCACTGAGATGAACTTTCAGACCACACATAGTTATGGAGGAAGGGATATTTATTGAAGCTCACAGATCCAGGGGAAGTTCCATAATTGCCAGAAGCTGGCCTGCCTTCATAGGACCAAGCAGATAGAGAGAGAAGCACAAGCCAAAAAGCCAAAAGCCACAGCACACTTCAGGAACTCCTGCTAGGCACACTTTGCATATCTTTAGATTGAAATCTCAAACCCACCACCACACCTTAAGATCCACACAATGGATTTGACTCCAGCCAGGTGGCTGCAGATGCAAACTACAAACAAACAACTGAATATATTGGGGGCTATCTATTCTATTCAAACCACCACAGTACCACAACATCAGCCCGTTCTAAGTCTGTGTCTGGATTGTTCAGATGAAAAATAGTTCTACAGTATACATGATACAGAAATGTGTGGTGTCTCTGAGGGCAATGAAGGTTTTCTCAGCTCTTAACTGGGCTATACCTCAGGAGTTGTGGAGCTGGGTGCTCATGACAGTGCAACACTTCCACTGAGTCAGTGGCTTCTGGGTTTTTGTCTTATTAATTTGAATGAATGACATCCACAGACCACAGAGAGTGAAGTTTAGAAAGATTTTACTATAGGGCTAAAAGAAGGAAAGTCATCAGAGCTCCTGTCCTGGAGGGGTTCCCAGAAATGGGAAATCCTACCTAGAGACCCTGATTGGGGTCTTTTATGGGAATTTACTGGATAGGGGCAGATCTTGTCAATCCAGTTCTCAAAGCAGGTGTCAAGGCACCTGCAGGCTTCCAGGAAAGGGAATGAAGCCATTTACATTCCTAGGAAAGGAATTATCCTTCTTGGAAGGAGGTGATTATCTCTTCCAGGAAAGGGAGAACTCCTTTCTGGAAGAAGAAAGAATGAAGACCAGATCCTCCTGTCATGTCTGGCCTGCAGCAAGGTGGAGACAATAAGGACTCCTTTAGGACAAGGGTAAGGGAGATACAGATTCCCTCTTACAGGCTTGACATTTCTCTCTCTACTTTTACTTTCTGGGACCCTATTGCTCCTAAACCACCTCAAACTGCTCACCAGTTTTCAGCCCTTAGATGCCCTTCCCCTAAGCCAGACGCAGTTGGGCCCCCTGTGAGTATGAGTTTAAAGCTCCCTCAAGCAGGGCTTTCCATGGAGAAATGCAGAAATCTTGCCCACCTGAGTAGCTAGTGTGTTGGCTGAAGCTGCTGAGTTCCCATGAAATGAAAGGGGAGGAGCAAGGGTAACTGCTAGCAGCAGAGACCAGCTCTAAGTTTTTGGCCACAGATCTGTTTAGTCCCCAAATGAATTCTTACCCCATTCTTGATTTTACCAGGGTAATGGTGAGCCATTACCTCAAGAGGTTGATCCACAGGGACCACTGATGTGGACACTGAAGTGGGCTGCTTGAGGCTGGGCATTTGTTGGGAAACAATTGGAACCCTCAGGAGATGGCAGTGGGCCCTCATGGGAATGGAGTGCTAGGATTCAGAGACCTGGGAGTTGAAGGTCACTTCATACTACCCCATAACACCTGTTATAGTACCTGAATCCAAGAAACAGAACATCTATAGAGCCAAAGGCCTGAAACCCAACAACAAATAAATATATCCTGATTACAAGAAGTGTCTGAAATCAATATTATGCCACACATCTCACAAAGAATGTCCTCCATTCTATGCACTATTTTAGGAGAATTACAACCAATCCTGATGGGTTTTTTAAAAAAAATAAAACTAATTTCAACTCCCGCTGAGGAAGAATCTCAGGCTCCTTGAACTGTTACAAAGACTACCGTGGCTACTACCATGAGAAGGGATGGCCAGAACCACTAGGGAAAAACTGAGAGGTGGACAAAGAAGCCAGCATAGCTCAAGCAATTGATTTTGTAACTAGAAAGCCCATAGGCCCAGGAGCTGGAAAGATGGCTCAGTGGTTCAAGGTGCTCAGCTTGCAAAGCCTGCTGCCCAATTTCTATCCTCAGCACTCAGATAAAGCTGGACACCAAGTGGAGCACGAGTCTCTAATCCCAACACATCTATGACAACAGGATGCAGAGCAAGGAGGATTGGAAGCTTGCAGGCCAGCTAGTCAGGCATTCCTTTGCAACAGCAAGAGACCATTTCTCAAGGAAGGTAGAAGAGAACAAGAGAACAGACACCTTGAGGTTTGCCCTTACCTCGACATGTGTGCTGTGGCACGTGTGGACCCATATACACTGACACACACGAGCTGTGCAAATAAATAAATAAGAAAAAGAAAAAGCCACGAACTCTTTCTGATCGATCAAGGCAGAGATACATTACTTTGAAGATATATTTCTGAATTTTAGTCCTCAGGAGAAATGTTGAGTGGATATGACAAAAGTTTTCCAAGCAAATAGTGAAAGAAAGAAAGAGAGAGGAAGGAAGAAAGGAAGAAAGGAAGAAAGGAAGGAAGGAAGGAAGGAAGGAAGGAAGGAAGGAAGGAAGGAATCAGACTGCCAGTGGAATGTTAAGGATGATGTGAACCTTCATAGAGCTAATCCATAGAGAAAAAGTCACAAAAATACAGGAATAGAATCATTGACTGGCAGAGCATGGGTGGCAAAGAAAGTTGTGGCCAGTATAGAAACAATGGCTCTGGTAGGCTGCAATGAGGAAGGAAATCTACTTAGACTCAGAGGATCTGGGCTCAAAGAAGCATGTACAACAGAGCCAGAGTGAGACTGAATCTAATGGGAATTAGTTGAAGGAACAGCCAACCACTGCTCCTTATCGGTCCCTGTCACTGACTTTTGCCAGCAGAAGTGGAAGCCAGGCACTTACCCTTGAGCAAAACTAAACCAATACTTTTCACGAAAGTCATGAGAACATCTGGGGAGAACCACAACAGTGTGAGTGTAGGCACCTTACAGAAAATCCTTTCTAATTGTGGCACTCAGAGGGTTACAGTGTAGGGTCCTCTCCGTTCCAAGAAAAGCCTACCAGTTAACCAGCCAGGTACACAGACTCTCCCACTCCTCAGTTCCCTTATTCTAACTATGAACAGAGAACCAAAGACATCAAGCATTGGAGAAAAGCCTGTAATATAAAAGAAAAAGACTGGAGGACTGCTTTAAAAGTGAAGTTCTGGTCAGTGGCCTTACATGTGTTAGAAGAGAGATAATGTGCATAAAAAGATATTATGGAAAAGGAGAATGTAAAATAAGAAAGTGCTTTTGGAGATTAAAAGATGCTTACTAAAATATGTGGCAACATAGAAGGGCTAAAAGGTAACGGTAGAGGATGTCTCTTATAAAGAGAACAGTGAAGAGGCACCATGAGACACACAGGTGTCTCTCGGCAGGCTGACAAGGGAGTATTATGAGCTCCAGGGCAGCCTGTGCTGCACAGTGAGAACCCCTCTCAAATGAACACACAAAGAAACCCCTAAATATTTAGTGAAAGTTTTAGAAAGAGAAAATGTAGGCACAGGAATAATAGAAATGTTCCAGGGCTTAAAAGAAGACATATCTTCAAACTGAAAATTATACCGACTAATAAGAATGATGGGCAGGGAATGTAGTTCGTTTGATGACTGCTTGCCTCACGTGCATGAGGCCTTGGATTCAGTCCCCAGCACCACATAAAACCAAGTGCGGCTGCCACATCCGTAATCCCAGCACTTGAGAAGTGGAGACAGAAGGATTAACCGTTCAAGACCATCCTTGGCTCCATGGTGAGTTAGAGGCCCCCTAGACTGCATAAGATCTATCTAAAAACAAATATTTAATTTTCCAAGAACGAATGTGTGCATACATATTATTTGGATATACATAGTTACCATGAAATTAACTCAAAGTCAAAATGAAGAAATGGATTTCCTGGGAGTCAATTACAGACTGAAAGAAAAGGTCAGAAGCTCTTGTCTTACCTTATGGCCTCATGCCACCTCACTGCTGCCCTCTGGAGGCTGAGGTATGAGGATCGCTGTGAATTTAAAGCCAGTCTGGGCTATATAGTGAGTTCCAGGTCAGCCTTGTCTTTAAAAAAATAGAAAGTTATAATGTGGATTTTTTGGGATCAAAATAAATTTCAAACACATAAGAGAGGCCAGGCATGGTAGCTCATACACTTGTAATGTCAACACTCAGGAGATGGAAGCAGGAGAATTGCCACAAGTTCATGACTTCCTGGGCAGTAGTGTGAGACAGTGTCTCAAGAAAAAATAATGCCACATAAAAGACCTAAGAAGCAGAAGGAAACCATAGAAGGGTAGATTAATACTTAATTCCCAAATAATATAATAAACCAAAATTAATAAGCAAGAGTTTAGTTTTTTTAATATTTTTTATTTATTTATTTGCGAACATACAGAGAGAAAGAGGCGGACAGAGAGAAGCATGAGTATGGGTGTGCCAGGGTATCCTGCTACTACAAATGAACCCCGACCATCAGGCTTTGCAGGGAAGCGTCTTTAACTGCTGAGACATCTCTCCAGCCCAAAAGTTTACTGTTCTATATCAAACTTTATGTCCCCTCATATAAAACACTTATTTATGGAATATGTTCTATATTTTCCACAAAGAAGTTCTCAGTGAATCTTCAAAAGTAGTGCTTATGTAGACAGTGCATATCATGCAAAAATTAATGAAGTTAAGTGAGGATAAGCTGCAACCCATGGCAGCTGGTCCACGTTTGAGTCAGCAAGAGCAGAGCTACTGGAAGGGGTTCTCCCACTCTCACTAGCCCTGCAAAATCAAAACACCTGAAGAAGACAACAGAGACCAGCTGAGCAGCTCCGGAACAACTTCAGACAGCTTTCCACACCTTTCCTCCCTCATACATCAGCACCAGGAACCGCTGGGGACCTGTGGAGCCAAGGCATCAGAGCCACACCTCCATTCACAGCACCTAGCACAGCTGATCTGAAGAGCAGATCCACCTAACCAGCTGAGCTGATCCCACAGTTCACCGAAGTGGGAACCAGCTTCACATTCAATACAGGTGAGACAAAAAGTCCCTCAAAAAATGGTGGTGACCACGGGGGTGACTCAAAACTCACCAAAATGCTGAGAAGTGACAGTGGAGTGTTCAGCACTGAGACATCTCTATCACACCCTCCAAGGCTCAGGGACCATTGCAGATGAGGTGGCAGAAAGTATTTAAGAGCCCAAGGAAGGTAACAAGAGTGCTCTGCAATACTGTCTTCCAGACACAAAATGGCCTTGAAATTCCTGACCCCACAGTGGCTGACACTACCTACACAAGTCATGTGTAATAGCAAAAAATGATGATATCAAAATAGCCAGACTAGTTGGAAAGAAAAAGGGATTGAGTGCAGGGGCGATTTGAGAGATGATTCCCATTTCTTGGCTATGCTGAATTTCATTGCAATAGAAATTGGAGTATGTAGGTATCTTTTTGACCTACTGATATTACTTCCTGTGGATATATAAACCCAGTTGTATTACTGCTGGATGCTATGTGAGTTTTATTTTCTATTTTTTGAGGAACCTTCTGTTGCATTTCATGGTGCCAGCACTAATTTACATCCTAATCTACAGTGAGCAAGGACTCACATTCCTCCACATGCTCAACAGCACTTGTTACTTTCTGTCTTAAAAATATCCATTCTTGAGACAACAGAACAGAGGAAGGGCTACCTTGAAAGAGGAGAGCCTTCAGTGGAACGGGGGCAGGGAGAAAAGACAAAAGAGGATAATATGTTGGGAACACGACCAAATTCAGCATGTTTGTGTATTAAAGTTCCCAGTAATTTTTGTTGTTGTTGTTGTTGTTTTGTTTTTTGAGGTAGAGTCTCACTGGAGCCCAGGCTAACCTGGAATTCACACTGTAGTCTCAGGGTAGCCTTGAACTCACAGTGATCCTCCTACTTCTGACTCCCAAGTGCTTGTGTAATGGGGGTGCTTAGGGTCCACGAAAGTCCTTGAACCCCAAGCCCTAGGTTTGTTTCAAATTAAAGACCCAGAAGGATAATTATTAAATTGTTATATTTACTGAGGGAAGTACAGAGTCAAGGAAAGACACCCACATGGCTAGAGATCCCACGTGGAGGGCTTGAATAAAACCTGGAAAGAAAAGAGAAAAGAAAGTTC
The DNA here is from genome assembly GCA_036346955.1 of Dipus sagitta. Taxonomy (NCBI): domain Eukaryota; kingdom Metazoa; phylum Chordata; class Mammalia; order Rodentia; family Dipodidae; genus Dipus; species Dipus sagitta. Next base: position 52,312,969 of record CM070786.1, read on the forward strand.
AAGGCGCTCTTGCCATGTGGGGACCTGGCGGGGATAAAGGACCCATGTGGAGAGTAAGGGCTAGGGGCCTCCCCTCAGCTCAACCTGACTTGGCCTGGACTGGCACAGGCACAAAACAGAGGACACACTGGCACAGACCCAGCTGAGGGAAAAACTCGCCCACAGCTGGAAGTTACCAAGTGGTCAGAGAGCCTTTTCTCCTTTTGCAAAGGTATTTATAACCTTACAGTGGTAGGCTGTCTTCCAGCTCAGGTGAACCAGAGGGTCAGCTGATTGGTTAGGGCTAGGGGCTGTCTCAGGAAGAGGCTACCCTGACACCAAGTTCCAGGGGCTGAACTTGACCAACTACAATGTTTAAATCCTATGAAAGACCTGTCTCCCTCCTAGGAGGGGTCCTGGTTGTTTGTGGAAAAACAGGTCTAAGGAACTAGGCAAGAGATAAGAAGTCAGATCACTTTGATTTGACTTTCCTGCCTTTTTTGTTCTTACTTCCATGGGTCCAGTCACCCAACTGTACCTCCTCTCATTGGGATTAAAGGCATGCACCACCACACCCAGCTTCCCAATAATCTTTTTGTAAAAAGTGCCACATCGTCAATGCAGTGAGACAGTGTATAGGACAGCTTTGTGTGGGTTATCATATCTCACTGACTTCTCATTAACAAGGATCAGTGAAATGGTGATAAAGTTGTTTATATATGCACAAGAGTAGTATATGATTTTTAAAAATATGCCTGAATAAGTAAGTGTAAAGGAGCTCTTTCAACAAACAAAATAAAAATTATAAGTGATAAGAAATCATTGCAATGTTTTTAAATTTTTATCATTATTTGTCCTAGCAGGTGATAAGATGATATATTTTACAATAAATAACTGGTTTTTAATTTTAAAATCACCATTTTTATTTTTTGATTAATAAAAATCAATAACAAAATTTTAAAAATTGAAAGCAGAAACGTCATAGTTTTTGCTTTGGGGGTGGTGATTGTAGGCACTGCTGAATCAAACAAACCCAGGGCCTCACACATGTTAAGTGAGCAGTACCAACTGACCTACAATCCCAGCCCCAAATTTGTCATATTAAAAAAAAAAAAAACAATGTTGTGCATGTATGTATGTGGTGTACATGCATGTGAGTAATGTATGCTTGCATGGCTTGGGTACACATGTATGAGAGGGAACACATGGAGGTCAGAAGTCAGTGCTGGGTGTCTTCCTCAGTAGTTGTCCACCACATTTTATGAGACATATACTCTCACTGAACCCAGAGCTCACTAGTTCAGCCAGCCAGCCAGCCCTGGGGATCCTCTGTCTCTACCTCCCCAGCACTGAGATTATAGGCATGCACCACCACACTATCCTTTTATGTGAGTGCTGGCACCTGAATGCAGCTCCTCATACTTACACAGCAAGCACTCAGCTATCTCTCCCCAGTCCTGAAAACTTGTCACTAAAAAAAAAAATATATATATATATATATATATATATATTATTTGCAAGCAGAGAGAGAAGAGAGGGATGGAGGGAGGGAAAGAGGGAAGGAGAAAGAGTATAAGCACCTCAGGGCCTCTTGCCACTGCAAAGGAACTTCAGATGCATACTGTGTGTGTGGGGGGGGGGGGTGTCAGAGTAGGCAGTTAGATAATTAGGCAGAACCAGGAGGGCCCTTAAAGGGAGGGACCTAAGATGTCACACCCTATCTCAGCTTGCCCCACCTGCGCCAGTCATGGGATTTAGTGTTTGTCCGTAGTGCAGTTACATCTCTCCCTCAAGTGTCCACTCTGTCCAGGTATGGGTGAATTCCTCCTCTAAGCCCAGGCCAGTTGGCTGGGACACCTGGTATAGGTGTGTTCAGGTGGAATGGCACAAATTCTATATCCACCTGGATCCACAGAGCGAGTGGCCCATTTTTTCCTCTCTTTCCAGAGCTGGTAACGTTTTACTGGGTCTCCAGAGGTCTCCCCCACCCTGGTGGGAAGAGACACTTTTTTCCTTTTATTACTGTCTTCACTTTTGATCTTTCTTGGAAGCACACGTTTTTAAAATCCATTCTCATGTTTTGTTTGGTTTGGTTTTTTCCTAAGACCCATGTTTGGTTACATGGGCTCCTGGGCAATGCCACTTAGTATAACTGGCTTTACTTGGGCTCTGGGGAGTTGAACCAGGCCTGTCAGGCTTTGCAAAGCAAGTTCCTTTAGCCACTGAGCCATCTCTCCAGCCCCCAAATTTGTCATATTTTAAGGAGAAAAAATACATGGTAAGCAAGGCTTGTCTAAGAAGAAAAAAAAAAAAAGTAGAAATCAGCATGGTAATTATCTATTTTATAGACAATACCAGTAATTTATTTGGTCATTACTTGATTGTTAATATTTATAAGGAGGCTTCCAAAGTTGGAAGGAAAGTCATAGTTTTAAAATTATATTCATATAAGAATGGAATGATGTTAGGAAGAAAACAAGATGATTAAAATCTTTAAGAAGCAAGAGTTAAAACTAAAAACGATTAAAATCAAATGAATGGGTAGGGGCGTGGTGGCAAATGCCTACTATCCCAGCACAGTATGGTTCAGGAGGATCACCAGTTGGAACCACTGGACTGTGTAGTTGTTCCTGCCTAACGTAATAATTATATATACACATTTGTTAAATCCAAGAGCTCATTGTTTGAAAAGGCAAACACTGGAAAACAGAAGTAAACAAGTATTTGGTCATTAGGAAATGACTTCAAAGAAACCACATAAAACATTCTAAAACCCAGAAATTGTTTTTTCATTATAAAATACTTCTCTGTATGACTCAGTTCTTAAAAGTTACACCTTTAATGCAACAGAATGATGGAGAAAGATTTGCCTATGCCAATGTATGTGGAACTAAGAAAACCACCCAGGCATTGCTCCAAGCTCCCCTTCCCTCCCTGAGCATCAGGTGAACAGGTGCCAGAGCTCCAGAGAGCAGAGCTCTCCCACCCCGTGACAGTGAAGGTCACTCCGATTCCTCGTCCAAAGACACTGCCAACCCTTTCTCCCCTCTCCTGAAGTAGTGGGTATTGATTAATAGAATGCCAATTTGACCAGAAGACACTGTTCCTGCTCCTTCATCCCTGGCATACTTAGCAGGTTCCAACAGCTGCTCTGTCAGCCAGACAACTGGGATTGCATGGACATAGACATAGGACAGAAGCACATCCTCATGAGGATGGGCTAAGCATCAGTCAAAGCTAACGTAAATTGTAGCACTGCATGCGGCAGTTCTTCGTGTCCGCATGGGTGAACATAGAAACCGGTCTCTCATGAGCAGACAGAGAGGCAGCTAAGGGGAAAGACACACCTCTCCTCAGGCATTTTCAAAGGGAATTCCTTTCCAAGTAAATGAAAACAACATAGTCAATTAACTTCCTCAAAGCATTTTCAGAATTCAGCTTCGTTTCCGGTCTTTGTTAAGCTAGTTATATATTTCAGTGCCCTTGGCTTTCTTCCAAAACAAGAAGTGGTTAGATTGAAATTATTTCTTAAGGACAAAGGAATTCACTAATAGGAGGAACTCTTCCCTACCCTCTGCTTTCATAAGAAGTAACTAAAATGATAAAACCAGGTGAAGGAAGCCCATTCCCCGTCTGTCTTGATGCCTTTGGCTGCTTCCGCACCACGCTCTATGAGCAGTCTTGTTTATCCCCTGCTTTGTTCCAGAAACGATTTCAGGGTGAGCCCTCTCAGTAAGCCTCCTGTTAACAAAGCCGTTCTAAACCAGCTCAGGATGAAGACAGGTGGCGGCCGTATGGAAGTTTTAAGAGTCAAGACTGAACAGAGTTCAAGTGAGCACAGTCATGTAACGGCTCCCCTGCACACCGGGCAGGGCTTGCTCCCTTCCTGCTCATGGAGCTTCACCCAGAAACATAGAATCGTGTATTTCTTAACTGTATAACCCTAAACATTTAGACAACATGGGCTTTACTTTTTATTTACATATCAAAGCAAGAAAAGTATCTTAGTCTATGTAAACTTCTTGGCAGCATAATTTACCCTACTTGGGAGTAGGAATTATGAATATTCCTTTTAGGAAAATTTCACTTCTGTTTGTATTTATGGTTGGGTTTTAATGTAATTTACATGGGCTGGCTAGTTTATATTTTAATTATTTTAATAACTTATATTTTAAGTAATTTCTACTTATGTCAGAGGTATCTAATTAACTATTTGTTAATGTTTTATTTTTACTTATTTCAAAGAAAGAAAGAGGAACAGAGAGAGAGAGAGAGAGAGAATGGGCACATCAGGGCTTCCAGCTGCTGCAAACGAACACCAGATGCATGCTCCACCTTGTGCATCTAGCTTATATGGGTCCTGGAGAACTGAACCTGGGTCCTTTGGCTTTGTGGGAAAGTGTCTTAACTGCCAATCCATCTCTCCAGCCAAGATTTCTTTTTTATAATGTAAGCAGAACATATAACTTATTAAGGTACGCTTCATGTAAGGAGTAAAATGACTGTGAAGGATTGAACATTTAAATTTTAGACACTCTGACACTCTTCAGTTTCTTTAGAAATTGTGAATTATATTTGGTGCTAGCAGAAGCATACACCTTATTTTCTAGAAAGCCTCATTGCTATATAACTGTGGAATAGGGGTTAGCTTTCAGTTAAAAACACCTTTCTGGGCTTAGATATGTAGTTTCTGACAGACAACAGACATGTGCTTTAGGACATTTTTAAAAACAGTGTTTCTGAAAGATTAATTCAGAGATTTGATGATCAGAACTGTTCATTTTAAAACACAAATGCTATCCTAAAATGACCTCTCCAACTAAGTAGATTAGCCTCTTGTATATAATTAAATAGAATTTTGAGCAAAATAGTAAAAATGGCCCTTGATTTAAGGCCCCAGTTATTTTTTCTCCCATGTATGACATTTATACATGTTTAGGTACAGAAACAAAATTAATTAGAACATAACTTCAGAGTAATGGAAAAATAATTGTGTATTAATGATCCTTTGTTGGTTTAAATAAAAGCAATTTCCCCACCCATGACTTAACAAACAATTGAAGGAACTAGTTCTTAAGCTTGGATAATCTTAAAACTGTGAAGCCTTGCTCATTGGAAATTTATAGTACTGAGTCTCATTGCATAACTTTGTGGATTAGTAATGTCTAAATTTTAGGTTTATTATATATATAATGTATATAATATTATATATTACATTATTTATTTGCAAATAAATAGTTGATGAAAACAAGCACAGGTGTTGTGAATAATGTAGTTACTCAAATGCCCAAATGCTCTTAGTTTGTTGTGGTTTTGTTTGTTTGTTTTACATAATATCTTTCTAATTTCCTAGCATACCATTCTGGTATTATTAATATAATATAATACCAAGCCCTCATTACAGGATGCCTGCACTGTTGCAGTAGCATTCTACCTGACCAAGCTGTTTTCAGCTGTCCTTACAATCTAGCTAACAGACTACCATCAGATTAGTCTGCTAATTGTGGCTTTCACACATCAGTGGTTCCCCACTATAAAACCTGAATGCCCTGACATCCAAATTCATCTCTTTCTCCTCTTTTTGCTCTCTTCTGCCCTACAAGTCTTTGTTTCTGTGTATAAATACTATCATGTTCCAAGCTATCTTATCCTCACAGTGGCCACTTTCCTCAATGCCCTTGCTGACCACAGTCCTAATAGTCTTTCAAAGATCTGATCTAGGACTATATCCTGAAAATGCTGGTGGAAAGGTTTCCACATTGTCTGTCCTCAGTATGGTCATCAGACCTGTAGGTGCCAGTGCATGAGCCAGCATGGTCATTCCATCTTTCTTTTGATCAATGTGTTCTGTCTCTCCAACCAATCTAAGCCACTTGAGACAGCTGTCATACTTGTTCCTACAAAGAAGGCACTCAGTACATGCCTTTAATAAGTGCAGCTTCCCAGGCAGGAATACACTAGAAGCACTGGGGGCCACAAGGAAAAGACATTCATCTTTATTTTATTTTATTTTTTTATTTTTTTATTTTTTCTCAATTTTTATTAATATTTTCCATGATTATAAAAAATATCCCATGGTAGTACCCTCCCCCCCCCACTTTCCCCTTTGAAATTCCATTCTCCATCATATCCCCTCCCCAAGACATTCATCTTTGAGAAGTTACTTTTACCTCAGTATCTTAGAGCATTATGTTTCAAATGAAATCAACATAATGTGAAGTACACTAGAGTTTGCAAAGGAAGTTTTAGAACAATACAATTTAAAACCAAAACAAGACATCAAAGAAATGTCTAGCCCTCTTCAGTTATTTTGTACAATACTTCCAGTCATCCATTCCTCCACGCAGTGGATTTTTATTTGGCAATGTTTGAGATATGACCTGTGGACTTTTTTCTCTAGTTAGGGTCTCTCATTAGCTATTAGCACAAGCTGACCTGGAACTCACTATGTAGTCTCAGGGTGGCCTCAAACTCACAGTGATCCTCCTACTTCTGCCTCCAGAGTGCTGGGATTAAAGGCGTGCAACACCAGGCCTGGCTTTACCCTGTGGATTTCAAGTGGAGAAGGGAAGAAAAAGACAATCATTTCCCGTTTGTTAATCATTTTTATAAAGATGAAATGGTTACATATTTCTGTTTCATCAAAATGGGCAACAGAAATGAAGCCTGGAGATTTTCTTCCAAGTTTTTCTTTTTTCTAAGATTTCCTTGATCATAAGGTATTTTTTTTTTTTTTTTTTTTTTTTTTGAGGTAGGGTCTCACTCTAGCCCAGGCTGACCTGGAATTCACTATGGAGTCTCAGGGTGGCCTCGAACTCACGGCGATCCTCCTACCTCTGCCTCCCGAGTGCTGGGATTAAAGGCGTGCACCACCACGCCCGGCTGATCATAAGGTATTTCTGACATCAGGTATAAGCACTAGAAATGGGCCATAGTATACCTACCTTCAAAATTACTCTAATGGTAAAAAGCCTAAATGGAAACATTTTCTCACAAATGGGAGTAGGTGAGTGAGAACAGCTTAGTTTTCAAGCAATGCACAAGGGAAAAGCATATTTCATTTTAAAACCAAGAAAGTTTTTTTGAAAGCATTTTGAGGATTTAATTAACTTTTAAGTCTTAACTTACTGTTTTTAAAATTCAGAAGTAATTTTATATTCTACTTTTAAAAGTAAAACTTAAGACTAAATAAAATTTTCTTTGTATGAGTGGGTGTGCTTATTCACTTGCCTACCCATCTTCTGCTTACTCAAACATGCATTCCATACATATACACACACAGAGACACCCCATCCCAAACACTCTCATGTGTACCTTAAAATTAACTCATTTTACAGAATATGCAGTATATACTAGAAATGTGGAGAAAAATTAATCAAAAATGATAACATAGACTAAAGAACATAGTCTAAAGTCCTCAAATAAGGATGCCAAGTCCTGATATTCTTAATACCATCAGTTGAAGAAATGTGTTCTCAGGAATTCCCAAGCAACTTTGGTTGTAGGTCTTTGCAGCCATCAAGAACTCGAGACAAACCATGAAGTTGAACTCTTGTTCATTGGATTTACTCCATTTAAGTAAATTGATAATCTATTTAACTTTTTTCTGGAATTATCCATAACTTAATTATTCCTGTGAATTTACAGCTCCTTGTTTGATAAGGATAAATTACCTCATGAATTCCACTCAAGATATATGGAGCTCACAATGGGGCTAAGATTTTTCCATTTTAGTCAAAATGTTGGACTTGGACTAGACCTGAAATATGATCACTTCTAAGCCAAACTAAGACCAAGGCCAATAAAGGAGAGAAACTAACCAAGACTAAGTCCAACCAAGGCCATGAAGAACAAACAAAGTTCTCACCCTTTACCCTTGGCTTCCATGCCTAGTCAAAAGAACAGAAATGAGTGAAGAATCTGTCTAGTCTCTTCCTCAGCTGGGGCAGGAGGAGGAAAAGGCAGTGACCTTGGCTTTTGGCTGAGATGGTAACTCTAACTGCCATCCATCTGCTTCACTGCTCTGATGAATTGCAAATACCACCCCATCCACTGAGTTAGCTCTTGACTTACCCTTCCCGGATCCAACACAATACTGATTCTTCTAGAGGTTTGTTTAGAAAGATGTCAATCCATGAGGGAAAATACTATAGTCCTATGGTAAGACCATGAGGACTCCCAAGAGGACAGCCTTAGCCAGCTTGCTGAGACACTTGCCAGAGCAGGCTCTAGTGCAACTTTAAAGCCAGAGTTCCTTTGTAGGACAGTGAATATCACTCTGAATGCTTTTCTGAGTTTGTGATCTTTTAAAAACTGATTTCATCACCTGTGCAAACTTTGCTTTCACTGAGCAGGTAAACAGAATCTCAAAAGCTAAAAGGTAATCTGAAGATGCAGCTCACTCACAAGTAGAGCACTTGCCTAGCGTTCATGAAGCCCTGGGTTCAGTCCCCAGTACCATAGAAACCCAGTGTGGTGGCACACAGCTGTAATCCCAGCACTTTAGAAGTGAGAGGACCAGAGGTTCAAGGTTTTAATTTTTAAGGGGCTGGAGACGTGGCTTAGTGGTTCAGGCACTTGCTTGCAAAGCCTGAAGACTCAGCTTCAATTCCCCAGTACCCACATACAGCCAGAGGCACAAGGTGGCTCAAGCATCTGGAGTTCATTTGCAGTAGCTAGAAGCTCTGGAATGCCTATTCTCTTTCTCTCTCTCTCAAATAAATAAATAAATCAAAGTTTCAAGGCTGGTATGGTGGTCCCCACCTTTAATCCTAGCACTTGAGAAGCTGAGCCATGAGGATCACTGTGCGTTCAAAGATAGTCTGGGCTACTAAATGAGTTCTAGGTAAGCCTGGGCTAGAATGAGACCCTGTCTCAAAAAAAAAAAAAAGACATAAAGTTTTTTAAATGACAAAAGTAAACATGATCCCATGGCCACCTTAAAATTGAAAGTGAGGGCTGTCAGAGATCTATCATAAGGGAACATCAGAGATCTGAGAAAGACCTGATGAGCCCATGCTACATAAAAGAAAGGGGCCCTGCAAGGCCTGAGAAGAAACTGTGGACTTGGAAGAGGACCCAAGCCCTAGAGAACACAGCCCCAGCCAACACCTTAATTGTCAGCTGGAGGAAACTGGGTAGAGGACTCAGCTATAAAAAGTCAGATTCAGATGGATATGGAAACTAAAATAAACAAATGTGTTGTTTTCATTTGCTTTGCAAAACTTTTCAAATAATGCTAAGAGAGGCCAGGGTGAGCAAAATGTGAGCTCCAGTCCTAGCTCTGCCACTTGCTAGATGACCTTGTGCGTGACCTTCACTGCCCCCCTCCAACACATCTTCAATCTGCAAATTAGGAATGGGAGTACATTAATTCCAACTTTCTAGAATTACATGAAGAGCAAAAGAAGGGCCGTGAAGATGGCTTAGTGGCTAAAAGCACTTGCTGCACAAGCCTGATCGCCAGGGTTCAAATCCCAAGAACCCATTAGGCAAGAAGCACATGTGTCTAATCCCAATAGTCTATGGCAATGGGAGGGGGCATCAGAATTGTGAAGCTCACAAGCCAGCTAGTCTGACTTTCACAGTCGCAATTAAAAGAGAGAGAGAGAGAGAGAAAGCCTGTCTCAAATAAGGTGGAAGGCAAGGACCAACATACTGAGGTTGTCTTCTGACCTCCTCAACACACATGTTGTGGCCCCAGGCATGTGTGCCCACATGCGCGTGCCTGCGCATGCACACACACACAAGCAAAAGAAAATGTTTGAAAAGCACTATGTAATGAAACTTTCTACATTATCTTCCCCTCTACAAACCACTGAGCTAATATAAGCTGGATATTTTTCTATGTATCTGACACATTGTAATTGAAAGAAAATTAGATAGCTTTGTTTTGTAAAACATTTCTTTGTGAAAAATGACATACAGGAAAATTAGAACAATACATGTACGGAAGGGTCATACCTCCTGTGTCAAACATTTAGAAATTTGAAATACATTTCAGCACAGACCACTAACCCCACCCCCTTGTCTTTCTTCCTGTCCGTGTATGGACAAACATTCAGCCACCATGTGATTACTAACAGCCACAGGCAACCACACCATGGGGCTCTCCTCTTGCCTCTTACTACATATCCTGTAGACACCCTGACACATAGGATTTCAGCCAATTCTCCTTACTGGAGCGGAGACAGAGATGACATGATACTATGTCCCCACACTACCATATGCAGCAACAACTCCAGAAAGGAAACCAACTTATTGCAAATTGGGGGCCTGTTCCTAACCCTGTACCACCTGGATTAACAGAGGGACGGCAATGCCTCACACTTGTTTTGTGCTCAGAGTGACACATTTAGGCAGCCTTCTCCCAGTACTCATTCAAAAGCTTTCATGGGTCAAAGTCCCAGGGCCAAGCTGGATCTTAGGACAAACAAGGCAGGGCTGTGGATGAATTTTTTTTTTAGCTTTTTGTTTATTTTTATTTATTTATTTTAAAGTGACAGAGAAAGAAGCAGAGAGAAAGAGAGAGAGAGAGAGAGAGAGAGAATGGGCACGCCAGGGCCTCCAGCCATTGCAAATGAACTCCAGATGCGTGTGCCCCCTTGTGCATCTGGCTAATGTGGGTCCTGGGGAATCAAGCCTTGAACCGGGGTCCTTAGGCTTCACAGGCAAGCACTTAACCACTAAGCCATCTCTCCAGCCCAGTGGGTGAATTTTTTAAATGTTTGCTTTTAGTTAAATAAATTAGTTTGGGTTCAAAACACAAACTGATCAATCAATAGAAGTTTTACAACTCAAAGAGACCTCCATTTTTTATTTTATTTGACTGTCTAATAATATTAATGTTAACCTCCCAGCCACTCCCCCACCAAATATTCACCAGCAAATCATGCCAGGTCAGTAAGGAATTACAGAGCAAAATGTCAAACATTAGATTTAATTTCCTCATCAAGGGCCTGAATTCTGGCTTTAGTACACACACACACACACACACACACACACACACACACGCAAATGTAAAAATGAGACAAAATAGAGCACTGATAAGATTGAAAAATATGAAGGCAGAAAATGGAATTCAAAGGTTGGGGAGATGTCTCTGGGAAAGAGCCATCACCACCCGAGGGTTGAAAGGACCTGAGACTACCTAAGTTTGTTCCCTAGCACCCACATAAACAGCTTGGCATGGTCATGAACATTTGTAACCTGTGTTGTGGGGAGCAGAGACAGGAGAGTCACTGGGGCTCACATGAACTGCAGCTCCATGTTCAAAGAGAGACTCCGTATCAAGAAAATACATGAATGAGAGATAGAGGAAGGGCACCTGACATTCTCCTCTGTTCTCCCTGTGAGTGCGAGTGCATCTGTACATACATGTGCATGTACCACACATACACACACTACATCACACATACTATGCATGTGAAAAGGGAGAGAATGGATTCAAAGCACAGCTTCTTCACACACATCAGAAATTTTATTGCTTATTATTTGGAGTTCATTTCCAGCTTTTGAAACTGCTGGTTGTTTTATTTAATGATAGACCACAAACACACATGCAAATACCATTTGGTAAAGTGAATGGGACAGGATTTGGTTCTGAGTTAACAACCACTTTGAGTCTAGATAGTAAACATCAAAAGGCAACTGTGGGAATGTACTTGCATAAGGGAGGAGGAAACCCTTTGGTATTTGAAATATATGGTCTCAGCCATCATTACGGTTCTTCTATTAGCATTTCAGATACACACAGCCTTGTTGTTTCTCTAATGAATCACCCCCCCCCTCTTCTTTCCTTCTCCAGTTGAGCTCTAGTGATGATGGGGGTTGATTTTTAAGGGCACTCATCTGCTGTCACATATACCAAACCACACACTCAACATAATAACTTCAAATATATATATATATACATCTATATTAACCTCTGCCTCCAGTGGTGCAGATAATTAAGAAAGGAGTGTGTTCTGTCTTGGATTCAGACTGGCTTGGAATCACTGACTCATAAAAGGGCACTGAAACCTTCAGGGAGGTCTGTATCCCTTTCTGGCTGCCACTCAATAATCTGACCCCTGGGGAGGCATGAACGTTAAACCATCACTTTCTCTACACAGTGGATCCAGTGTCTGCTCCATTTATCTCACAGAAGTGATTCCAACATTCTTTAAATAGCTTATTAAAATATACCAAAAACATAATTGCACTAACAAATTGAAGAAATTCATTTATTTCTCATAATGTAGAGTTGGACATAATCTTTAAGGTCTAAAGATAAAGCAGATTTATTACCTAACAAATAAAAATAATTGAATTATAGAAAAGCCTAATTGTAATTCTCCTCCAAATTCACTAGACTTATAATTTATATCACATTGATTTTTCTGGCTAGAGCATTGATTAAAATCACCACTATATAAAACGGTCCATTCAGTATTTTGGGGGGAATGCAAATTTAAGCTGAGCAAACAGAAAACTCACTTTGAGAATGAAATAATGCTGACATTCCAGGAGATGACTAAGAATTAAAAGACCATAATCCAAAATGTTTTACATGATCTTATTGATTTCTTCAAAACTGAATTATTACAAACTAAAATTTGAATGGTGGGTCAACTATAAATGTTAGTGTCCTTTTAAGAGAAACATAACATTTAAGAAAAAGGCATTATCATGATAAACAAGGTAAGCTTTCAGTTTCTAACTGTTAACAGACTTCTGGCACTCAACCTTCGGCAAATCCTGCCTTGAATACCAATCAAATGGAAATGACCTTAAATTAACACTCTACTGTAATTCATTTATTTAAAAATTACAAGGAAACACATTTTTCTGACATATTTTGGGGAGGTTAGAGTTGAGTTTAGCATTTAATCTAATTCTCGTTTTACTGAACTATGGCTTTGACCCAGAGCAGTGGTTTCTGCTGTTTAGAATGATTAAAGACCCACATTATTATTTCACTAGATTACAATCACTTCCTGCATACTGTTGACATGGAATATCTTACCCAGAATAAGGAAGTCTCCAACAAATAAAAGGATCATACTCACCTTGCTTTGTTCAAGAAATACAGTACCAAGAATCATTCCCATACATAGGATTGTAAATTTTTGATTCTTTCTGTAAATTCTGAACCTGGGATTTAATAGTGATGTGGTTAGCTCTTAAGAGGATAAAACTGAATGTGTCTAGAATTGTGCAATACAATGAAGGTTATCACACTTGATTTCCTGCTCACATTTATTGGGGCTAGAGAGAGTGAACAGTAATTTTCCTCCAAAGACTTAGAAAAAACAAACAATACAATACAATTGCAGTTTCACAAGTACATAAAAAGGTTCCTGAATCCTGAATCAGTCTGAGACACAATGGCCTATATGTGTTAATTTGGACAACTTTCTAAAATTCCATTCATCTCAGCCATTTCTGAAGTTGTTTTTAAAACCACACAGATATGCACAACTCTACACATATAAAGACATGCATTCGTGAACAGAAAGAGACATTCTCTAGAAGCACTGTGTGGAGAAAGCAAAAGCAGTACATATTTAGATGCTGGATGATTTTAAAGAGGAAATTTGGGATTCTAAGAAACAGTGATGTACATCCAAATATACATGAGCATTTTCAAACCTAGATGGGTAAGATTTTTGTGAAGCTGGCTTAAGAAAATTAATACTGTGAATGCTTTGTTTGCCAAAGGCTACTTTCAAAGTACAAATTTCAAGTCCAAAGCAAATATCCATGGCATGAACAAACATGATACCTCAGATTCTAACATCTGCTTCCATATGGCTTTCCTCCACACTTCCCTAAGTAATTCCAAGAGGAAAATCACTAGAAGGGACAACAGCTAGGATACTGTTAAGCCATTATATCCAATAGCATTTCTGGATGGCAGGTTATTACACCTAGATTCTAACCTGGAGCGTCTTTAAATCTATTTCAAATAAACTTTAGACTATACTACTCCAAGCACAAGAAGATTTTTGTCACAACTTCCAAACATTTTTATGTAGGCCCATGTATCTTCCTAAAACAGAAAGAGGAAGCTGAGATAAGAGGAAGTAACAGAGCTAAACTCTATCACTGACTAATTACCCAAATTGCAAGAGCAGTTGTTGCCTTGAGTCTTTGTAAACAAAGTCTAGTTTGGCTACCTTCCTGTCCTTTGATGTACCAGAGATATGCTTGGATTCCACCGACTTATTCTAATAGATTCAGACAATCTCATACACAATATGCAATTTAAGGAAGAAGTCACCAGCTTTCCATGCACTTTGCAACATTGAAAAAAAATTAACTCCAGTTATATAAAATTAATTTGACAAATATTCCCCTCTCCTTAGCTAAAAAAAAAAAACAACTCAAGAGGAAAATGTCTTCAATTTTGCCATAGAAATGGCAGATATTTTCTTCTATCTTTACTCCAAATTTAAAAGCACTTCCTCCGGGGGGTGGGGGAAACAGCATTGAAGATTTCTTAAAACCTATTCCTGTTAAAACCAGGAGAATCACTAGTGGAAGAGAGAGTTAGAACCAGGAGAGTTACCAGTGAAGGAGGGGATTGCCACTGCTGATACCCTCAGCCTAAAAATCCCACTTGAGTGGAGTTCCTGTATGCCCCTGAAGATCTAGATATGGCCCTTCCCTCTCCTCATTCAGGAGGTTATGTATAAGGCAATGCAAATTACTCAAGTACATGAACAATTATATTTATATTTATATGACCAAATAGGGTTTTCTCTGAAGTACTTCGAGATTCAAAGGAAAACAAAGTCACTCAATATTGAGAAATTTCAAAAAAAAAATGATTAAAATGATTTTGGTTTTTGCCATTCAAATGTTTCCCAGAGGATTTCCTGGTCTTTCCTTCTTGGGACATCTCCTGGATGGGATGGGGGAACCCCTCTCGGCTTCTGAGTTTTCCTTCTCTCTTATTTCTAGTAGCTCTTAAGTCTTTCATAATTTACCTGAAGAAAAGTTTTCCAGAGTTCTTTCCTATGTTTTACATAAACTGTAATAAAAAGTGCATAACCAATGAATATACACATATAGGTATCAATATATTCATGTGAATGAAAGATCTTTAAATATATATATCCTCACTTGTGATATATTGCATTACACAGGTCAAGTACCCGCCTGTAATAATAGAACCAGAGTAGCAGCGATTTAATATTTCGTCACTGAGTTACTTCAGAAAATACAAAAGGACGTGCTCTGGTACCCTGGCTGCCAAGAGAGGTTTCCATGAACATGTAGTGTCTATAGTTTTCAGGAAGCACCAGGCTTCCCTGTTAATGGCAATTGTATAATCCTATCACTGGATAAAATGTTTGTGTCTTTTCAAGCCCCACTTATTGAAATCTGACTGACAGTAGGAGAAAATATGTCACAATGAGGTGCTATAAATACAAACTACTGAGGACACAAAATATTCCATCTTACTTATTTTATATTTTGTTGTCTTATTAGAGCTGTGGATACACAGTATTCAGCTTGTCTAAACAGCTACTGAGAGAACAATACTAAATTATGCTGAGAAAAAAGCTGCTCCGAGTTGTACTGGAAAATATGTAAATAGCTTGAGTCTCAATTTATAGAGATGACATCAAATTGTACTAAGTATTGTTTTAAAAGAGTTGTTTTTGAGCTTATTCCCTTGGATACATTATGAACTTACATCCAAAAGTCACATGTGTACTATGCAAAAAGTCTCAGGTTGATTTATCAACTATTTTATATAAAGAGAGATTTTTATGTAAAAAAAAAAATGTTTGTGCCATCTGTTGGGTATACCCATGCATGACCAATGGATCAAAATTCCAGGAAGACTGTGATATGGATTGTAGATGTACATGTTTACTCCTGATGCATACTTCTAGGTCCAACTTCAAGCCTGGGGGGTGTGGTTGACCACACAGCCCTGGTGACTGGTGAAGGCTGTGAGCTTCTCTCATTCTACCTACATTCCCAAGAAAAGTGTTTTGTTGATCACAGCTCCTGGCTGTCAAAGATGAGATGGTCACCTTAGAAAAGTAACCTTTGCCAAAGGAGAAACACTAAATTGGATGATGTTGTTTCACATGCTGCCACTCTTTCCCTAGGAAGGGACAACTCCCTCTAAACAGGGCTGCTCCTGCTTGAAGCTGAGATCACACAAGCAGAAACCTATTATGTTCCTGCCAAGTCACTGTGGGAAGGCAGGGGACAGCACAGCCAGTAGCAGCACAGGCACAGCCAACTACTGACTCCTGAGATAAGCAGCCTGCTCTGCAGCGCTTATGCCAACTTCCCTTTATGCAGCGCTATCCTCTTCCTGCACCGTTTCTGATGGTGGCCGAATCAATACAGAACAGACTCTCAGTCAGCAATGTATTCTGCCAACCATGAAAACACATTTATTATACCAAATATGCACTCAGGCTCCTTGAGTGTGACTGGCAGGTGAACAGCCCAGCAGGATCCTTTGGATGATAAGATGATGTGTTCATTCTTCCCAAGCAAACCCAAAGCTCCCAAAATGTGCCACAGCCTGGACTGCAGAGCCCACTTCTTGATATGCACAAATATTCGCACCCAGGATGTGGCCTTTCCCAATACTGAATGCTTGTAGGCAAGTTCAAAGTCTGACACAGAGGCACTTCCAAAGTTTGGCAAGGAGAAGGGGGCAAGGTCACTAGGTGGGCTTTATAACTGTGCTATCTCATATAACCCAGCCATCTGTGCAGATGAGCACAGACAGAAACCTTTAGGTTGTGGACGGGTCGTGCTTTTTCTTCTTGCCCCGACAGGATTTGCAGACACAACAGATTATACATGGTGAGGCCAGTAGTAACAGTGGTGACGTCACCAGTGCAATGATGCCCAATCCCACAAGGATTCCCACAACCTGGAAATGGAAAGAAAAGTACATTTCAGTAGTTGAATCATCTTAAATGTACACTTGTCTCAACTGTGGAGATGAGGCTTAGGCGATGAGGATGGTACCCTGCTAATGGGATTAGCACCAGTTTTAGAAGAGACACTAGAGGTCTGCCTTCTGTTTTTCTGGCTCTCTGCCATGGGAGGACACAGCAAGAAACCCCCCACTGTGAACCAGGAAGAGCGCTGTGATAGTTACTCTTCATTATCTACTGGACTGGATTTAGAATCCCTGAGAAGCACAGAAGGGCGTGTCTGCGAAGGTGTTTCCAGAGAGGATTCAATGACAAGGAAGACCCACCCTGAAGGCAAGTGACACCAGTCCATGGACTAGGCCCAGAGAGAATCAAAAAGGAAAAAGAAGAAAAATGGATAAGCACCAATACCCCTCTCTCTGCTTCCTGTTCTGCCAAGACATAAGGATACCACGCTGCGTGCTTCACTTCCATGCCTTCCCCGCCATGTTGGACTGTAACCCCCAAACCACAAGCCTCCTCCATAAGTTGCTAATTGTCAACTATTTGGTCACAGAAACCAGCAAGGTAACTAACATAACTCACCAGAACATGACAATGCTGGCCCCTGGACCTCAGATTGTTTGCCTCCAGAACTAGGAGAAGGTAATTTTTGTTTTAATTCTGGTCTATGATAATCAGTTATAGTAGCCCA
Source organism: Dipus sagitta (assembly GCA_036346955.1). Taxonomy (NCBI): domain Eukaryota; kingdom Metazoa; phylum Chordata; class Mammalia; order Rodentia; family Dipodidae; genus Dipus; species Dipus sagitta. The sequence goes on from CM070786.1 coordinate 52,330,543, forward strand.
CACTACTAATACACCATATCAGGCACATATGACAGTCAATTCCAGTAATGTTCTGAACCAAAAAGACACAAAGGACTAAATCAGAGGTGTGCACACACCAAATGCTAACTCAAGCTCAGCTGCAAGGTCCAAATCATGAATTGCTGGTGTTGGCTTGTTCTCTACCATTTTCCTCAAGAGTCCATGGGGACATTGATAACAATCACTAGGATATCAGTATTGACTTCCCCTAAGAGAGCATAGCTTTGGTAATCACCAAACACTATTAAAAACAAACCATGACTGTGTTTGAACCTGCTGCATGAACACACGATGGGATGCAGAGATCTGAGGCCCAGCGGGGCCCCATCGCCTCCTACAGCACTGCCCTTGATGCCTACTGTCTTGCTAGAGCAAAGTTCTGCTCAGCTCTCTGGTGTCTCTGTCTTCCATTTATCCAAGGAGACTGTGCTCATGACTTCCCTCCACATAGTTGCCCCATACTTCTTTCTCTCTTGCTCTCTTCCCAAACCTCCTAGGCAGGGTTAGGTAAGTAGGGAAGCCATCAAAAGATTGGTATATTTCATGCTCTCTTTAAGGTCAAGGTACCTGTGTTCGATTCCACATCACCGATGCTCTTGAGTGGCCGAGCTTATTTCTACATGGTCCTTTGTCATAATGCCTGAGGAAAATGTCATTCTGAAAAACAAAGAGACAGATTTCAGTAAACATGAAATTTGGAGTCGAGAGATGGACATGGACCACATCAATCTCCTAATGATATGAAACAAGTTATTGCAGGACTCCTAAGCCTGCGCCAAACATGAAAACAGATCATGATCAGTGAGACTCTTCATTGATTCTACAGGAAAAAGTAATGATCTGATCAATTATCTTAGACAGGTGACTATGAGATAAAATGGGAGGACCATAAGTCAGGAAGCTTGAAAGGCTATTGTAGCAAAAAAAAAAAAAAAAAAAAAAAAAAAAAAAAAAAAACAGGTGAGAGAAATGCTAGTGACTGAAGGATAACAGGAAAGAGGAACTCACAGTCATGAGATAGTAAGAATGCAATGAACTAGATGGAGAAGTAGGGAGACACAATTCTAAATGAAGGGGAAACTGGAGACAGTGGCTTTGTCAGAAGATATGACCATACAGAGATGCATTTTAGGAGGGAAGATGACAACCAGCATTTGGATGTGCTGAACTTGACGGAAGTGAAGATTTCCAAGCAGTACAGTTCACAGGCAGTTCAGTACTTATATCTGGTAGATATCTGGGCATGGGGTGGAAAAAAATCATAGAAATGAATGAGATTGCCCCAGAAGAGGGTGAACTGACAAGCAAGTGTGTTCAGAGGCTGGTGAACACACTTACAAATGGGTCAGGAAGAATCTTAAAAAAGGGAACTGACCGGGCATGGTGGCGCACGCCTTTAATCCCAGCACTCGGGAGGCAGAGGTAGGAGGATCACCGTGAGTTCGAGGCCACCCTGAGACTCCATAGTGAATTCCAGGTCAGCCTGGGCTAAAGTGAGACCCTACCTTGAAAAAAAAAAAAAAAAAAAAGGGAACTGAAGTGTAGGAAGAAGGGTCAAAGGGAAACAGGAAGAGCTGACAGCTGAAAAGGGGGTGGTCAATATGCCACATGCACAGAATCTAGGAAAGACAAGAGAGAAGTACCCACTAGATCTTACCAATAACAATCCACTCAAAACCTTGAACAGAATTAGTCAGGTATGGCCACCTGGCCATCTGCATGCACTGCAATGACTATTGTCAATGTCAACAGCAAGATGTAATTGGCTTTTTGGAAGCTTGGCTTCTAAAAGACAGAACAGAGGGCTCAGCTTGAGAAAAGGCTGGATCACTTCTAAGTGGCACATGGGGCAGCACAGGAGTGTCACAGGGAGTAGCATGAAGTTGAAGCCACAGGATGGAGAGAGGAAGTAAAGGGGACATGTCTCTGAGGCGCCTCAGCCTCTGATGCTGCGTGGATGAGGATCAAGGCCGCAGAAACACGCAGTCTGCCTGGTGTCATCTGTCTCAGACTTGGATTTTACAAATTCCTTTCTCCTGGTCCCTGGCTCCCAACTTTCCCACAAGCACATCAACACCCCCATGTCACACAGAGCACTTGCCAAGAACCACAAGCCAATGCCCTTGTCTACAACAGAGAAAGCTACACGTCCTTTCAAAAAAAAAAAAAAAATCACCAGAAAAAGAAGCTTCAACATCTGACATCTGTGTAGTCAGCCATTTCACATCTGTACCATTTCACCTCAAGGACCCACACAGAGCCCAAGGCAGGACACAGTATTCTCAGGAACACCCTCTCCCACATTCTCCAGCCAAAGAATGGAGACCTGGAACACACATTTCATCCTTAGGCTCTTGTTTCCTGAAGAGTCACATGGGCCCAGCCGCCTTGTGGAAAGGAACCCAGTTAAGTGTGGCTAAACCAGGAGGAAAACAAGATGATCTGTTTTTCATGTGTGAAGCATGTGGGGTGCCCATCCATCCAGTGCCCATCCAGTGGAATGCTCACCAAAAATTCGACTCATGTAGAATCATGGCAGGCTTTAAATGTCACATGCACTTGAAATTTACAGGACTATGTTAAGCCAACTGCTTTGAAAGTGAAAATTATTTCTTTAAACCTGTGCTCAAATTCTAGGGTCTAAAATGTCTGCCTTCATCTTCTCTTAAAACAGCCCAAGCTGACTGATCAGATATGTGATCCTGAACAACCTACCTAGACCTCACCTTGGAAACTCAGGCTTGAGGTACCAGGGACATCACACGTCAGCTGCACCTTCACTCACTAAACTGACTGAGATATTATAGCACTGCACAAGTCTCTAGTAAATGAGAGCAAATTGTACAAGAAAAGAACTGAAGAAAGAATGCCAACACAGCAGGACTGAGGACTTCCACCAGGTGGAAGTATATGGGGATTGAATTGCCCAAATAAGGAATAAACAATTTGTACCACCCCACTTAAAAGAATGGAATTGGGACTAAGGAGATGGTTCAGTGGTTAAAGGAACTTGTTTGCAAAGCTTATTGGCCTGGGTTTGATTCCCCAGTACCCATGTAAAGCCAGATGCACAAAGCGGAGCTTGCATCTGGAATTTGATTGCAGCAACAAGAGGCCCTGGTGTGCCCATACACACAAACACTCTGTAATAAATAAAATTTTGACAGAAGAATGGAAGACCTCACCAATCCTTCCCATCACCTCCTAACTCTGAGGCTTCCATTGGCCTTGACACCAGGCTAAATGAAAATGAGTATGAGATGAGCTTGAGAAGACATGCTGAGGAAAAATAATCAGACACATTCCGTGGCTAGGAAGGGAACAATGACAAAACAGTAGCAATACTGCTGTTATGCCAATGCATGAGATATGAAGTCAAGGGACACAGCGGATTTTCACAGTGTTTCTAACTGTGGAAGGCACAACAACCAACAAAGAAGCTCACGGGTGAGTCTCCAGCATGCGTGAACGTGTTCACAAGTATGAAGGCACCCAGGATCTCGAGAAGGGAGACTACCCATGCTTCACATAGATCCAATCTCATGTCTCCAGCATCTGTGAACATGTTCACAAGTATGAAGATGCTCAGGATCTCAATATGGGAGACTACCCATAATTCACATAGATCCAATCTCACTTCATGGGTCTTCACAGTGGGAATGTTCCCTGGCTGTGGTCAGTGGGAATGATGACTATGAGAAGGTCAACGAGATGTGATATTTCTGGCTTTGAAGATGGAGAGAGGACCACAGGCCTAGCAATTCAGGCAGCCTCAGGAAGATAGAAAAGACAAAGAAATGGATTCTTCTCTAGAATCTTGAGGAAGGATTTGTAGCCCTGCCAGCACCCTGGTGCTGATCTAGTGAGGCCTATGTTGGACTTCCAATGTACAAGGATGTAAAATAATCTGCTGTTTTGAGGCACAAAGTTTGTGATAACTTGCTACAATAGCAAGATAAAACAAATTTTATAACATAATAGAGATAATGTTCCCCAAAACAGAATGACCCTAAAAGAAAAGTACATCTTTAAAGCTAAGGTGACATACTAAGGTAACAAAAAAAAATAGAGGTCATCTAAAGTAGCAGTGGACCTGGTGATGTGACTCAGTGCTTGTTTAGAATACACAAGGACAGGTGTTTAATCCCTAGGACCACCAACAATAAGAAAGGGAAGAAAGGACAGAAGAAAGGAGGGAGGGAGGAACAGAGGAACAGAGGAAGAGAGGAAGAAAGGTAGACCTAGTGTTTTCCAATCACAGGCACAGGCCCTGGGGTAGGGCACAGGCAGACACTCACATCAAGGCTTTGCAGGCAGTACCAGCAGAACGTGTGCTTGCAGTTTTTGCACATCATCTGAGCACAGCCTTCATTGCGTTCGATGTAAACCCGACAAACCGGACACTGCTTAATGGGGGCTTCCACATCTGTCCCAAAGAGGGCCCTAGAAACAATGGGTGAGAAATTGCATTCAGTCAATGGCTATCAACTGAACTCCGGGGATATACATGGTAGGTAATAAAGTCTGCTTTCTGTGTTTAATGTCCTACGAAAGAAAGCAGGAGGGAGGTGGTCATAAAAATAGGAGACATGGCTTATTAGTTGTCCAGAAAGCTCAAAATAAGAAAGAATTGATTGACTTTGGCTTTTAGTGAATTATGTAATTACACTTTTCACAACTGATTAACTTCATTGCTTTGCCAAATTTCTATTTCCCCGATCACAAACTCCGAACGAGGAGTACAAGAAGACTGCAGAGAAAGGAGCTCAGGATCCAAATGGGACACGGATAGTCTATCCAAAGATCTGCTCATAAACAGAAGAGGGGTAGGATTCAATCATCAAAACTTTAAAAGAATTGGCCAATGTTATTGAAAAGATCTAAACAGGTGAATAGGACACTATGTGGTCATAGCAGAAAGAGACAGACAATAAAAAGTGATAATAATGGGGTCAGGGAGCTGTAGTCCTGGTTACACTTTAGTTACTGTTTGTCAAACTATCTCTCAGCACAGAGCTATATCACAACTCAAAGTGTTGTCAGATCCATGATCAGGTTGGGTTCTGGCAACAGCTTTATATAGTGGTGATAAAGTTTCTATTTTAATCTTCCTCTTTTTTCCACTGGGGAAACAGAATCACAGGAGGCTCTATGACTTGTATGAGGACCTACAGGCACCAAGGAACAGCATCAGAACTCAAACTGCTCTCTCCTCTGAGCTCTAGTACAGGGAGCTCACTACATGGAAGACTGCTCTAAATCTGCCTGACATACCACATGCCTGCCATGTGTGCTAGATGTATTTTTCTTCTCTGTTTGGAATACAATCCGAACACAGCCTCACAGCCAGGCAGCATGACTATTCCAGAAGTCTGGTTCTGTGACGCTGAGGCAGTGGGTGAGTGAGCTGGCTCATGGGAACACTGGCATTTTGTTCTGCTGATGCAGAGCAGCCATAGCCTTAAGCAAAGCTCTGGAGCAAACCCTGTGGTCTCTCACTCTGTGACCGGCTGCTTATAAAAACCTTCCATACACAAAGACACACATTTAACTGCCTCTTAGCATAACAAAACCCCAACATTGGCCCATCCCTTCAGAGCAGAACGAATCACAGAGAAGCTCTTTCCATGTTTCCTAAGCATTTAGAACTGTTGTCATACATGTATGTGTGTGCTCTGTGCCAGGCTGGGCACCTGAATCAGAACATTTCTGTCTCCTTTGCAAGCAGGAAGAATGAATGGGCTATGCCAATGGTAATCAAGAAGAATGAATATGCTAGGCCAATAGTAGGCAAGAAGAATAAATGGGCTATACCAATGGCAGGCAGACATGGCATCTAATCAAAGATCTGTGCACATGCCATGACTTCCTGCTGAGAACCCATGAAGCACGGTGCCTGTCTACCTAAAGAGAAAGCAAAACTCATGCAAACTAATGTCAGCATTACCAGGAAGAGTCTCCTGAGGCAAACAACATCTCTCTTAGACATGGCGTCTTGATTGTCGGTTATTACCAACTTCCTGATGCTAAGACAATTCTCAAGGAAATTGTACAGAAAAGCAGTAAATGTCTGAAAACCATCATGAGAAAACACTTCAAAGCATTTTGTATTTAAAAGAACATTATGAATAACACCAGACACTTCCTTTCCTTACCCATGCTCTGTTGGCTGGACAACAGGCTGACTGTCTCTACAGGGGAACTCCGCATGCCAAGCATCCTTGCAACACGAGCAGAATTTCAGGCCACAAGTAGGGCATTCCACCAACACAGGCTGCCCTGGGTCACTCGCTGCCACAGGGCACACTGTCTGACAGTCGGCAACAGGACACCATGTTCGGAGGGGGTCCAGGTGAACTTCTGAAACATAAAGAAAGAAACTTTGCCATAGGCTGTCTCTGATCAAAGCTCGAGGCTTTCTCCCGTTTGTAAGCTTTCTTTTATAGATGAACATTTATGGCATAATATAACCAAGGATGATTGACAGTTTCTATGTCTTATAGTCTCCATAACAAATTCAAGCCTATCATCTACCATCCAATGCATCCTCAATGCAGGAACTAATAGAACAGGTCACCACTGCCTCTATCAACAGATAAAGAATATTCTCCATAACCAGTACTGTAACTGTAGAGTATTTCTGCCTTTGAGTACTCAAAATGGACAAAAATCTAAGTCCTCCATACAGTTAATTAGGTACTGTCTTGGAAGATAAAAGGACATGAAGAATTTGTCAAAACAAAAAAAAGAAATGCACATATGACTATGTCCTTTTGGGTCCTGAGAAATAGGCTATAGAGCAGATTTTAAAAATAAGGAAGAATCAAATAGTTTAGGAACCAAACCATATCTGTTGTGATTTAGCCAGGAAGTCAGACTATCTGTTAATTTAGGTAGCCATCTATCTTGCTAATGTGTTAGTTAAGGACAATTTATGAAGGACCCACATGATCTTAAAACAAGAGGGAGGGGGATTTTCACAGACCCATAGAATGATAGTCATTCACGTGACATTGGCTCTATTCTTATAACATACTGGAAAGAACATTAGAATGGAGGATAGACAACTGTGCACATGCTTACAAATCTCTCAATTTACCCTTTTATGTTCAGTAACAGATCCCATGTTCTCTTCATACAATATGGCCTTTAAGGAAACATACATACTATGTGAAAATGAGACTATCTGAGGGAAGAGTAGTCCCTTATTCTCTGAATTGTATTTTACAAATTTCTAGCTCCTGACATTCTGTTTTGAAGCTTAAGCATAACTTTGGGCAGTTATGTTTACTCAGTTGTAATTATAGTACAAGTGTTTCTATTATCTTGTTGGCTTCAGGTGTCCAGAATGACACAGTGGAAGCAGAAACAATAAACCAGAGAGCAATTGCTATTTTTTTTTTGGAGGTAGGGTCTCACTCTAGCCCAGATTGATCACTCTGTCATTCCAGGCTGGCCTCAAACTTACCGTGATCTTCCTCCTACCTCTGCTTCCCGAGTGCTGGGATTAAAGGCATGCACTAATGTGCTCCCAATTATAGATTTAATGAATTTTTGTTAATCAGTGTAGTACCCTTCACAGGTTTTGCACACAATCCATTGTAATAGCAAGGGAAGAAGCGGAGCCACTGTCACCATGGTGACAGTACATGAAGGACCTTGCAAAAAGGTATAGAGAAAGGGTAAAGAGGCAGAGTGTCTCTCTCTACACATAGAGCTATGTGTCACTTAATGACAGGGATGCATATTAGGCATATCATTAGGTGATTCTGTTGTGCAAACACCATAGAGTGTACTTACATAAGCTTAAGATAGCAATGACGTTCCTAGGTGATATGATCTTATTGGCTTACATGTCCCATTATCATGAGATGCAAGTGTATACCTCCTTCCTAAGAAGTACTATTTTCTGTTTGCTTGTTTGTCTGTCTGTTTTTGTGACGGGAATGGGATATATGCTGGGTAAGTCTTTACTAAGTCACACGCTTGTCTTAATTCTTTAAGGATTTCCTATAGGGCCTAACTATGACCAAAAGTAGCTGCCAGAAGATAGTTTTGGTTTTGTTTTGTTTTGTTTTGTTTTGTTTTGTTTTGTTTTGTTTTGTTTTTTGAGGTAGGGTTTCACCCTAGCCCACCCTGACTTGGAATTCACTATGTAGTCTCAGGGTGGCCTTGAACTCACAGTGATTCTCTGTGATTCTCCCAAGTGCTGGGATTAAAGGCATGTGCCACCACACCTGGCCAGGAGATAGAGTTTTAACTCTCTCTCTAAAAATAAAACTTGCCATTCTGGCCAAATTTCTCAATCTTCTCTCCCAACCTCTTTCAACTTTCCTCATTGAAACACCTGTCTATCACTACAGTCAGAATATTCGAGAGTCATATTTTCCCAGGCTTCCATGCAGCATTGGCTTGGACATGTGACATGATTCTGACCAATGAGGGTGTAAGAAGAGGTCCACCAAAGGGTTTCTAGGACAAAATATCACTATTCTCTCTGCCTTTATTAACAGGTGTATAAAGTTATGGCACTGTGACCAGATCTACAGAGTTTTTATATATGAGAGCAGATAATATATATTCATAGAATTTAACACTATGCAGATTTTTAAAAATAAATTGACAATAATGCATATATAAAATATATTCATAAAATATGTATATAGAGATATACTTTGACTTCTAGAAGAATACTGAAGATAACAGTAGTTTCCTTGGAGTAAAAGCCAAGGTTGGAGAAAAACAAAGGATTGCTTTATTATTAACATGGCCTTTTAACTTTATTTTAAGATTTTACTTTTATTTATTTATTAATTAGAGACAGAGAGAGGGAGAGAAAGAGACAGAGAGAGAGAGAATGGGCATGTCAGGGCCTATAGCCACTGCAAACGAACTCCAGACACAACCACCCCCTTGTGCCTCTGGCTAATGTGGGACCTGGAGAATCAAACCAGGATCCTTAGGCTTCGCAGCCATGTGCCTTAACCACTAAGCCATCTCTCCAGCCCTAACATGGCCTTTTAAAGGAACAAATACTGCTTGTATAATTTTTAATTTGTTTTTAAGAAAAGGATAGTTGTGGATAGAGCCACAGTCATGGTAGCTCATGCATGTAATCACAGGAGGGCAGAATATCAACATAAGTTCACGGTCAACCTGGGCTACAGAATGAGACCCTTGACATATAAACAACAAACCAATAAAGTAAGTAATTTTGGAACTAAACTGCACACTGGAAAATCAATTTGCTTTTATAACACTGAAACACAGTCAAATTTCTCCTTTATTCCCAACTCACTTCCATATATGCAATTCTCATTTTTCCTTTTCAGTTAAAAAAAATCCCTCTTTTCTTTACCAAGTGGTAGCCTATCCTTAAAAGGACATACTTCTGATGTACTTGCTTGACTTTGGGGCTCTTGGAGTCAGCATCTGGTTAGTTGTCCTTCTCTACACATAACAGAAAAACAGCCTTTGTCTTTAGATCTGGAAACCAGCTGTTTTTGTTATCTGTGTGCTCCAATTTCCCCGACATAATAAAAAGTTTTATATCGTTTTTTTTTAAAAAAGGCATAGACACACTCTTGTGCAAATAACTGACTTATAAAACATATTATGAATATCATTTTTTTACATTTATTTTTATTATGCTTTTAATTATCTTAAAAGTAGCAGGTTTCCATCTGGCTTTTCCATGCAGTCTTAGTTTTGATAAGCCCTTTCCCCATCATCATGAATTACCTTGCATTAAAACTTATTTTCAGTTCTTTTTTTTGTATGTGCATGTGGATGTGTATAGTATTGTGTGGTGCATGCACATGTATGCTCAAACGCACACACATGGAAGTCAGAGGAGAATACTGGGTGCCCCACCATTACTTGTCTGCATAGTTCCTTTCTGTTTTTGTGTACCCCAGAAATTTATAGTCTCTGCCCCCCACAGGATTTGAGCTACAAAAGTATATGGACATGCCCAATTGTTTGTGTGGGTGCACAGTAATCAAACTTTGGTGGTCCTAAGCTCCCTCTTGGGCTCTCATACTTACACAGGAAGCACTCATACACACTGAGCCAACTTTCCAGATCATATTTTCAATTCTTTTCTCGTATTACCATTAATTATAGCACACTAAAGTCATCCAATCCCAGTCATGGTATTAGAAGTATGCTATGACCTACATTCGACTACAGGTTTCTACCCACTTCAACTAGGGCTCTCAAATGAGGAAAGACAGTAACTTTGAAAAACAAGAAGTTTACATGTAAGTCTACAATATTAAATTTTTTGGTGTCACAAAAGCAACAAAATTTTTTCTAACATTAAAACAAGTAATAATCACCCCTTCTAGAACTCTGCTTTCAATAACTGACATCTATTCTACTTCCTACGTCAGGTCAGTCTTTGAGTGATCAACATACTCGTTCTGATTTTAAGTTCTATTCACTATAAGCTCTTGAAGTTCCTGAAGCTTTTGCCATAAGAACATCAATAACCTGCTCTTTAAGTTGCAAGTAGCACCCTCTGGGTACAGTCACAAACTCCCCTGGATCCTAACACCCTCTGGGTACAGTCACAAACTCCCCTGGATCCTAACATCCTCTGGGTACATTCACAAACTCCCCTGGATCCTAACACCCTCTGGGTACATTCACAAACTCCCCTGGATCCTAACACCCTCTGGGTACATTCACAAACTCTCCTGGATCCTAACATCCTCTGGGTATAGTCACAAACTCCCCTGGATCCATCTTCTATCTGACACTCTATCTTCGGTATTTAGGTCCTGGGTCCTATCCTCTCTCTCTTCTTCCCACGATCCTCTTTTCTCCTTTGTCATAAATATTACTTCCTTTGCTTCCATCCGTGGAAGTGCCCAAGGCTTGCTCTAGACTGCATATTTTATTTATTTATGAAAGGATTCATAGCATATCTAAAGCTCAACCCTCATTTTGATGTCACTGTAAATACCCTCATGATTACATACATGTCTATTTTCACTTTTTATTCATCAAATGACCAATTTCAGGTACTTGTTAGAGACTTGAGCATACAAAATAGAAAAAGACAGATTTTTCTGTTCAGAAATGCCACAGTATGAAAAACATAGTATAAAAAGGAGAAGGAATATTTAAAACAGGTTCAGTGTCTAAAATATCCTCAAGAAACTATCATGCAACTACATTATAGCACATCTTGCAAGATAACAGAAACTAAATTACTAATAAATATCTGTGAACAGCATTTGGAGTAGAAAAAATATTTTAATAGTGGATGGGGGCAGGGAGGAGGGTACAAACATGTGATGTATCCATACAACTTTCTACCTAATAAAAAAATAAAATATTTAATAGTGGGCTGGTGAGGGGGGCTAGTAGTTAAAGAAACATAGTACTGACAGAAAGTTGTCTATGCCCTGTTATCCACATATCTACAATGAAATTTCCTCTTTTTAAAACTTTTTATTTATATTTATTTATTTATTTGAGAGAGAGAGAGAGAGAGAGAATGGGCATGCCAGGGCCTCTAGTTACTGCAAACAAACTGCAGGCACATGCACCACCTTGTGCATCTGGCTTACTTGGGCACTGGGGAATCAAACTTGAGTCCTTAGGCTTCACAGGCAAATGCCTAAACCACTAAGCCATCTCTCCAGCACCAAAATTTCCTCTTTTAATCAGGTTTCATAATCAGAAAGTACAACTAGTTGTCCCTAATCACAGACCAAAGTAGATAACACATGCTGAAATGAAAAACAACACAGAGATTTGAAAGAGGAGAGGGAGAGGAAAAAGAATGAGAAGGAAGAGGAAGAGGGTCCTCCTCCTCCTCCTCAGGTAGTGATTGTGCAGGCAGCCAGCACCAGCATGTGGAGACATAAAAGGAAGTCTATCCAGAGATCAGCATTAGGACTCTGTACTTGTAGAAAACATCAAACAAGAGCACCAGACACATCCTGAAATGAGCTGCTGCCACCTCACAGATGTCACTTGCATCTCTTCCTAATTGCAAGTTCAGTGACATCACATTGGCAGCTTAATATTAACCACAATGAAACTATTTACGGCTTAAACATTATCAATCAGAGTTGTTTTTAGCGTCCTAGAAAGACTGTTTAACAACACATCATGTAACATGGGAAAAATTAAGAGTAAATGCATTGGACATCAAATCTATATCCAATACAGAAAGATATGGAGCACGGAGGGGGAGGTGAAGGCGTGGGCATGGAGGGGGGAGGTGAAGGTGTGGGCACGGAGGGGGAGGTGAAGGCATGGGCACGGAGGGGGGGGGTGAAGGCATGGGCAACGGAGGGGGAGGTGAAGGCATGGGCATGGAGGGGGGAGGTGAAGGCGTGGGCACGGAGGGGGAGGTGAAGGCGTGGGCACGGAGGGGGAGGTGAAGGCGTGGGCACGGAGGGGGAGGTGAAGTCGTGGGCATGGAGGGGGAGGTGAAGGCGTGGGCACGGAGGGGGAGGTGAAGGCATGGGCACGGAGGGGGAGGTGAAGGCGTGGGCACGGAGGGGGAGGTGAAGGCGTGGGCACGGAGGGGGAGGTGAAGTCGTGGGCATGGAGGGGGAGGTGAAGGTGTGGGCACGGAGGGGGAGGTGAAGGCGTGGGCACGGAGGGGGAGGTGAAGGCATGGGCACGGAGGGGGAGGTGAAGTCGTGGGCATGGAGGGGGGAGGTGAAGGCGTGGGCACGGAGGGGGAGGTGAAGGCGTGGGCACGGAGGGGGAGGTGAAGGCATGGGCACGGAGGGGGAGGTGAAGGTGTGGGCACGGAGGGGGAGGTGAAGGCATGGGCACGGAGGGGGAGGTGAAGGTGTGGGCACGTAGGGGGAGGTGAAGGCAGTGTCTTCACAGCATAAGAGAAATAAAAGCCAAAACTAGAATCACGACAGTTCTCATTATCTTTTATATAGTCACTATATTTTGTACTTCTTGATCTTCCTGTATACAGACAGGTACATTTGTCTGAAGTTAAACACACAGGTTATACATGTTAATTTAGTTTTTATTAATTACTTCCCATGCATCCTCTGGTCTGGTAAGCTCCAGTGACATGCTCAAGTTCCCTGCCCTGGAATGTAGGCTTTTTTCATGAGGAATCAAAACAAGTCATTTCACTGTCTACTTTCTTTTCCAGGACATCACATGCTCCTCACTCTCCTGATTAGATGGGACTTTTGGATATTCCAGCCCACCTCAGCAGACTGAGACCTTTCTTCCTCTGCACACAGAGGGTTGGGGGAGAACCTTATACCTATGAATACAAATTGAATTCCCACTCTGAGTCCTCTCCTGCCATTAAGCATTACTAGTTAGGATCTAGTGGTTCAAGCCTAGCGGAATGTCTTTTCCACAGAAGCACAACCACATCAGCAATATGGTGGAACTTGTTTTGGGACACATATTTTTTCACATAGATTTTGGGTTGTTTTTTTCTCTTTCTTTTCTTTCTTTCTTTCTTTTTCTTTCTTCCCTTCTTTGTGTGAGAAAGAGAAGCACTTCTTCCCCCTACCACAGACAACAAAATCCTTGGATACTCAAGCCTTTATTTAAAATGACACAGGACTTTCATACTACCTACACCAATCCTCCTGCATAACCTGCCCACAGACATATCCAACCTGCACACCATGGGCTACATGGAGCCCAGGATGGCTGTGAATGTCACCCAATGCAAAACAGTAAACTTACTGAAAATGTTATAGGATTTTTGCAATGCTTTTGTAGCTTGATAGCTCAGTTCTCCAGTGTGAACCTTGTCATCTACAATGCCAAAAGGTTATGTACACCTGAGAGTTCAAATTGCCTCCAGCTTATTTAAAATACCTAATACAATGTAAATGCTATAGATTTGAGCTATGTAAAAACAGTAGTGATACTGTCTAGGGAATAATGAGGAACAAAGTCTATACATATTCAGTTCAGAAGCAATAATTTTATTTCACTTTTTAAATTGATTTATCTATTTGATCACTCCATACACATACATATATAATGTATTTTGATTATTTTTGCCCCTGTCTTGTCTCCCTATCCCTCTGAACCCCCAGAAGCAATTTTTTCTCCTTTTTTTAGCTTTCTTTTTTAGTTTTGTACTCAGTGAATACAATCAAGTTGGTACCACTGTTTGCCTCCTCCATGTCCTCCCCCCTCCACCAGACCCCTCCTTGTTGGGGTATATGGGTCATGCATTGTGGGGTTAGCCATCAGTTATGGGTAGGAGGAAAAGTCTCCATGTATCATGACCCAATGTGTGGCTCTGATACTCTTTCCGCCCCCTCTTCTGCAAATTTCCATGAGCCATGTTCGGTTCATTTTAGGTCGGCTTCAATGATGAGGTCTTGGGAGCCTCTGTGTCTCTGGATATCTGATTTGGTAGGAGTTGATGGTTCTCTGTGTCGATCTCCTTTACCACTGTGCTGGTACCAGGTTCACCAAGAAAACAGCACACTTGCTTGTTTCACCAATTACCAGAAGCAGTTTTTTTAAAAAAATACTTTCAATGCAGAATTGCATAGAACCCATAGATATGGAGGGCTAACTGCAAATTGCATTTCCTATTCAGAGTTAGAAATAGCTTGAAAAACAGAATAAACTTACATAAAGTTCAGGTCTATATAATTAAGTGACCATGAATGTGTGCAACTTGAGAAGCAGTTTCCGCAGACTCACGCACTCCTACAGCCACTTTATATTGTACGAAGCACCTTGTTCAGCCCCTAGGCCCAGTACCCCATCTCCAGTCTCAGCACAGGCCATCTCCTCTCACCTCTGGGGAAGAACCAAGTAAAAGGGGCACCCAGGCACCACTGTAAGCCCATGGGGTCTATGCTGTGACTGCATTCTCCAGTAACCCAGAATAACAAGTAAAATTTACAGTGGGGCCCTGCACCTCACTGAGCTTTACCCCTCACACTCTCAGGGATTTCATTTCTACAGTTACTGTCCTCCTGGTTTTTTTTTCTTTTAATTTTATTTTTATTAACAACTTCCATCCTTCTCCTGTTTTCACCCTCTCATTCACTCATGAATTCTTAGAGAAAAAAAAAAAACTCTTTGTAAGAGTCTTTCTCAATATAAATACAGAATCCAGTACTCATCTAGTATTTTAGCCCCCCCCCCCCAAGCAGGTTCTTCCTCATATCCTCAGCTGTCAGGGTCACTAAAGGCCTTCCTATCTCAGCCCTCACTCCTCAAGGCTCAGTGGCACCTGACTCAGATGACACACCCTTCTCTTAACACGCTATCTTGGTCTATCCTCTGGATTCACTCCTGTGGTCATCCTTTGTCAGTCTCCTCTTAAGGACCTTCTTTTCTTTTCTATTTACAAAACCTCTGGCACCCAGGGTTCAGTTCTGAGTCTGCTCTCCTATCCACACTCTAGTACTGGATGAGCCCTGTGATGTGACTATGATGAACCAATCTATGCTACTGACTGCAGAGTGTGTATTTCTGCTCCTGTCCTCCTATACTGACAACACTCCTCCAAGCTGCTGTACCACCACCATGGAATGCCTGACAGTCCTACCTTGAAAATAAACTCCAAAGCTGACAACTTTATTGCCTCTACTTTTAACATACAATCCAACATCATCATGGATAAGATCACTAGAACAGCCTCACAACCAATCTCTCTGCTGCCACTTTCTCCATTGTACCTGCTCTTCCCCCAGCAACCAGAGTGCTCTTCTAAAAATGGACCTCATACCGTGCTGCTCCCTAGACCAAGTCCTCTTCCTTTCCTCTCACTGCTCACAGGCCTCACCATCAAATCAAGTGCCTTCTCAGATATAAGCACCTCAGAGAAATCACCCATGAAAATCCTACCAGATGTAACTTCCCCATCTCTCTCTTTCCTCTTACTCCTCTTTATTTATATAACTGGCATATATAACTATCTAATATACATTATCTACTCCAACCCCCCCCACATACACACACATATCAGAATTGCTTAGGGCCAAATTTTGCTTCCTAATCACTATTCTCATGATCTGTAACAGGGTTTCTTAACAACAGTACTGACAGCTCAGACAAAGTGAGGACTGGGCCATACGTAAGATGCTTGGTGGCATTAACTCTGATCTCTACCCAACAGCTACCAGCAACATCCCATTTCATAGTTAGGACTGGAGAGATTGTTCAGTGGTAAAGCCTAATGACCTGTGTTCAGTTCCCCAGTACCCAAGTGAAGCCAGATGCATGAAGTAGCGTGTGCATCTGGAGTTTGTTTGCAGTGACTAGAGTCCCTGGTATGCCTGTTCTCTCCATCTGTCTGCTATTTCTCTGTTTACAAATAAACAAATAATGTTTTAAAAATCTTACATAGTCTTAACAGTCCAAAATGTCTTTAGACAGTATCAAGTGTCCTACGGGATACAAATTCACCCCCAGAAGATATCCACTGACTTAGCCACATGCCTGAGGATGTGAATTTGCTGAAAAGTGAGAAGCAGGCAATCCTTGTGGAGATGAAGAAGAATGGCAGCTGAATGACAAGGCTCTGTACTGTTCAGCTTGCATTCAATATTCCAGGAAAAAAATAAAGAGAGAGAGTTCTTATATGGGACACTCCTAGAAAAGTGCTTCCCTGAAAGGAACAAGGATCCAGATATACCAGCCAGGCCAGATTCCAACGTTAAAGGTACCTGAGGACAACAAGATTCCGTTGTGAATTCAATTCTACTTTCTGGCTTTTGACCTAAGGAACATGGTTTATGAAATGTATAACTCTCTTAAAACTTTTAAGATTTTACTACTTCCTCCTTCAAACTTTTACGCTCAAGTTGGCAAAAGTGAACTGAAACATACTCAACTTTCTTCTGCATTGGCAGTGATGAAAGCAAAAAGAAAATGAAAATCCAGATATGTGGAAAGCAGATCCCTAAAATAATGACCTTAAAACTTTACTAAGAATATGACTGTATTATTTTCTCATTGCTGTGACAAAATATCTGACAGAAGCAAGTTAAGGAAGGGTTTATTTTAGTTCATACTTTGTAGTAGAGTCCACCATGGCAGAAAAAGCATGGCAGCAGAAGCATGGGGCAGCTGGCCACATTGGATTCACAGTCAGGAAGCAGACAGAGATGAGTGCTGGTGCTGATGGAATGGTGCTGCCCCCAGTTAGGGTGGGTCTTCCAACCTCATTTAACCTAATCTAGAAACTCCCACACAGACATGCTCTGAGACTATTCCTCTAGGTGACCCTAGATCCCATCAAGTTGACAGTAGAGATTAACCATCACAGTGATATGAATGTGACTTAGGAGTGATTAATAGTTCATAGACAGGCAAATTCACAGACTTGAACCATAATTTCCTTATGCAAAGGATTACTGAAGTAAATCCTTACAGCTAGTTGATCTTAAGACTGGGCTCATCCATATAAATTGGGCAAGGCACAAAATGCTATTTAAAGTATTTCCACTTCTGTATTCTAAAAATTATTGGAAAATTGAAACATCCTGGGAGATTCAAACTGCCATGATACCTAAGTAGCAAACCTGACCAAAGGATTATTTTTAGTTTAAAAAAAATCCAACCAGAGGCTGGGGAGATCGCTCAGTGGATTGCTGTATACACATGATGACCTGAGTTCAGATCCTCAAAAACAACCTAAAGTTGGATGTGGTAGCTTGCATCTGTAATCCCAGTACACATACAGTGAGCTCACAGGCAGGGACAAGAGCATTTTTGTGGTCCCATGGGACAGCTAACCTTGTGATGGAGTTGCAAAAAGTCATAGACCCTCCCTCAAACAAGGTGGAATGTGACGACCAGATAACACCTGAGGTTTTCTTCTGCTTTCCACAAGTCTGCCATAGCACACACACACACACCTGCACTCATGGACATGAATAACAAACACACACACACACACACACACACACACATACACCCCAGAATCCTGACTCTCCAACCCTTGTGTTTTCCCATCTGATACCAATAGAACATGTGTATGGTTTGCCTTTTATTCTGTTGTGTATTTCTCAATCAGTAAGAGTGGTTTTCCCACCATCCCACACCATTATAAGTATATGCCAAAAAAGACATCATATGAATTTTTATTGCTATTGAAAATACCACACACCCAAGTTAATTTAATTATCAACTGAAATAAATCATGCCTTGTTAACTTTCATGACCCAATGCATTTTTAATTATGCCAATGTTAATTTGCTTTCAGATATCTTCAAGAATGGAGGTATCCTACAGATAGTTAAAATGCAATTAAATTAAACTGATCAGAATTAACATTTGCACAGTAAATATACTCAAATAAAGGTAGCTACCATCAAAGAGATTGCTCTCACCATAGCTAGAAAGAATCAAAGATTTTCAAGTTCAAAACAATCTTTTAGGTCATCTATTCGGACTGTTATAATAAGACCCACAAGAGTTAGAAATTTGACTATAAAGTAAGACCTTATTTCTGAAGACACCACATGCTTTGGTTGCAGGTCATTGGGAAACAAGCTGAAACTGAGCTGGAAGCCTCTTCCCTGCTAGCTAGCTGTCATAGTGCTGGAAACTGCTCAGGGAAAAAAGCCATCAATAATCATAGCTCACAACTGACCATCCAGGCAAAATGTGACCACTGGTGCAATAGTAACATCACTATTATGAGGGTAACCTACTGCTCTTTCATTGGATTTAAAGTCTGCTTCACTGGAGGGAACTATGTCTAGGAAAATCAGAAACCCTGTGGGGAAACTACTACTATTGTTTGGTTAAATGGATATGTTGTGCCCATCAGATTTCATTCAAATATTTATGTTTATGCTCATAGATTAGTGCTGCTATCACCTTTGGCCAGAGAACCTTCTTTTTACAGATGGTGGTGACTATTATGGAGACTCAAAACTTGTCAGTGCTGAGAATAAGTGACTGTTGAGTGCACAGTGCTAAATGAGATAGCTCTATTACTTCCTCCCCCAAGGCTCAGGGAACATGGCAGAAGAGGTAGCAGGAAGAATGTAACAACCAGAAAATGGAGAATAGTGCTTCAGGCCACAGTCTTCCAGAAATAAAGTGGCTGTTTCATTTATGACTTCACTTTGCACAATATTGAGCTCAACACCCCATCATGACTGATGAAGGAGGGCAAAAAAACCATCAAAATTCAAAAGGGACTAGTTAGGAAGAAGAGGAGCTCAGTGATGGAGGAACCAAAAAACAAAAAAGGTGATAGGAGGGGATTATGATCAAAACAAATTATGTACATGTATGAAATTTATGAATAAAAAGTTTTAAGTGAGGAGCTTGAGCCAGGTGTGGTGGTGCATGCTTTTGATCCCAGCACTCGGGAGGCAGAGGTAGGAGAATCATTTTGAGTTTGAAGCCACCCTGAGACTATATAGTGAATTCTAAGTCAGCCTGGGCTAGAGAGAGACCCTACCTTGAAAAACAAAATAAATAAATAAATAAATAAATAAATAAGAGTTTGTATAATTCAGGAGTTTATGATAGGATCCTAGAATACACTGTCTGTCCATAAACATCATTGTGATGATTATTCTCTACTGTTATCTTGATTGGACTATAATCACCTACGAGACAAACTTCTCAACATGCCTGTGAGTGAGAAGATCCACCCTAACTGAGTGGTACCATCCCCTGGGCTGAGGTCCCAGACTGAGTATAAAGGAGAAAAACGTTGAGCATTAGCATTCACCACTCTCTGCTTCCTGGCTAAGTTGAATGTGACCAGCTGCTTCATGCTCCCGTCGCCCTGCCTGCCAGGCCATGAAGACCTACATGGCAAAATAAGCCCTGCCTCCCTTAAGTTGCTTCTTGTCAGGTCTTTTGCCACAGCAACAAGAAAAATGGCTAATATAACCATATTATTAAATAAATTTTAATTCTTACTTTCATCATGGAAATTTTTTCTTTTTAGGTGGCTACACTGGATACCCTACCTCAGTGAGTCATGATCTCCCTGGAGATGGTTAGAAAAAGAGGGATTCATCCTTAAAGTAAAGACAACCTGTCGTGGGAAAGCACACAATCACTCAAAAAGGAAACTCACACATAGACATTTGCCACAGAACGCCAGAAATGTGGGGTCAAGCGCATGCGCACACATGTGCGTACGCCCCCTCTTCGCTGGACTTGTGATTAGAGGCTACCAAAAAGAAGATGACTGATGAGAAACAGGATATGTGAAAGGACAACACTAAACTACTCATTAAGTAAAAACTCACACTGTTCTAGGCTTAAAACTGGCCAACAAGAAAGAACTAGCTGGTGAAGTACAGGAGGCATGAAGCTGTATATTGCAATTATAGTTTTACCCCGTTTTGAGACCCCTTGTGGCTTTGTTGACAGCCCAGCTGCCTTAAACTTCCATGAGGGCTAGTGCAAAGATGACATACGGAAAACCACGTTCACCACGAGGATAAGTAAAAGAATGCATACCTCGTTCAAATTTTAAGCGTTGATAAAGCTGAAACTGCTCCACAGACACCAAGCAGGCAATCTGAAATCAGAGACATCGCGAGATGAGACTTCAGTCAGCTCAGGACCCTGCACTGTCAGCTTTCTGTGACGCTTGTTGCTAGCTTTGTGTACTGTGTCCTGTCTTCTCATTGTTAGCAAACTTCCTTTTCTCTTCAGTGCTCACACGGAGCACATACAGCCAATCCCAGCTCTCCCCCTCCCTCCAGCCTGGCCAGGAACCATTGCTTAAAGGATCGGATGCAAAACTCACTGACCACCTTCAGTACATGGTCAGTAGCTACTAAGACCAGACAGCCAAATTTTAGGATTTGGACTTTTCACATTAATTATGTACATGTATAAAAGACGATCCTTTCTTCTCTATAAGCAAGACATTTTTAAAAGACTATATAGTTCTATTTGGATCCTTAAAAACTTAGGCCAAGTAGACAGTACCTCCATAAGTTTTCAACCTTCACTTGGTGCCTAGGAAATGGTATCTCCTAACCAATGCAGACTTCTCTTCTGACAATAATCACTTCATGGAGCCCTCTGTTGTAACACCCTGACACACAGTGGAATGTCACCAAATTACCCATAGGTTTTAAACAGCAAAATGAACCAAAGGTTTCCTAACACAGTAACATTTTAGATTCATCATTTTTTTATTTATTTATGATAGCGGGGGTGGGGGGCAGAGAGAGAGAATGCAGGGCATTTAGCCGCTGCAAACAAACTCCAGAAGCATGCGCCACCTTGTGCATCTGGCTTACATGGGTCCTAGGAAATTGAACTTGGATCCTTTGGCTTTGCAGGCAAGTGCCTTATTTGCTAAGCCATCCCTCCAGCTCAGATTCATCACTTTAAAATTATATTTCAAAGTCAGATACAAGAAAAGCAAACTGCTATCAACTATTACTGTAAAAAGGTTAATTCTACTGATGCCAAAATATAACTATACTGATGTGGCTTCAGAGATCTGTTACTGAGAAAATAAAAGGATTTGTTATTAGCCTTCCAGAAATTTAACAAAGTAATGTAGAACACAAGTTCTTAGCCTTGGCACTACCAATTTTAAAATCATTATAATATACATATATTCAACCATTATAATATGTACATACAGACTATTATAATAAACATACCTTTTGGTATAAAATGCATCTGGATAAGAAACTCTCCTAACTAGCAAAAAAATCTACTTTGAGAAAACTAGAGAAAATGATGCAACTCAAATTGCATTTAACTGATATAATTCATTTTAAAAAGTTCATGCAATCCAACTATGCCCTTCAACAATAATCCCAATTTGTTTAGTTCATAAATGAATCTGCCTAAGCTACAATGTATGAAAGACCACAAAATAGGCAAATTCAGTCATACTTATCTCAAAGTAGGGTAAAGATAAATCCAAGTATAAAAACATTTTCTCAAAGAAATTTTTTTCTCCAAATACTTTTCCTCAATTGAAAATAAAATGCTATGCTTTCATCTGGTGCCTTAAATACAAATTTTTTAGCAATTTTTTAAAATTATTTTTATTTACTTATTTATTTGAGAGAATGGGCACACTAGGGCCTCCAGCCACTGCAAACAAATCAGATGCATGTACCATGTTGTGCATCTGACTTACGTGGGTTGTGGGGAATTGAACCTGCATGCTTTGACTTTGTAGGCAAGCACCTTAATCACTAAGCCATCCCTCCTGCCCTTTAGCAATTCTTATTAAAAATATATGTGGCCAATTTCATGTTATGGAGATTTTGAAATCACTCTTTTAAAAGGTATGATTGGTCTTTTATGATACTAAAAGCAAGCTTTGTTCATTTGTTAAAATATCCCAGAAAAACTTTCCTCATAGACAAAGGTATCAAAATAAAATTTGGAATTGGAGACAAAAGTTTAGGCAGGACAAGCAGCAACCACAGGCATGAAGGAAATAGGATTCTCTCTCGATGTTGTCACGGATCATGTGTGGAGGACAACAGCTAAGTACTGCTTCCACGTTTGACTTGGGGTTGATATCATCTGAGCCCCAGAAACCTCAGTGATACTCCATGAGGCTATTGTAAGTCCCCTTTCCTCAAAAACAACTTGAGTCACTGATTTTAACAGCTAAGTCACACAGTTTATGCAGACAAGACCAACAGGAGGTCAGACACTTTAGACATAGAGGAAAAGCTAGTGAAAAACGACAGAAATTGATGCAATACAAAGTTACCAATAGGGTTGGATATTTAATTTTAAATTAAAAAGACAAATTTCATTAGTGTACACATTATTGCCAACAAGGAAAGCATAGGCCTCGAATTTACTTTGGTCTTAATCTAGCTGGAATCTCTCCGATATGATTTCATAAGACAAAGGTTTATTATGGAACTAGGGCTTTACAAGTTAAATCAACTTTTTCCTCAGAAATCTGTGATCATAAAATTACAACTGCTCACTCTACTTGATTCTTCTGAAAGAAAAGCCACATCCAGAGCATGCCCGTCTCCGCACCCATCTTGTCCTTTACACTAGTATCTTCTCCCTGGGCTCACGGACACTCACATGGGCAAAGCACTAGGCAGAATGTCTGAGTGACTCAGGAGATAGAGAAGGAACAATCAAGGAATGGAAACAGATTCAGAGAGGATTTATTCCTGACTTTCGTCACCTCTTAGATTTTACATAGTAAGATTAATATTCTAACATGTTTTTCACACTTTCGTTTTTAGATAAGAGAAAGCTAAATCAGGTTAAGAAATAAAAACAAATGATGTAAAGCAGTAAATTCCTGGTTCTATTGCCATTCTGAGAATCTATTTCTATAACGATAAAACAGAAATAGGGCTGGGAGATGGCTCTGTGGGTAGAGTGCTAGCCATGCAAGCATGAGGACCTGGGGTGGGACTCCCAGCACCAATGTGGCAGCCACCCGTCATGCCAGTGCACAGGAGGCAGACAGCAAATCCGCAGACAAGCTGGCTAGCTAAACCAACTGAATCTGCAAGCTCTGGGCTCAAGTGAGAGACCCTACTTCAGCAAATAAAGAGGAAAGCAAATGAAGAAGATACCCAGTGTCAACTTCTAGCCTCCACTCACACACATGTGCAAAAACATTAAAATAATTTTGGTAGGATGATTGCTAGAAAGCTACAGGAGAAAGGGCTACAGGTGGTTATTTGAGGAATTCACAAATGCTTTCACATGCAAAAAGAATTCACAAAAACTTCAACTGGCAAACTTGGAGGATACTAAGTGGGATTGGATGGCAATCTTTGGGTGTACCATTAACTTCTTTCTACCAGCAAAGAAATTCAACCAAATCACACAGGACTGTTCTTTATTAATTTTTATTTTGAAACAATTTTAGAATTTAAAACAATTTGCAAAATTAAAGACAATTGTTTGCAAGGCCGCTGGCTTGAGTTCAATTCTCTAGCACCCATGTCAAGCCAGATGCTATGTGGTGCCTAAACCCATGATTCCAACACAGCTACCACAATAGGAGGCAGAGCCAGGAGAATCCCAGAGCTTGTGGGCCAGCTAGATTGGCACACACAGAGAGGAAAAAATGACAAGGCCCTGCCTCAAACAAGGTGGACAAAGAAGACAAACAGCCTAACGTTGTCCCCAGACCTCCACGTGTACATGGTGGCACACACTTGCACATACTCACAGACAAACATATTTTTAAAAAAACATACAAGATTTACATATGGTTTCTAAAGCTATTCCCTCAACTTCTCCTAAAGATAACACTTTATCTAATTATTAAAATAATAAAATTTACATTGGCATAATACAATTAAATTCTCATCAAAACTTAATCAAATTTCACACATTGTCCCATTAATGTCTTTTTTTTTTTCAGCCTTGTACCCAACCCAACCAACCATCTTGCATCTTGTTGCAAGGCGTCCTTGGTTTTCTATGAGTTTTCCAGTTTACTTTCTCCTCCATGACGTTTATGTGTTTGAAGAGTCCAGGCAAGCTATGTGTACAGTGTTCTTCAACTTGGGTTTATCTGATGCTTTCTCATGAATATATTGGGGTTGTATATTTTTGGTCAGATCATCAAGTGTGAGGAAACATGTTTCATTACTGATGAAGATAGCTTCTTTGATTAAGGTAAAGTCTACCAGGTTTCCCTATTTTTTGTAATTGATAAGAATCTTGCAGGAAGTGTTTTAACTTAGGGGATCTTTAAAATAAAGAGCACCCCTTCAACAATTAGGAAAGGTACAAGATGGAGGGAGGATCTTATTTCTTAAAGGCCGGGAAAGAGGATGCACATAGAATACTTCGAGGATACACACAGAGGTCCGAGTGCAGACAAGGAAAGACACAGGACCCATGGGCAAACACCTTTACTGGGTTCAATGCATTACTTAAACAGGTTTCCTGTGGGGAGTTTTACTGGTCAGATTAAAGCACACAGACACCAGCTCCAGGTAATCACACTGTGATTGCAGTAGTTTCTGTGGTCAATCTGCAAATTCATGTGGGATGGAATTCATTAAGGCCACTCAAGTAGCCTGTATCTAGCCCTCCCATTGTGAGAGGGATGCCAGGGGAAGCTGTGTGAAACAGAACTCTGACTGACCACATTGAGGAACTAGGAGAAGGCATATAACTAGAAACTATGTCAAGGGTGACTGAGCTCATTTCTTGCATGAGAAAGCCCAACTTGTATTCAAAATGGATGCTGAGGCAACATAAAATTGTGATAATTCACTGCATGGGGATATTGAAGACTATGAAAATCCCACTTCTTGTCATATATCTGCCCACTAATTTTATTTATTTTATTAATATTTATTTATTTATTTGAGAGCAACAGAGAGAAAGAGGCAGAGAGAGAGAGAGAATGGGCGCGCCAGGGCCTCCAGCCACTGCAAACGAACTCCAGGCGCGTGCGCCCCCTTGTGCATCTGGTTAACGTGGGTCCTGGTGGTTGAGCCTCGAACCGGGGTCCTTAGGCTTCACAGGCAAGTGCTTAACCACTAAGCCATCTCTCCAGCCCTGCCCACTAATTTTAATTCCTACTCACAATTCTCCTAAATATTAGTGTGATATTTGCTCTGTTATAAGTTTCTATTTTTCTTCATTTTGTACTTGGTAATGAGAATTCTGCTGCAAGGTTAGACAAAACTCAGAAGCTCTGGTATGCTTTGTATAGTAAGATGAATACAACAATAACATACACATTTCAAAAAATTAAAAGAAAAGATCTGAATGTCTCCACCACAAATAAATGAAGAATATAATTGACCTAACACAAACATTATGAAATATAAACACATATTGGAACATTATATAATACTCCTTAATATGTATAATTTTTCCAGAGTGGTACATGCCTGTAACCTCAGCATTTGGGAGGGTAAGACAGAAGGATTATGAGTTCAATACCAGTATGGTCTGTATATAGTGAGGGTTTTGTGGAAAGACAGGGAAAGTAAGGGAAGAAGGAAAGGGAGAGGGAAAAAGGGAAGGAAGGGAGGAAGAAAGAAAGAGAAAAAAGCTAATAAAGAAAGTAAAAATATGTAGTTTTTATTTTATATACCAGTTAAAGTAAAATTAGCCTAAAAATAAAAATTATGGGCTAGAGAGATGGCTTATCAGTCAAGGCATTTGCCTGCAAAGCCAAAGGATCCAGGTTTGATTCCCCAGGACTCACGTAAGCCAGATGCACAATGGGGCACAAGTGCCTAGAGCTCATTTGCAGTGGCTAGAGCCCTGGCATGCCCATTCTCTCTCTCTCTCTCTCTCTCTCTCTCTCTCTCTCTCTCTCTCTCTCTCTCTCTGTCTTCCCCCTTCTCCCTTTTTCTGTCAAATAAATAAATAAAAATAAAATATTTTAAAAATAAAAATTAAAAATAAATAGTAAAATCTGGGCATTGTAGTGCACGCCTTTAATCCCAGCACTTGGGAGGCTGAGGTAGAAGGACTGCTGTGAGTTCAAGGCCAGCCTAAGACTACATAGTGAATTCCAAGTCAGCCTGGGCTACAGCAAGACCCTACCTCGAAAAACCAAAATAAGTAAATAAATAGAAAAGAATTCCCTAGTAGGGAATAGTTACCAAGTTTTTCCAACTTGCTTATTAACTTTAGACCTTTGTCAGTACATGGCTATACATACTTGTCTTATTCAGTGGATTCTAGACTATTACTAACCAGAGCAAACACAAAGCTGTCCAAATATTTTCTGAGCTGTTGAAGGACTGCTGCTCAAATCAAATACTAGAAAGCCTTAGAGCATGATATCAGGTTTTCTTTTTTTGTCATATCTTCTTTTAATTTTGTGTTAATTTACTTGTTAAACAAAAAAAATCTTTCTCTTTGTATGCAAGCATGAAAGATATTTTTCCTCTTTAACATAATTCTAGAAATTCTAAAAAATAAAAACCTTCAATTCAAAGTCAATAAGAACACTATTAGGACAGTATAAACAAAAAGCTGAGGCTGGGATGATGGCCCAGTGGCTAAAGGCGCTTACTTGCAAAGCCTGCCAGTCCAGGGTTCAATTCTCCAGCCACCTGTGTAAAGCCAGATGGACATTCCATTGCAGCTGTAAGAGACCCTGCTTTCTCTCTCTCATGCGCACGTTCTCTCTCTCTCTCTCTCTCTCTCTCTCTCTCTCTCACACACACACACACACACACACACATAAATAAAATTTTGAAAACCAAAAGACTATAATCTGTTGGTTTCTGGTAAGAAATCTGGAGACTCTATAGAGTCTCTGATTTTCTATCCCATTCATAATGTGTGAGGATATAATCAGTGTCTATGTGTGGGGTACTAGAACAGTTAGACACATGGTTACCTGGGTAGCTCTAACCTAAGAAGAAATGAAAGTGGTGTATACCATTTTAATTAATGCTAAAGATGGCCCTAGTACTGGAACAAGCATCACCAACCACACTGACACTAATCCTACTGGAAGACATCAAGAGAAAGCATTGGGGGTGGAGCAGAGGGGAAGAAGAGAAGAGTGAAGAAGAGAAGAGTGAAGGAGAGAAGGGAGTCTGACAATGACAGACACATTTATGTTGAAAATGGGAACATATCCCAGAAGAGATGTGATTAATATAATGCTTTTGAACAAAAACATCAATTGTCAGTTATAACACTGAAATGGTTAAAACAGAAGTTGAGGTTAGGTCTCAGAAACTACTGTCCATTGGTTTATATAATCAGGACAGAAGGGAAAAGTAGCCAAGATTTTACTGAGGCCTGGCCCTTTAAATCAGCTACTTTTGAAAATTAAAGGAACAGGTTGAACATAGCCGACTGCAGATAAGTGCATTAGAGATGCAATTGGCCATGAGTCAATCATTATGACCTGTCTGTCAAGTAAGGCTGGGGCATTTCTGTGACTTGCAAAAATGAAGACAGGAGAAACAGTGCTTGTCTTATGATGTATAACCCCAATAATATAGAAATGAACACTATCTTCTATCTCAACCCAGAAAACAAAAACAATTTCTCCTAACAGAAGAGGCACATTAACCACCAACCTGAGTAAAACGAACCCACTCAAGTCTGCTTATCTAAGGACTAGATATCAAATTCTGGCAGGAAGTGCAAAAGGGCACCTGAGTGGTAGCAGGCAGGGCCTCCACAGAGGAAAAAGATGAGTGAGGACTGGGGTCAAGGGCCGGTGGGAGCCTGGCAGGGACAGCCCTATCTATTCTTGTTTCACGGGTTCTACAGACACGTCAGTACATCTGTAACCAAAATCACCTTCCCACACCACCCCACCTTTCCTGATGCCCCTCAGCAGTTGGTACAAGGACACAGGCACTCATGTGCACATCCATGAGACACACTCAACCAAACCCCTACTCAGTTTTCTTACGCAGTTTTGCATTTTGCTTTAGAAAAATCTTAGAGACTTTACTCTTCACTTACACGGAGTTCTAAATACACCTCAAAATGAAGCTGTAATAATGCTATACAACAAAATCTAGCTGGGAACCTCAAAAACATCTATTAACTCTGGTCTGCCAGATTCCTTTGCTTCTTGCCACCTCCAAAGTTTAACTGTAATCCAGCTGCACACATCACAGCAGAAGGTCACTAGGTCACAGTTGATCCTCCCATTCAGATCCTTTTATGGCAGCCATGGGAATATCTCACCTGCCCAGGCCATCCTGATCTTTCTTCTGTTCCAGCTTCCCACCATGAAAGTGGGAAGGAAAAGTGTCAAAGGTGAGATGACAAGGGCAGGCATTGTAAAGGGTGACTTAGGGTGAATGTCTAGGTCCTATAGCTCCAGCTGCCTCTCCCAGAGCCATCCTAAATTAACATACTCTAAGTAAAAACTGTATCTATTTTTGCAAATACAGCCTCGGGTTCCTCAGCATTATTCTCCTCCTCATCCCTAAAGCCGCAAAAGCCTAAATCCCTTTCTGCAGAAATACTGAGGCCCTGTTCTTGGCAAAGGCGGCTGCGCCACCACTCCTCTGGCATATCCTGAGGCCCTGGAAGTAACAGTTGTTTCAGGGCCTCAGGACCCACACACAGGCTTGGCGGGTGAGAGGCTCTTCCCCGCCCTGGCCTGCCTGCTGGCAGTTGGAAGAAGGTTAATTTCTTGGGCCATATGATAGCAGGCAACGCAGAGCAGGCTCTGCACTCCACTCTAATGTTACACCACCTAGATCAAGGGTTTGGGCTCCCTAGCAGGCCTGAGTACACTGCTTCTTCAATACTGCAGGGAACTGATTAGACTAGATGATGCCTCTACATATATATATATATATATATATATATGCATGTATGGCTTATTTTATTGACAGAGAGACAGAGAGAGAGAGAGAGAATGGGTGTACAAGGTAGAGTATCATGTGGACCAGGGGAGAACTAGAGCCACCACCCACAGCCTCCCCTCCCCCACCACCAGTGCAAGCGCCAGCAAGCACAAAAGACCTGGGGAAGGGCAATCACAGCACCCAACACTGGCGACCAGAGCAGTGATCCAGTGACCCAGCCAGCCTACTTGAACCCACAGTGTACCAAAGAGGGACACAAGCAGGAGTGCAGCATAACTGAGACCAAAATCATCCCAAAAGGTAACTGGGATTATACCAGGTCAATACCCGCCAAATAAACCTGGTATATAGGCTTAAATTGGAAGTGCTAATTGTACCTTCCATATCACTATAAATTATATGTTAAATCTGATGGATAGTCAGATTTGCCATTTTTAAATAAGCTATATTTTGGACTTATTATTTGTTGCTTCTTGATTTTTAATGGTTTTGTTTCCTCTTCTGTTCATTAGGGAAGGGTCTCACTTGGTCAAAAGCTGACTTGGAACCCTCAATAGACCAGAAATCTTAACCTCCTAGTTGGTCGGAGTAAGGGTGTGGGGCAACACACACCCTAAGGGATTGAGACTTTGTTAGAGGATCTGGTTGTCATAATACCTACTCTTGCATAAATACTCTGTGTTGTTTTTCATTGAATGCATACATTGTTTAGTTAAATTTTAGAATCTGCCTGTATTTTGACCCACTCAGCCTACTTGAATACTCTCATAGCAGGCAAACCCAACATCTAGGGTCACTTTTGTAGATACTCTGAGAGTCTTAAGGGCCACACCTAGCACATTAAGCTCCTACCCTGAAGATATATAACATCGGATTGATTGATACATCTAATAACACTGCAGCTAACGAGAAAATCCAAGCATTAAGTTAATCCAAGATGCAAAAATATGTACATTATAACACAAGAAACACCAAAAATCAAGACAATATAAATCCACCAAAAAGTATTAATGCATCAGAAATGATCTCCAGTGAGACTGATTTAGAGAAAATGACTGAGAAAGATTTTGAAAGAATGATTACAAATATGTTCACAGAAATCAAACGAATGAAAGAGGAAATCAAAGGAATCAAAGAAGACACAGGAAGCCAATTTAATGATAATAAAGAGGTGAATAGAAGGCATCAGTAAGGAAATAGAAATAATAAAGAAAAACCAGTCAGAATTACTAGCAATGAAGAACACTGTCAATGAAATAAAACACTCTGTAGAAAATCTCACCAGTAGAATGGATGAAGGAGAGGACAGAATATCTAAACTAGAAGACCAGATGGCAGGTCTAATACAGTCTAACAAAGAAAAAGACAAACTATTTCAAGATATTCGGGACACTATGAAAGGATCAAACATAAGAATTCAGGGTATACTAGAAGGAGAAGAATTTCACTCCAAAGGCATAGATGGCATTTTCAACAAAATCATAGAAGAATACTTCCCTTGAATTGGGAAAGAGATGCCGATGCAGATCCAGGAATCCTTTAGAACACCAAAGAGACAAAACCTGGAAAGAACATCTCCTCGCCATATTATAATTAAACTACCAAACATACAAACCAAAGAAAAAAAATATTGAAAGCAGCTGGAGAAAAATATCAAGTTTCCTACAAAGGCAAGCCCATCAGGATCATAGCAGATTACCCAACACAAACTTTAAAAGCCAGAAGGGCTTGGGGTGATGTATTCCAAGTTCTGAAAGATAACAACTGTCAACCAAGGTTACTTTATCCTGCAAAGCTATCCATTCAAATAGATGGAGAAATAAGGACATTCCACAATAAAAGCAGGCTAAAGGAATATTTGGAGACAAAACCAGCTCTACAGAAAATACTTGAAAGAATCCTCCATGCTGAAGAGAAAGAAAAGCACACAAACAGGAACCTGGAAAAAACAAGCCATAGTCAAATACTAGTTAATACAAGAGAACAAAGGTAAAAACAGAAGAACCACAAAAAAAATGACAATTCTAATATCTGACAAGGTAGACTTCAGTCCAATATTAGTTAGGAAAGATAAGGAAGATCACTTTATATTGTGACTCTAACAGGAGAACATTACAATCATAAACATATATGCACCTAACATGGGGCTCCCAAATTCATCAAACAAATGCTATTAGAAATAAGGTCACAGATAACACCAAACGCTGTGGTAGTGGGTGACTTCAACACCCCACTCTCATCAATTGACAGGTCATCCCAGCAAAAAATAAACAGAGAGGCATCTGGATTAAACGAGGTCATAGAAGGAATGGACATAGCAGATATATACAGGAAATTTTGTCCAAATGCTGCAGAATATACATTCTTTTCAGCAGAACATGGAACATTCTCAAAAGTAGACCACATATTAGGATGCAAAACAAATCTTAACAATCACAGGAAATTTGAAATAATTCCTTGCATTCTATCTGACCACAATTGAATCAAACTACAAATCAACAGCAAGAAAAGCTATAGAGCATACACAAAATTATGGAAACTAAACAATACACTACTAAATGATGAATGGGTCAATGAGGAAATCAAAAAATTCATAGAGTCAAATTATAATGAGAACACAACATACCAAAACCTTTTGGACACAATGAAGGCAGTCCTAAGAGAGAAATTTATAGTTTTAAGTGCCTATATTAAGAAATTATAAAGGTCTCGAGTAAACCACCTAATACTTCACCTTAAAGCCTTAGAAAAAGAAGAACAAGGCAAATCAAAAATCAGTTGATGGGAAGAAATAATAAAGATCAGGGAAGAAATTAATGAAATAGAAACAAAAAAATCAATCCAAAGAATCAATGAAACAATGAGTTGGTTCTTTGAAAGGATAAACAAGATTGATAAACCCTTAGCAAATCTGACCAAAAGAAAGAGAGAAGAGACACAAATTAATAAAATTAGAGATGAAAAAGGCAACATCACAACAGATACCAGAGAAATTCAAAAAGTCATAGGGACATACTATGAAAACATATACTCCACTAAGTATGAAAATCTGAAAGAAATGGATGATTTCCTTGATTTATATGACCTACCTAAATTAAATCAAGATGAGATTAATCACTTAAATAGACCTATAACAAGTATGGAGATCCAAGCAGTTATCAAAAATCTCCCAACTAGCTGGGCATGGTGGAGCACACCTTTAATCCCAGCACTCGGGAGGCAGAGATAGGAGGATTGCCCTGAGTTCGAGGCCATCCTAAGACTCCATAGTAAATTCTAGGTCAGCCTGGGCTAGAGTGAAATCCTACCTTGAAAAAAAAAAATCTCCCAACTAAAAAAACTCCAGACCCAGCTTTATTCACTGGTGAATTTTACCAAAACTTCAGGAAGAACTAACATTATTGCTTCTTAAGCTTTTCCATAAAATAGAAAAAGAAGGAATACTACCAAACTCGTTCTACGAAGCAAGCATCAGTCTGATACTGAAACCAGGCAAAGATAGAAAAATAAAATAAAATTACAGACCAATCTCCCTCATGAACATAGATGCAAAAATTCTCAACAAAATATTGGCAAACAGAATATAAGAATATATCAGAAAGATCATTCACCCTGACCAAGTAGGCTTTATCCCAGAGATGCAGGGATGGTTCAACATATGCAAATCGATAAATGTAACACATTATATAAATGGACTGAAGAACAAAAATCACATGATCATCTCATTAGATGCAGAGAAAGCATTTGACAAAATCCAACATCCTTTCATAATAAAAGTCCTACAGAGACTGGGACTAGAAGGAACATATCTCAATATAATAAAGGCTATTTATGACAATCCTACAGCCAACATTTTACTAAATGGGGAAAATCTGGAAGCCATTCCACTAAAATCAGCAACAACACAAGGGTGTCTTGTTATTTAATATAGCACTGGAAGTCTTAGCTGTAGCAATAAAGCAAGAGACACACATGAAAGGGATACAAATTGGAAAGGAAGAGATCAATTCATCATTATTTGCAGATGACATGATTCTATACATAAAGGACCCTAAAGAGTCTACCAGCAAACTGTTAGAGCTGATAAACACCTATAATCATGTAGCAGGATACAAAATAAATACACAGAAATCAGTACCCTTCCTATATGCTAACAACAAACACACATAGGATGAAATCAGAGATTCAACCCCATTCACAATTACATTCAAAAAAAAAAAAAAGTACCTTGCAATAAACCTAAGCAAGTGAAGGATCTCTACAATGCAAACCTTAAAACACTCAAGCAAAAAATTGCAGAAGACACTAGGAAATGGAAAAGCATTTCTTGTTCTTGGATCAGAAGAATCAATATTGTGAAAATGGCAATCTTATCAAAAGCAATCTACACATTTAATGCAATCCCAATCAAAATTCCAATGGCATTCTTCATGGAAATAGAAAAAAAATCCAAAAATTCATTTGGAAGCACAAAATATCTTGAATATCTAAAACAATTTTGAGCAACAAAAAAAAAAGGCTGGTGGTATCACCATACCTGATTCTAACTTATACTTCAGAGCCATAGTAACAAAAACAGCATGTTACTGGCACAAAAGCAGACATGTAGATCAATGGAACTGAATAGAGGACCCAGATGTAAGTTTGGGTAGCTATAGCCACTTGATATTCATCAAAAATGCCAAAAATACTCATTGGAGAAAAGACAGCTTCTTCAGCAAATGGTGCTGGGAAAACTGAATATGTACCTGTAGAAGGATGAAAGTAGATCCTTCTCTCTCTCCATGCACAAGGATTAAATCCAAATGGATTAAAGACCTTAATACCAGACCTGAAACACTGAAGCTGCTAGAGGAAAAACTAGGGGAAACCCTTCAACATATTGGTCTAGGCAAAGACTTTCTGAATACAACCCTAATTGCTCAGGCAATAAAACCCCAGATTAACTGCTGGGACGTCATGAAGTTACAAAGATTTTGCATGGCAAAGGACATTGAATAAACCAAAGAGGCAACCTATAGAATGGGAAAAAATCTTTGCCAGATATACATCTGATAAAGGATTAATATCTAGGATATACAAAGAACTCAAAAAGTTAAATGATAAGAAATAAAACAACCCAGTTAAAAATGGGCTATGGAACTAAATAGAGAGTTCTTAAAAGAAGAAATATGGATGCCATATAAACCTCTAAAAAATGTTCTACATCCCTAGTCATCAGGTAAATGCAGATTAAAAATATTTTGAGATTCCATCTCACTACTGTCAGACTGGCTACCATCATGAAAACCAATGACCATAAATGCAGGCAAGGATGCAGAAAAAGAAGAACCTTTCTATGCTGTTGGTGGGAATGCAATCTGGTCCAGCCATTGTGGAAATCAGTGTGGAGGTTCCTAAGACAGCTAAAAATAGATCTACCATATGACCAAGGTACAGCACTCCTAGGCATATATCCTAAGGACTCATCTCATTACCTTAGAGACACTTGCTCAACCATGTTTTTTGCCACTCAATTCACAATATCTGGTAAATGGAACCAGCCTACATGTCCCTCAACTGGTGAGTGGATAATGAAGATATGGCACATTTATACAATGGAGCTCTACTCAGCAGTAAAGAAAAATGAAGTTATGAAATTCGCAGGAAAATGGATGGATCTGGAAAGGATTATACTAAGTGAGGTAACCCAGGCCCAGAAAGCCAAGCATCACATGTTCTCTCTCATATGTGGATCCTAGCTACACATGATTGGACTTCTGTGTGAGTAGAAAGAAAACTCAGTAGCAAAGGCCAGTAAGCTAAAAAAGAGAGATAAAGGAAAGAGAAAGGAAGGGATGGGTGGTACTTAATAGGATGGTATTGTATATATGTAAGTAGAAGAACAGATTAATGGGGGTAAAAAGGCCTAAGTGAGGTCAGGGGAAGAAATTGAGCAGAGGAAAGGTAGAGGGAGGGCTAATAAAATTCTAAGAGGATATAAATAAACCACATGGAAACCTACTTTTTTGGACAATGGAACACTCAGGAGCCATAGATTGTTACGAGAAAATTTTCAGTGCCAGGGATGGGATACTTTCCAGTGAGTTATTGGCCAGGGAGGTCCTTGATGCCCCCAAAACATCATAGGCCATTGCCGAGGCACTTGGTTTCCCACCAGGAATAGATAGTAAGACCCTATTGCTGAAGACGCCACATACTTGGGCTGCAAGGCCACTGAGAAATCCTACTGGAACTGAGCTGATAACCTCCTATGGGTAGACCAGCTGACAGAAAGCTGGAAGAAGCCATTCTGCATGCAGTTCAATGGGACAGAGACAAATCACCAATGAAGATACCCAACAGTGGACACTACAAGCCTTATATTTTGTTAGCCAGGCCAAATGAGCCAATGGGTGCAATAGTGGCACATCTGTCATGGTGGAAACCAACTGCCCTCTAATTGGACTGGAGGCCCACTTCATGGAAGGGAATACATCCTTGATGCTGAAAAGTTAAAACAGAGCTGGGCGTGGTGGCGCATGCCTTTAATCCCAGCACTCGGGAGGCAGAGGTAGGAGGATCACTGTGAGTCCAAGGCCATCCTGAGACTGCATAGTGAATTCCAGGTCAGCCTGGGCTAGAGTGATACCCTACCTCGAAAAACCAAAACAAACAAAAAAAAAAACCTAAAACAGGGGTAGTCATGAGCCTTAGGGGTATAACGTCTGCTGCTGTCTGGCTAAATGTATATACTATGCTTATCAAACTGCCCAGTAAGCACTTCTCTTAATGTTCATATCTATATATTAATGCTACTCTCACTTTTGGTTGAGAACCTTCTCTTTTCAGATGGCAGTGACCTTGGGATGACTCAGAAAACTTCATGGTGCTGAGAAGAAGTGACAGGAGTGCTCAGCACTGCAATATCACTATCACACCTTTCAAGGCTGAGGGTCCATTGCGGAAGAGGTGGCGGAAAGAATGTAAGAGCCAAAGGAAGGGTAGGACTCCTTACAATGTGCTCCTCTAGACATAAAATGTCCTGGATATCCATGACCTCACAGTGCCTGACACTACCTATACAAGACCATCATAATAGGAGGAAAAGATGATGACATCAAAATAAAAGAGAGACTGATTGAGAGGAGGAGGGGATATGATGGAGAATGGAGTTTCAAAGGGGAAAGTGGGGGAAGGGAAGGCATTACCATGGGATATTGTTTATAAACATGGAAGTTGTTTAAAAAAATTAAAAATTAAGAATAGGAAAAACTTTTTTAAAAAAATAAATGATAATCTATGTCCTGCCTTCCTAATTCCATGTTGGACAAGGTTCCTGGATGCAGTACATTGGAAAAGCCCTGCAGAGCAACAGCTCAAAGTCCTGAATGATGCAAGTGAGAAAAGCCTGACTTTTCCCTGGCTCCCTGAGAGGTCACCTCTAGCCTCAAGTCACTGTCTCTCACCAGCTTCCTGACACTGAAAGGGAAGCTAGGTCCTACTGTTTCCAATGAAGGCAAACAGGTCTTGAACCAGGCACTAAATACTTCACTATCAAGACTGCTCCCGACAGATAAGTGAGAAGCATGCAGCACCACTGCGGAGCCAATTTGGAAGATTGAAAAAGGCTGAGCAGGAGCAGAGCCAAGCTCCTGAGCCAAGTACGCAGGAAAGCA
This sequence comes from Dipus sagitta, assembly GCA_036346955.1. Lineage (NCBI taxonomy): Eukaryota > Metazoa > Chordata > Mammalia > Rodentia > Dipodidae > Dipus > Dipus sagitta. The sequence continues at coordinate 52,367,435 of CM070786.1, forward strand.
TGCACACAAGGAGCTTCAGCAGCTCCAACAGAACCATTTTTAACATTATATTTATGTGTTACCTGTATAACTAAACAGTTTCTTGAGGTGGAAGGAAGAAACAGTCATGGAGATGGAATCTAGCTCAGCACATATGAATGAGCTCCACTGTGATGCAGTCAAAACCGCACATACTACGAGCTATATATTATCTTAATGACTACATACAATGAAATCTTGATGCTGGAAAGGAAGGTGTCCACCCCCAGCTCATCTGTGTGTGGATTTATTTTCAAGGGAAGGGATAAAGCTATTCAGATTCTCTATTCAGTTAAAATTCAGAATGAAAATAATCCCCACTGCCACTTTAAAAATTTAACACTACCCAGCTGGTTAAAAACACTTGACTATTGTATATGCATGTCTATCTTTGGCCAGGCTTCAGCAAGACCAGGATGCACATCTTCAATGTCATCCTTCTATTTAAAATTAGATTTGCTGTTTGCTTAAGATGAACCCCTTCTAAATCACTAGATATCCTTCAGTGCTTCCCTAGAAAACAACTTCTGCCTCACTGATCTCACTCAGTAGAAATTCCATAAACTAAACACTGGATGACCCTGTGTTGGGTCAGAAATCATCTAAATCATATTCCTGGCTGCTTTTCTTACAAAACAAATCATATACAAAGTATGAAAGAGCACATGTTCATAGACATGTGCATATGCATGTGTACTTACATACCCACACATATACATACTTATTGCCACATACTATTATACACATACACTATTGAACTTCTAATTATCAAGTCCTTCATTACTCATTCTGTGTACTCTACAAGCCATGTAATTATGGTGGTTACAAAGTACTGGTTTATAATTCTAGCTCTTCTTTATAGAGATGTACCTTTGGGTGAGTTACTTAAACCTCCTGAGCCTGGGCCTCAGTTGCCATTTATGAAATAGCACCCACTTTCACAAGGGTTGTTAGCATTAGACAGGACATGGGCCAAGAAAAAACTGGAAGAATGCCTAGTGCCAAGCAGGGTCCTGTTTACTGAATGGGAAACATTTCATTTGCTTTTAGGGACCCCTTTTGGAGGCTTACAGATGTTCTTAGACAAGAATTTATTATATTCTGATTCAAGTGAGCAGGGACTGAAGACTGAGGCAGGTTTCAGGGCAAGCCAATGATCAGGTATGGAATAAACAAAAAGATGAGATAAACCATGCCTCAAGAAATTGGAAATGTTGCTCAAAAAAAAAAAAAAAAGATATGTCTGATGCCTGCCATAGACCAAATGGAAGGCCTTTCTCTACTCTTTGGAAATGGTTCAACTCAGGTTACCTCTGTAGAAGACTACCAATATGGAATATACAAATGACTGTAGAATTACAATCTTTTATATACTCCATCACTGGCTAATCTATGATCTATTATCTTTAAAGTTTTCAAAGTCACAAGACCACTCAAACCTCATGTTTGATTAATTTGATTTTTAGCATCCTTGCCTATTTTAGCCCTTCTTCAACGTAAGGTGGCACATATAAACAGACTTGAGATAAATGACAGTGGTAACGGTTTGTATAAAGAATCCAGTGCTATGTAGCAATAAAGCACTCCTTTAAAAAGTTAACCTCTGTGTTTTGTTGCTGGACTCCCTAGTAGGGAAATACTTAAGAGTCAAGATCCTAATAAAAAACACATCAACAGGAAAGAAGGGATGAGCATGGCACATCCATACCTCAGTGTCCTGCAGGGTCCCGTGTTCTAGGCACACCATGTCAGGGCAAGTGATGGGAGACCCACATCCTTCTCGGATTGCCAGCTGCATATACTGTTTCAGGCACTATAGGAGAATAAAGGCAGGCATTTTAGACATTGTGCCCATCACAGTAACACCAAAGTTACATACCAGAGCCACCACTGCCTCTTCCTTAATTGGCTGTCCTGGGATTCTTATGCTCAGGAAACGTAAGTTATCACAAGTGTGAACACTAAAGAGCCATCACTTTGGAAAGAATGCAGAAACAGACAATTAATTATGTCTGATTTCATCCTAAGAGTTTATTCAAGTCAAATTCTCATATGCTCTGTTTGTCCACCATAGACTGGGGGGGGGGGTAACAATTTTACAGTAGTCGTACCAAAGGCCATCATATATATTTTTAACTTGTATGACTTCCCAATTCTATTTTTCTTTTTTTAATTTTTATTTATTTATTTGAGAGTGACGGACAGAGAGAGAAAGAGGCAGATGGAGAGAGAGAGAGAGGGGTGGGGGGAATGGGCATGCCATGGCCTCCAGACACTGCAAACAAACTCCAGATGCATGCACCACCTTATGCATCTGGCTTACATGGGTCCTAGGGAATTGAGCCTCAAACTGGGATCCTTAGGCTTCATAGGCAAGCGCTTAACTGCTAAGCAATCTCTCCAGCCCCCAATTCCATTTTTCTATCTAATGGATCTCTCCCTCTAAGATTGCCTAAAAGTAGACTGGAACTCTGTTACCCTGAAACTAAGCTACCCAAACAGATGGAAACTACCATCAAGGAGCGACTTGTCTAGGAACACACTGAAAGGCAGAAGATAATATCCAGTTTGGGGAAGTCAGGTGACTTTCTGATGACTGTGGATAGCAAAGACAATTTGGGAAAACATGACTATCCTAAAGACACAGGCTTTAATGAATGCTACATTGAAAAGAGTTTTATTTTGTTCTGCCATATGTGTTCATGTATGTATGTATGTAAAACCAATGCTCTCTGTTTGAACTGGAGGCCCACTACAAAGGAGAAAAATACATGCCTGGTACTGAAAACCTAGTCAAAACCCTACGGCAGGGGAGGTCATAAGCCCCGGGGAAGCAGTGACTACTATTGTCTGGCTAAATAGATATATTATGCCCACCAAACTGCCCTCTAAGCACTTTTTTATGTTTATACACATATATTAATGCTATTCTCACTTTTGGTTAGAGAAGCTTCTCTTTACAGATGGTGGTGACCACTGGGGTGACTCAAAAGTCACCATAATGGGGCTGGAGAGATAGATTAGCAGTTAAGGCACTTGCCTGCAAAGCCTAAGGACTCATGTTCTACTCTTCAGGTTTCATGTAAGCCAGACACAGAGTGATGCAAGTGTGCAAGGTTACACATGTGCACAAGGGGTGCATGCATTTGGAGTTCGATTGCAGCAGCTGGAGGCCCTGGTGTACTGATTTCCTCTCTCACTTTCTCACACTCTCTCATTGTCACATAAAAATAGGTAGTCTGGGGGCTGAAGAGATGGCTTAGTGGTTAAGCACTTGCCTGTGAAGCCTAAGGACCCCAGTTCAAGGCTCGATTCCCCAAGACCCACGTTAGCCAGATGCACAAGGGGGCGCATGCGTCTGGAGTTCATTTGCAGTGGCTGGAGGCCCTGGCGCACCCATTCTCTCCCTCTCTCTCTCTCTCTCTGCCTCTTTGTCTGTCACTCTCAAATAAATAAATAAAAATTAGAAATTTTTTTAAATTATAAAAAAAATAGGCAGTCTGGGCTGGAGAGATGGCTTAGCGGTTAAGCGCTTGCCTGTGAAGCCTAAGGACCCCAGTTCGGGGCTTGATTCTCCAGGACTCACATTAGCCAGATGCACAAGGGGACACATGCATCTGGAGTTCGTTTGCAGTGGCTGGAAGCCCTGGCGTGCCCATTCTCCCTCCCCCCTTTCTCTCTCTCTGTCTGTAGCTCTCAAATAAATAAAATAAACAAAAAATTAAAAATAGGCAATCTGTTGGGCTTGCCTCAAAAAAAGTCACCATAATGTTGAGAAGAAGTGACAGTGTTCAGCACTGAGACATCTCCATCACACCCTCCAAAGCCCAGGGACTATTGTGGAAGAGGTAGCAGAAAGAATGAGAGCCAAAGGAAGGGGAGGGATGCTTACAATGCAATCTTCCAGACACAGAATGGCCTGGATATTCATGACCTCACAATGGTTGATGCTACCTACACAAACCTTCATAGCAGGTGGGATAAAATGATGACATCAAAATAGAAGAGAGGCCAGTTAGAAAGAAGAATGGCCAGGTATGGTGGTACACTGCTTTAATCCCAGCACTTGGGAGGCAGAAGTAGGAGAATCCTTGTGAGTTCAAGGCCACACTGAGAATACATAGTTAATTCCAGGCCAGCCTAGGCTACAGTAAAACCCTACCTTGCAAAACCAAGAAAAAAAAAGAAGAAAAGCAAGATGAATTGGTTCAGTGGAGGGTGGATTTGGGAGGGGGAAACAGGCATGGTGGGAGGGAATTATGGTTTACTATCTACACTTACAGAAGTTGTCAATAAAAAAATTTAAAACAGCCGGGCGTGGTGGCGCACGCCTTTAATCCCAGCACTCGGGAGGCAGAGGTAGGAGGATCGCTGTGAGTTCGAGGCCACCCTGAGACTCCATAGTGAATTCCAGGTCAGCCTGGGCTAGAGTGAGACCCTATCTCGAAAAACCAAAAAAAAAAAAAAAAAAATTTAAAACAAAGATTAAACACCCTAATATGTTTTATATAAGCAACTTGAGCATCTGATGTCCTTGGGGAATCTTGCAACCACTTCCCTACATACACCACCAGACCACTGCAGTTCCAGCCAATAAAACTCAAGAATCCAACATATGGCTCTTCAATTTCTGCTAACTGGCTTGTAAATGGTAAACCCTTTTCTATATTCATGATAAAAAAAAATCAAGCTCAAATGTTTTAGTATATCATAACAAAAACACATACTCTAGAGGATGTGTACAAACCAATGATTGTACAGAGCTGAGTTCAGATCTTTCAGAGGTGTGCACATATCAGCACATTACATCAGAAGCCCTGCCATGCACCATTACATTAACCATTAAGTAGACAGAATGCTGTTGGCAGAATTGTGAAATCTATGCCTTGTTTCCACTCATTTTTCCCATTATACAACATTTTAAAAATGCATTCTTCTGACTTTATGGTTGCCAGATGTAATGATGTAATAACTAAGGCCAACAAATTAAGCCAGATTTGTATGTCTCCAAGTGGTCAGCAGTTCCCTTCTTCTGTCCCAGCAAAAGCTAGAAAGTAATCCATTTCAGAATAAACTTTGCTAAATGGGATGCTATAGAATCTGAAAAAGATTTTCAAATGGTACTTAAGACATAGGAAAATGCTCACTGAACTGAAGGATAGAAGGAGCTGATGCCCACTCAAGACACTCTCACCCCTATGACTGACTTCACTATAGTCACTGTAGCTCACATTTCACTTTCTTGTTCAAGAAATGGGTAAACAATTACTTGCTCTAAATCAGATTTACTGAGGAAAACATGGTCTCCAATCCCAGGTATAGTTGTCTATAGAAGAAATATGAGGTAATATGAGGAAGAAGTTCATAGGCAGCCAAATGCCAGAGCAATACTACAATGGCTCATACAAAGGGTGACATGGCAAGAGACAAGTAAATGAATGATGTGGAGGCCTTTCTACCACTCTGCTCCTGGAGACCTCCCAGATTTACCTCAGCCACATGTTCCAGTGCTGCTGCCTTCACCCTCTCCCCAACATGCCACTCACAGAAACTGAGGCAAACACATACAATCTCCAGGCTCAAGGGGAGGATATCTGGAAAATAAAGTGGATGGTGGTACAATGGCTGGCAGATATATCAGGTGGGACCAGGTGACAATGGGAAGATGACTCTTCCTAGAACTCAAACTTGTGTTCTTAATTTTTAAAATGGGAACAATAATACATGTTATGGTTATCTCACAAAGTATAAATCCATACACACATACACATATGCCTAAAATTTCATCTATAGAACCCTTTGTAAATTAATGAACTGCTGAGTCTTAAATTCTATTTTTACCCTTGTCCCTTGGGTTTAGACTTTCTACCAAAAACATTGTGAACTGTTCATCCTTTGGTCTTTTGAGAAATCCTTTCTCAATTGCCTGCAGGGATCCACTTAAACCACTTATGGTGGGGAGGCTGTGTAGACAGAACAGGTATGTGTACCACAACATTGCATCAGCCTCTAGGCAAGCATCTCCTTGGGACTATTTGGGGCTATAGAAAAAAGTTACTATTGAATAGGAAGTAGAGATATTATGTGAGTCTTTGCAGGAAAAAAATCATTTAACCTTAAAATGAAAATTTGTAAAGCTGAAAGATCAAGCCTCCCCAACAATTTATCATGGATATTCCATTTGCTAATGCAATGTTCTTAGGTATTCTGCAAACCATAGTGCCTCAACCAAATGAATTCTAAAGCTTTTCACAGGCAAGTGCTTGTCTGAAAATAATGCAGTGTGGTGTGATTTGCTGAGAGAAGTTGGAGCTACACACACTAGTTACAGAGTTTAAGGATGCATACTTTCTGGTTGTATTCTGAGAACACTTGTTTAGGATAGGGATTTTAAGTACACATTGAAATAACCTCAGAGCACAGGCACTTGCCTCACCATCACTATGGGCATGCATTTCCACTCCAAAGCAAAGTGAAAACAATTAGCCCTTGTTACTGCTTCTTACTGAATTTTTCAAGTACCTCAGGTTCATTATACACCTTCTATTAGCTTTTAATAAAAAAAAAAAAAACTCAACTTCCAACCACCTCTCTCTTTATCAATATGCCTGACTAACAAAGCACAAAAGAACTGGAAACACATGCCCCCACCCCCACCCCATGCATGTTATATAAGCAAAACATGACTAACAATTTTAGAGAAAAAAGTCTAGCATCTACCTTATGCAGATAGAGAAACCTACAAAACTACCATTCTTTAGTCACATTTTGAAAATTACATTTCATTAAATGATAGTATTACAGAAATATTGTGAGCTTCTTAATAGCTAACAAACTAATGAAAAATGTCTCAAAAAGAATATTTCAGTGACCTAAGAAAGAAAGAAACTTTCTTTTGAATAGTCAATATTTTACTTTATTGTCTTGGTAGAACATAGAAGCATATCTCAAAACCATAGAGTTCACAAAGATTGTTCATGGAACTCACTTTACGACCCCTCAAGCATTTGACAACCCTGGACACCTGGCTAGCCACATGGCTTGTATTGTCCCTTCCAACTCTGAACCCATCAATTATTTCAATAGAATTTTTCAAGAAAGGGGTTTCTTCTAGACCCCTTTACAAGGGTATTAGTTTCCAGTATGTCAAAGGACTCTATAAGGTATTCCATCTATTATAGGTAACAAAAAGGGTCAGAAAATTAGGGAAAAGCTCCAATATTCCCACCCACGCACCAACCATGGGGGACAGTACAAGTATATACACATGTAGGTTTCTTTTCTTTGTTTTTTTTTGTTTTTGTTTTTGTTTTTTTTCTTTTTTGCTGTTTACTGCACTGCTCCTCACTCTCCATCACTCACTAAATCATACCTTTCTTAACATTTACTCCCTAAGGAAAACAAAGCGTTACATTGAATAATGAGGGGAACTGGACACCAATGATTGCCTCTATATGTTGGACCAGTCATTAACCTCTCTAGCTGCAACATTTATTTGCAAAATTGGACAATACCATCTGCCTTCCTGCTCTCAGGGAATGGAAAGTTCCCATGAGAGTGAGCAAATGAAAGTACTATGAAAAGTGAAAGCAGCATGCCGACATAAAGTATAAAGAATGGAACAGATGCTATGAACAAGGGAGAAGCAGGGAGACAGACACCCAAGTCCTCAATCAGATAGGATCCTTGGATATCAGCCTCATGAGGGTGGTCTGGGGAGAAGAGCAGAGAAGAGGTCCTGCTGGGAAGATGGAAGTTATAGGTGCTGGCAGCCATAAATTTAATCTGAACTCCACCCTACTGTCTTAGCTGCAAGACAGATGCTGGGGGTCAAAGAAGGATTGATAGCCTGCAGGGCTTCAGGCTGAGTTAGTGAACATTATTATTAGTGAATATTATTTTTATTTATTTATTTATTTGGAAGCAGAGAAAGAAAGAGACACAGAGAGAGTATGGGCACACCAGGCCCTCTTGCTGCTATAAATTATGTCCAGATACATGTACCACTTTGTGTATCTGGCTTTTCATAGGTACTAGGGAATTGAACTAAAGCCAGCAGGCTTTATAAGCAAGTGCCTTTAACTGCAGAGCCATTTCCCCAGCCTAAGTCAGTGAACTTTATGGTTCTACTTTGAAAGGAAGTAATGTCTTCATTGTCATAGCAGATAAAGAAAGAAAGAAAGGTCTAGACCAGTAAAGCTATAAGTTGTTTAGTGGTTCACAAAGAGAAAAATGGTAAGACCACTGAAGTACCATTTCCTCAGTGGAACACTGCACACTCAGAGGTAATGGGAAATAGTGATTGAGTGGAAGCAAAATATACTCCAACATGTTAATGTTCACTTATTTCTTTTGAAGACAGGGTCTTAGGTCTCACTGTGCCTGGTCTCAAACTGGTGATCTTCTTATCTCAACCACCCAAGTGCTAAGACTAAAACTCTCTCTTTGTTCTCTAGAACAAAGAATTTCTTTGTGGTTTTATTTGTGGTGTGTGAGCATACATGTGTGCATGCCGCACCGCACACACACACACAAGCACATGTGTCCAGTGTACACATATGTATATGCAGATACAGGTTCCCCTTGTGCCTGCATGTGAAAGCCAGAGGAGAATGTTGGTTTTTCTTCTTTTTATGCTTTTCTACCTTATTTCCCTGAGACAGTCTCTCCCTAAACCTGGGAATCACTGCTTTTGTTGTTTTGTTTCATTTTGTTTTGTTTGAGGTAGGGTCTCACTCTAGCCCAGGCTGACCTGGAATTCACTATGTAGTCTCAGGGTGGCCATGAACTCAGCGATGATCCTCCCACCTCTGCCTCTCCAGTGCTGGGATTAAAGGTGTGTGCCACCACTCCCGGCTGTGACTCACTGTTTTCGATTAAGACTGTCTGATTAATAATCACTAAGATCCTCCTACCTCTGTCCCCTTCAGTGCTTTGCCTCACATTTTATGGAGGTGGTGGGAATCCAATTCAGGACCTCATGTTGCACACAAGCACTCTTAACTCTCTGAGCCATCTCCCCAGCCATGTTCATTTAAACTTTACTGATCCATAATTTCAGTCAAGTCAGATTGCCCATTTTTTAGGAGATACACAACTCAATGTGCTTATATGTTACATTATGTCTGTATAATAATTATTTCATAAAACTAATTTAAAGATTGCTCAGTACTGAGGTTCTAGTTACTTCATCCTTCAAATGGAAGGTAGACAAATTCATCAAATGAAGAACACTGGGATTCTCTATTGCAGGGAACCTAGTTGATTTCCATTTTTCCTTAAGGACATTTCGGATTATTAGATTATCCACAGGGAACCTATAAACTATACATTTGCCAGCCAGGCTTGGCAGTTCATGCCTGTAATATCAGCACTTGGGAGTCTGAGGCTGGAAGATCACAAGTTTGAAGCCAGTACTTCCCCTCCCCCCAAAAGAAACTTCCTCCTGTTCTCCCAATTCTCCATCACGTTTATCTTCCTCAATCTTCCTATTGCTACCTTAGGCAACAGTCTATATTAACAACTGAAGAGTGCTGTGCATAGGAACAATGGAGCCCTTAGCACTCTTGCCTTGTGAGTGACTGAACTCACTTGTCTTTCATCAATAGCCCAGAACTTCCTAATGATCTGGTCACATCTACTTCTTTTGATGTCCACAAGAAGCACTACCATAGCATCTGAATCAGGTTTATTGAAGCTGGAAGTCTGAAATTACCACTTAGCAGCTTTGTAGCAAAATTCCTCCAGTTCTGACCACTGAAATGCATAAACCCATCCTAACATGCATCCTCATCTCTAACTTATTGATCTTCAGAAGCCAATTAAATTCCCATGCTGCCCATCAGAAAATTTACCTTGGGATTATTCATTTTCTTTCCTGCCTTAAAAGTTTCTTTCTTGTTGTTTAGACTTAAAAGAAAACTAACCTTGACTCCAATTTTCTTCAAACTCCACAGGAAAAGTATGTCCCAAACCTAGTCTCCCCAGATGCCAGGGCATCTCAAATGTCCATTAACTCTTTAGTGACCACAGTGCCTTCTCTCATCCTCCCCAGAAGTCTACTCCACACAGTATCTTCCTCGTCCTCTCCAGGAGTCTACCCCACACAGTACCTTCCTCGTCCTCTCCAGGAGTCTACCCCACACAGTAGTAGTACTATCCTTTCTCCACATCCCATCTCACTGCAGGAATGCTGGGATTACAGAATGCACTATTGCATTTGATTCTCTGGATCTAAACTCAGGCCATCAAGCTTGTGTACAAAGAACATTTACCTGCAAAGCCATCTTCCCATGCCAATGTTTTATCAAATCTACTTCTAATCCTTTTATTCATTTTGATGGTATTATAAATGGATTTTAAAAATAATTCTTTGTACATTGACCTTGCATTTTGCTACCTTGATTGACTGGCATGAGTATTTTGAAATACCAAGTGATTCCAATGTGTAGCAATAGCTGTAGTCCATTCCATGTTGCTGGGATGAACATCTAAACCAGACACAGTTTACAGTGAGAGGGGGTTCCGTTAAGGATCCCTGAAGGTAAAAAAGGCAGAAAAGTTTACACTTGCTAGAAATCAAAGATGATCTGATCTGACTTCTTATCTCTTACCTAGTTCCCTAGGCCTGTTTTCCCACAAACAACCATGACCCCCTCCTGGGAGGGAGGTCTTTCATAGGATTTAAACATTGTGGTTGATCAAGTTCAGCTCCCAGAACTTGGTGTCAGGGTAGCCTCTTCCTGAGACAGCCCCTAGCCCTAACCAATGAGCTGTCCCTCTGGTTCACCTGAGGCAGAAGAGAGCCCACCACTCTAAAGTTATAAATACCTTTGGAAGAGGAGAGCAGACTCTCTGACCACTTGGGAACTTCCAGCTGTGTGTGAGATTTTCCCTCTGGTGCGCCTGGAATGGCTCAGCCCAGGCCCAGGCCCAGGCCCAGGCCCATACCCAGCCAGGAGGGCCCCTAGCCCTTACTCTCCACATGCATTCTTTATCCCCTCCAGCTCCCCACATGGCAGAAGCTCCTTGAGCTTTCTTTTCTCTCTTTTCTTTCCACAGTTTCTTTTCTTTCTTTCTTTCTTTCTTTCTTCTTTTTTTTTTTTTTTTTTTTTTTTGCAGGCTCACCATGTGGGATCTTTAGCCATGTGGCACTTTTCCTTGGCTCTGTACTTTCCTCAAATATAATAATTATCCTTCCCGGTCTTATTTTTATTCAATTCTTTGACTAAAATTGAAAAGAAACCTAGGATTTGGGGTTCAAGGACTTTCCTGGCCCTCTAGCACCCCTGTTACAACAGTAGGAAGAAATTTATTTCAAGCTTACAGACCAGGGGAAGTTCGCTCAATGGTGAAAGAAGCTGCTTCCTTCCACACACCCTAAGCAGAGAGAAACAACTACAGCAAACAACACTCAACACCAGCAAACCTAACACCAAAAAGCAGCAACCATGAACCAGCAACAAGCAGGACTCCCAGAGGTCAGACTTCTCTGCATACCTTTAAAGGGCTGGAATTCAGATTCCCCAATAACACACCCCCTTACGCCCTCATAGCAGGAGTCTGCCTGCTGGGGGCTGAAGTTTCTGGAGACTTGAGCAGGAAGCTCAACCTTAACAAAAAATACCTGAGGCTATGGGGGACATACATTCAAACTACCACAGCAACCATGTCTGAGAACTGTTTGTTACATACCATCCACTCTTCCAGTTCTATCCAGGGAAGATACTTTTATGTCTATCAGCTGCCACTCAGTAATATTGACATGAATTCCAGAGGAAAGGAGTCCTTTCTAACTAATATTTCCACAGAGAATACATGCATTCAGCTAGTTGCAAAAGAAGATAACTTGCATACGCAAAGTTTTAAACTCAGGAGAGTCTTTAAATATTTTGCACTAAAATAGTGTTGTTACTTCTCCTGAAAAAGAATACAAAGGTTCAACGTAAATTTGAGAACTGCAAACGAACTCCGGATGCATGCACCATCTTGTGCACCTGGCTTACATGGGTCCAATCAAAAGTACCTCCAGGGGCTAGAGAGATGGCTTAGCAGTTAGGCACTTGCCCATGAAGCCTAAGGACCCTGGTTCAAGGCTAAATTCCCCAGGACCCACGTAAGCCAGTTCGTTTGCAGTGCTGGAGGCCCTGGCATGCCCATTCTCTCTCTCTCTGTGTCTGCCTCTTTCTCTCTCTGTCTGACTGTAACTCTCAAATAAATAAATAACAAATAAAATTTTTAAAAAGTAGCTCCAAAGAATTCTGCTAAAGCACTGGCAGCCCCAGCCTGTGCACCCACCTGGCTGGCACAGAGCTTCAGGAGCAGAAACCAGGTGGAAGGATTTTCCACTCACATCAGCCTCCTCTCAAAGTCAACAAACTGAAGGGGAAGAGAGCAGGGACCAGCTGAGAAGCTAAAGGAGAACACAAACAGGACCAGCTGAGAAGCTCCAGTATGACTCCAGGCATCCTGCATAGCCTCCCTTCCCCCAAGTGTCAGTGCCATGGTGAACCACCAGAGAACTCATTCAGCCCCTGCCTGCAGAGCATTGATCAGAACACCAGATCTATAGCCCAACAGACAGGGATCGAGGTAGGCACTCAGCATTGGTGAGTTTGGAAGTCATCCCAAAAGGTAACAGGGCCTACTTACACAAAGCCAGGTACATAGGCCTGCACTGGAAGTGCTAATATCTATTCCCATGTCAGGACAGGTTATGTGTTACATATTTTTGCTTGGCTTTACCATTCACAAATAAGCTGTATTTTGGTGTTGACTATTGTTGCGTTATATGCTTCCTGATTTAAAGGGTCTTTGTCATTTTCTTCTGTCATTATTGGGGGCAGGGTCTGATTTGACCCCAGGCTGACCTAGAACAAATTTCAGACAAGAAATCTCAACCTTCCAGTTGACAGGATTAAGGATGTGGGGCAACACACACCCTTAGGGACTTTGGCTTTATTAAATTATCTGTTTTAATCCCCACTCTTGCATAAATACTCTATGCTCATTTTGATTGAATGTGTATATTGTTCAGTTGAATTTTAGGATTTGCCAGTAAATTGCTCTACCCAGTATACTAGAATATCTGAAGAGCAGGCAAACTCAACACACCTAGGGTCACTTCTGTGTTTCTCTTGGAGTATAAGAACTACACCTGGCACCTTAAACTCCTACACTGAAGATACACAAAGTCGATTTACATAGCTAAGAACAGTGCAGATATTTAGAAAACCCAAGCACCAAATTAACTCAAGATACAAAAATCTCTACATTATACTACAAGAAACATAAAAAAATGAAGACTACAATCCCAACAAAAAAATAAACATCCATCAGAAATGACCTCCACTGAGACTGTCTTAGATGAAATGACTAACAAAAATTTCAAAAAAAGATTATATTTATGCTTAAAGAAATCAAAGATGAAATCAAGGGAATCAAAGAAAGAAAGAAATTCCTAAGGAATCCCAAGAAAACACAGGAAATCAACCTAATGAAGTAAGTAGGTCAATACAAGACATAAGTAAGGAAATACAAATAATGAAAAATTACCAATCAGAAACACTAGAAATGAAAAATAGAGTTAGTCAAATAGAAAACTCTGTAGAAAGCCTCACCAGTAGAATGGATGAAGGAGAGGACAGAATATCCAAACTAGAAGATCAGGTGGCAGATCTAATACAGTCCAAGAAAGAGAAAGACAAACTAATAGGAATGCATGAATGGGAATTTCAAGACATTCACAACACTATGAAGAGATCAAACATAAGAATTCAGGGAAGGAGACAAATTTCATTCCAAAGGCATAGCAGGCATTTTCAACAAAGTCATTGAAGAAAACTTCCCCCAAATAGAGAAAGTGATGCCAATGCAGATACAGGAAGCCTATAGAACACCAAACAGACAAAAATCAGTAAAGAACCTCTCACCATCATAATTAAACTATAAAACACACAAACCAAAGACAATATACTGAAAGCAGCGAGAGAGAAAAATCAAGTCACATACAAAGGCAAGTCCATCAGGATAACAGCAGATTATTCAACACAAACTTTAAAAGCCAGAAGGGCTTAGAATGATGTATTCCAAGTTCTGGAAGATAACAACAGTCAACCAAGATTACTTTATCCAGCAAAGCTATCCATCCAAACTGACAGAGAAATAAAGGCATTCCACAACAAAAACAAGCTAGAGAAATATATGAATACTAAACCAGCTGTACAGAAAATACCTGAAAGGATCCTCCATGCTGAAGAAAAAGAAAAGCACACACATAAGGAAATAGGAAAAAATAAATCATACTCAAATAATATTTAATATAAGAGAATAAAGGAAAACTGGAAGAACTTCAAAAAGAGAAGAATGGCAAGAACAAATATATACCTTTCAATGACTGACTATAAATGGCCTCAATGCCCCAACCAAAAGACACAGATTCGCAGACTGGGTTAAAAAGCAGGATCCTTACATTTATTGCCTCCAAGAAACTCATTTTTCCATAAAACATAGACACTATCTTGGGGTGAAAGGATGGAAAATGGTATTTCAAGCAAATGAGACTAGAAAACAGGCGTGTGTTGCTATCCTAATATCTGTCAGAGTAAACTTCAAACCAACATTACTTGGCAAAGATAAAGAAGATCACTTTATATTGATTCAAGAAACACTCCAACAGAAGGACATTATAATTCTAAACATATATGCACCTAACATGGGGGTTCCCAACTTCATAAAACAAACACTATTAGAATTAAGGTCACAGATAACACCAAACACAGTTGTAGTGGGTGACCTCAATGCCCTATTGTCATCAATTACCAGGTCATCCCAGTAAAAAATAAACAGAAAAGCATCTGGATTAAATGAGGTCATAGAACAAATGGACCTAACAGATATCTACAGAACATTTCATCCAAATGCTGCAGGATACACATTCTTTTCAGCTGAACATGGAACATTCTCTAAAATAGAACATATATTATGACACAAAGCAAACCTTAACCAATACAGGAATACTGAAATAATTCCTTGCACTGTATCTGACCACAGTCGGATTAAACTGCAAATCAACAAAAAGAAAAACTATAGAGCACATACAAAATCATGGAAACTAAACAATACACTACTAAATAATAAATGGGTCAATGATGAAATAAAGGACTGGAGAGATAGCTCCATGGTTAAGGCACTTGCCTGTAAACCCTAAGGACCTGGGTTCAATCTCCCAGTGCCCACATAATGCCAGCTGCACAAGGTGATGCATGCATCTGGAGTTGGTTTACAATGGCTAGAGGACCTGGCACATACACACTCTTCCTCTCTCTCTTAAATAAATAATAAAATATTTTTTAATTAATTATTTATTTATTTGAAAGTAACACAGAGAGAGAGAAAGAGAGAGAGAGAGAGAACGGGCGCGCCAGGGCCTACAGCCACTGTAAACGAACTCCAGACGCGTGCGCCCCCTTGTGCATCTGGCCAACGTGGGTCCCGGGGAATCAAGCCTCGAACCGGGGTCCTTAGGCTTCACAGGCAAACGCTTAACCGCTAAGCCATCTCTCCAGCCCTAATAAAATATTTTTAAAATAAAGAAGGATATCAAAAAACTCATAGAGGGCTAGAGCAATTAAGGTGTTTGCCTGCAAAGTCTAAGAATGCCTGTTCACATCTCCAGGTCCCACATAAGCCAGATGCACAGTGACAAAAGCACACAATGTGGCACATGTGCGCAAGGAGGCTCATGTGTCTGGAGTTCCTTCACAGTGGCTGAAGGCCCTGGCATGCCCATTCTCTCCCTCTCTCCCTCCCCCACCCCCTTACTCTTTCTTTCTCTCTCTCAAAACAATATATAAATAAATAAACCTTAAATATCCAAAACAATTTTGAACAACAAAAATAAAGCTGGTGGTACCACCATACCTGATTTTAACCTATATTACAGAGCCATAGTAAAAACAAAACAAACAAACAAACAAACAAACAAAAAACAGTTTGGTGCTGTCACAAAAACAGGCATGTAGATCAATGGAACAGAATAGAGGACCCAGATGTAAGTCTAGAAAGCTACAGCCACCTGATCTTTGACAAAAATGCCAAAAATACTCATTGGAAAAAGGAGAGCCTCTTCAACAAGTTGTGCTGAGAAGACTGGATATCTACATGTAGAAGGATGAAAATATATTCTTCTCTCACCATGCACTAGGAATAAAGCCCTTAATCAAAGACCTTAATATCAGACTTGAAACTCCGAAACTGCTAGAGCACAAAGTAGGGGAATCCCTTCAACATCTTGGCATAGGCAATGACTTTCTGAATATACCCCATTTGCTCAGGAAGTAAAAGCACTAATCAACCACTGGGGCCTCATGAAATTACAAAGCTTTTGTACTGCAAAGGACACTGTGAATAGAGCAAAGTGGTAACCTACAGAATGGGAGAAAATCCTTTCCAAGTATATCTGATAGAAGACTAATATCCAGAATATACAAAAAAACTAAACAACCAAATTAAAAAATGGGGCATGACCCATAGCTGGAGCTGGGAAACAAGTCAGAACCATATCCAAACATAAACCCACTCTCCAATATCAAGCTACCATCAATCATGGGCTACAAGAGGACCTACACCTATTAAATTCTCTATAAAAAAAGTAAGGGTTATCTCATTTGTCCTGGTGCTAACTTACTCTCCATTGAAGAATCTGCTTCTCTTTTTCAGACAGATGTAGATCCTAAGGAGACAGCCACCCCATCATACCGCAAAAGGGCCCCAGCTGAAACTAAGAAAAATTGGCGAAACAAGCAAGGGGGGCTGTTTTCCTGATGAACCAGATACCAGCACAAGGGGGAAGGAGATCAACACAGAGAAAAATCAACTCCTACCAAATCAGAGAGCCAGAGACCCAGAGGCCCCCAATACCTCATCACTGAAGCAGACCAAAAATGAACCCAACATGGCTCGGGGAAATTTTGCGGAAGAGGGGGCGGAAAGAATGTCAGAGCCACATGTTGGGTCATGATATGCAGAGACATTTATCTTACCCATAACGGTGGGCTAACTCCACAATGCATGACCCGTATACCTCAACAAGGAGGGGACAAGGGGAGAGGGTAGGTCATGGATGAGCCTAATAATGGTACCAAACTGACTGTATTTGCTGAATACAAAACTAATTAATAAAAAAAATGGGGCATGGAACTAAATAGAGAGTTCTCAAAAGAATAAATACAGATGGCATATAAATATCTAAAAAATGTTCTATATCCTTAGCCATCAGGGAAATGTAAATTGAAACTACTTTGATATTCTATCTCCCTCCTGTCAGAATGGCTATTATCAAGAAACAAATGACAATAAATGCTGGCAAGGATGCAGAAAAAGATGAACCCTTCGACACTGTTGGTGGGAATGTAATCTGTTATAGCCATTGTGGAAATCAGTGTGGAGGTTCCTCAGACAGCTAAAAGTAGTTACTATATGACCCAGCTATAGCACTCCTACACATATATTCTAATGACTTCTCACTACCTCAGAGATACTTGCACATCCATGTTTAATTGCTGCTCTATTCACAATAGCTAGGAAATGGAACCAGCATGGATGTCCCTCATCTGATGACTGGATAATGAAGATGTGGTACATTTATACAATGGAATTCTAATCAGTTGTAAAGAAAAATGAAATTATGGAATTTGCCAGGAAATGGATGGATCTGGAAAGAAATATATTTAGTGAGGTAACCCAGGCCCAGAAAGCCAAGCACTGCATGTTCTCTTTCATATGTGGATCTTAGTGAGAAATGTTTAGACTTATATGTGAGTTGAAATAAAACTCGGTAGCAGAGGCCAGTAAGCTAGAAAGGGGCTATAAGGGAGGGAGGAAAGGGAGGACTTAGTGGGATGGTATTGTATATATGTAAGTAGAACAGATTATTAGGGGTGAATGGCCTAAGTGAGGTCAGGGGAAGAGATTGAGTAAAGGAAGGGTGGGGGAGGTTTAATCAAAATTTAAGACAGTATGTATGAATAAGCCATATGGAAACATACTTTTTTTGACAATGGTATACCCAGGGGCCATAGATTGTTACTAGAAAAATTACAGTGCCAAGGATGGGATACTTTCTAGTGAGTTGTTGTCCAGGGAAGTCCCTGATGCCCCCAAAACATTACAGGCCATTGCCAAGGCTCTTGGTTTCCGACGGGGAATAGTGGTAAGACCCTATTAATGAAGACTCCATATGTTTTGGCTTCAAAGTCACTGAGAACTCTTGCTGGAGCTGAGCTGAACTGAAAACCTGCTCCCTGTAGACCAGCTGACAGAAAGCTATGAAAAGCTACACTGCATGCAGCTACATAGAAGGGAAAGAAGTCATCAGTGGAGAAAACAGTGGACACTGTAAGCTTTAAGCTTGGCCAGCCAGACCAAATGAGCCAATGGGTGAAAGAGTGGCATGTCTTTTATGAAGGAAACCAACTGCTCTCTAATTGGACTGGAGGCCCACTCCACAGGAGTGAATACATGTCTAATACTGAAAAACTTATGATGAGGGAAGTCATGTGCCCTAGGGGTATAACACCTGCTGGGGTCTGGCTAAATGCATGCATTATACTCACCAAGTGGCTCAGTAAGTACTTCTCTGAAAGTTCATAACCATATATTAATGTCACTCTTAGTTTTGGTTAAAGAAGCTTCTCTTTTCAGATGGCAATGGCCTCTGGGATGGTTCAAAAGGCACCATAGTGCTGAGAAGAAGTGACAGAGGAAGTGCTCAGCACTAAAACATCTCTATAACACCTTCCAAGGCTCAGATTCCATTGCAGAAGAGGTGGCGGAAAGAATGTAAGATCCAAAGAAGGGTAGGACTCCTTACAATGCCCTCTTCCAGACACAAAATGTCCTGGATATCCATGATCTCACAGTGCCTGACACTACCAACACAAGACCCTTATAATAGAAGAAAAGATGATGACATCAAAATAAAAGACTGATGGAGAGGCAGAGGGGGAAGGGAAGGAGATATGATGGAAAGTGGAGTTGTAAAACTGCCGCAGCTGGTCCAGTCTTCACAATGGAAAGATCTGCCTCTGTCCTAAGTAACTCAGTAACTCTGCCATTGAGCTTTTAGGGGTGTTGTCTTTTGTCACACCAGGGCTGTCTTTTGTAGCATACAAGTGCTGATTCTCATAGTACGCCCAAGGAGATCCATCTGGGCAAGGTGCTGTCTTACGACACAGTGTAGCCAGAAAGAACTGATGGCTTCAAGAGACAGGAAAGAAAAAGGCTGGCAGAATTTACACCCTTCTGTTTCCTTCAAAGAAGCATCACCCCTCAGAGCTGCTAGCCTTTGGCTGCCAAGGTTCCCACAGACAAGGCCAGCACAGGCAATGATAATAAGCACACCCTGCGTCCACATGGGCAGACTCCACTGAACTCGTCGTCTCATCTTCTTCCTCCTGAGGGAGTCTCTACTTAAACTCTTACACAGCACCTCTGAACCTCTCAGATGTATATGCTGTCTCTGTAATGCAGACTGAAAGGAAAAAACAAAACAGAACAAATAAAGGGTTGAGAAGCCTCTTCAGCCATGATGCAGGGTTATATAAATTATCTGAATAAGACACAACTATTCGTCCTATCTATGCAGACACACTGGAAGTTCTACTAGAGAATTCAGAACGGTATTAAAATTATGTGACCAAAGACAGCAGGAAAAATGGAAAGAGATATATGATGAGTAAAACATTGATGTTAGAATCTGCTCTTGTTTGAATAATGGAATCCTCTCCAAAACTCAGGCTGGAACCAATCCTCAGTGCAACAGTATTGTAAGGACTGGCCTTTAAGAGTGACATGTCATAAGAGCTCAATGCTCAAGCATGGTCTCAGAACTCTTTTGTCGTTATTGTTTGAGATAGGGTTTTGTCTATCCCATGCTGGCCTTGAACTCATTATGTAACTAACTTGAACTCCAGATCCTCCTGCCCCTACCTCTCAAGTGTTTTGATGTATTGCCATGTCCAGCTGGGCTAAACTCTTAAGAAACGGTCTCAAGCTGAAGAGAATTCTACTGCCCTTCTTTCCATCTATCTGACGATAACATTCTTCCTCTCCAGAGGGGGCAGCAAAATGGTACCCAGTTTCCAGAATTGTAAGAAATAAATTCACGTTCCTTAAAAGTTACCTAGCTTTGGATATTTTGTCATAGTAGCACAAACAAATTAGGACTGAATCTAAGTAGGCATACCAGTAATTCATTGCAAAATCCTTCACTTTTTTATATGTTAGAACAAATTCATAAAAAGCTATTGTGCCAGGCTGGAGAGTTGGCTTAGCGGTTAAGGTGTATGCCTGAAAAGCCTAAGGACCCAGGTTCAATTCTCCAGGTCCCACATAAGCTAGATGTACATGGTGGCGCATGAGTCTGGAGTTTGTTTGCAGTGGCTAGAGGCCCTAGTGTATCCATTCTCTCTATCTCTCTCTCTCTTTCCCTCTCTCTGTTTCTAATAAATAAATAAACAAATATAAAGAAATAAAAAGACAAATAAAAATAAATTTTAAAAAGAAAAAATCTATTGTGCCATTTCTTTAAACTAAAAAGAAAAAATTGGCATCATTCATCTAATCCCAAATTTTAATGTTCCTTAAAGCAGAATCATCCCTACTATATTTTAAATAAATTCCAATAGCTATCTTGAATATCTAAATCAGAGGTTATTTTAATTAGTTACTTTACTCGATGGACAAAATAATGGGTTTCATTATGACATGTACATAATAACAGGTTCCATCATGACATTTTCATGCAGACATAACAATGTGCTTTGCTGATATTCACATCCTTACTATTCTCTCCCATTCTTCCTCCAAAATAGTCACCCTCTGTTTTCATGTCATTCATATATACATATACAGTTAAATCTAGATCCAAGTATGGGAGAATACATGCAATACTTTGTCTTTCTTACTCTTCATTAGGCTCCATATAAACCCCCCTTTCTATTTTTATGTTTTATACATACATATGTATAATATTTAAGTCTTATATATTTAAATATTTTAAATATTGTATACATAAATAAATACATATTTACATGTTTAATATATTTACAATATTCACATAACAACACATATAATATTTAATATATGTAAATATTTCTGCTTTTGCCTCCATTTTTTGCTTAAACATGATTTCTAGATCTGTCTGCCTTCCTTCAAATGATATTTTCCTTTATAGCTGATGTCTTTTAGATCTAAAATCTAAAAAGACTCCATTGTATCATTGTATGTATGTATGTATGTATGTATGTGTAAATGTGTGTGTGTGTGCATAAATGCATGTACATATATGTACAGTGAAATCAGAATATCTTTCTAATTATATTTTAAATTGGATTCAAACACATTTGTTGGGCTAGGGAGATGGCTTAGCAGTTAAGGCACTTGCCTGAGAAGCCTAAGGACCTAGGTTCAATTCCCCAGGACCCACATAAGCCAGATGCTCAACGTGGTGCACGTGTCTGGAGTTCATTTGAAATGGCTAGAGCCCTGGCATGCCCATTCTATCTTCCTTTCTCTCTCTCTAATAAGTAAATAAACAAATAAAATTAAAAAGCTACATTTGTTAGTTCATAATATCTTTCCAAGACTTTATCCTGAACACCTGTAATTTTTTTTTTTTTACATTTTCTTTAAACAAGTTTCTAGAAATTGGGGAACTTTACATTTGGTAGAGTATTCTTTTTACTTTAATTGCCATAATTGGAACAACATTTTTCTAGCATTCTATAATGCATGTGCTTATTATCTGCAACTCTTGTTAAAACTGAACCTAGTTATGATCCTTGAACTGCTACTTTCAAAATGCTTTGAGTTAGAACCACATTATAGCAATTAGACTATCAAGGCAAAGACTATAAGGCAAAGCCATGTGCCCAGATGTTTCAGAAATATGTGTCAGTGGTCCTCAGAGACTGAGGGAGTCAATGGACTAAGAACACATAACTAAGAACAATTAAAATATGCTTTGTTTTCCAAGGGCACCACAAATGCCTTATACCAATGCTTCAGGATCACTGGAGGTTAAACTGAGGCACCAACCATTCTAATTCAGTGGGTCCAAGATGACACTTAAGAACTAGTATTTGGGGACTGGAGCCATGGCTCAGCAGTTAAAACACTTGCTTGCAAAGACTGATGGCCCAGGTTCGATTTCCTAGTACCCAGGTAAAGCCAGATACAGAAGGTTGATCATGCATCTTGAGTTTGTTTCAAGTAGCAAGAGGCCCTGGTGTGTACATTCTCTGTCTTCCTCCCTCCCTCTCTCTTGCCCTCACTCTCACTCTTTTCTTTCACATAATAAATAAAAATCTAAAAAGAGAAGTGGTATTTCTAACAAGTTTATAGGAGCTGCTGTTTGAAACCTGAGTGTCCTCCAAAGGCCCATGAGCTGAAGCTTGTTGTAAATTGGCATTAATGGGGACTCTGGCCTCTTCCTATTTTATTCATTCATTCATTCATTCATTCATTTTTAGTGCTTTCCTGACTTCTACTGCCAAGCACTTCTGCCATGATGTGAATATTGTCTTACCACAGGGAAAAAGTAATGGGACAAACTATGAGCTAAAATAGCCCTTCTCTTTTACTACTCTGTTCTCTCAAGTATCTGTTATAGAAAGCTGATCAACACTGTACATATCTGAAAATTACCTCACTTAACTTTCATGGAAACTATAGAACTGATGTCATCCCATTTTATATAAACAAGTTGATTAATCTGCCTATAATTCCTATGACTAGTTTAAATCTCACTTTCTATAATTATTAAAGTCCAATAGGGACTCTGCCCTTTCCTGTTTTCCCAGCATTTCATCATGATTTCTATGTAAAAACTAAGAGGTGAGGAAATGCTAGAGTCTGTGTAACTTTAACACATTACCTTTCTTTCTTTCTAAAGATTACCAGTATGACAACACACAGGATAGCCAAAGACAAGGCACCATTCCCTATGAAAACAACATACTACTGGGAACACAGGTACTGCAACTATAATTTTTTTTTTCCAGTTGTACTAAAAAATCTCTAGGCTTGGGAGTTCCCAGCGATCCAGCAAACATGAATCACTTGGAAACAACCACTAGAATGTGGTACTACTAGAAAACCTGTAACTTTCACAAGCTCTGTCTATAAGGAGAGGAAAGCACCAGACTGAGGCAGGGTGTGGGCCTGAACCCTGCCTTGTCTCAACACCTGGAAATATGCCAAGTACACTGGGAGCTTTGGTTGTATAAATCAGATCTCTTAAGTCTCTCAGTCTTGATGCCTTGCTCAAATTCACACAGTTGAAAGTTCATAGCACACCTTCATCTGAGTCCATGGCCATCACTGTGTGGAGATTACACGATCACTCTCTGTTCTCCCTTGTTGCTTTTTTTTTTTTTAATGAGCTCCTCCAAATATCTGCTTTATACTAACTATACTGCCATGTGCATAAAATCAGTAATCAGACTTGCATTATGTGGGCTATCCTCCAGCTTCAGAAACTACAGGTGGGGTTATAAAATAATCACATGGGCCTTCGTACATTGTTCTTACTGACAAGTAAAACTTAGAGAGCCTAGAGATGGCTATTGTGGTGAGACTGTACACTATGCATTTTTCTAAAACTAGTTCTTTTTTCATTCAAACAATAGTATGATCCAGAACCAACAAACATGAGTCATAAGCAAATTACTTAGCTCTGAATTGGCTTCCTTATCAGTAATCTGATGAGTAAGAGTCAATGAAAACAAAACCAAACTAAAATAGCACCTTACATCATATGCATCACATGGTATATATCCAAGTGTCTCTGCTTTTCCTCCCTCGTTGATTTCATTTTATAGATGAATAAATTGAAATATAGAGAGAGTGAGTCAACACTCTAAATCTATGTGGTAAACAATACGCTTTCCAGAAGGGTCAAGCCAAGAGAATGTACTTACTGGAGACTGGTAAGGAGGACACAAAACCATTGATCAGTTAACACCAGGCTATTTTTTCCCATGAAAAACAAGGCACTGACTTTGTCTCATCTGATTCCAATGGAACGCTGCATATCTGGGAACCTACAACATGGCCCTTACACAACAAATCTTTGATGAACTGAGAAAATAGGATTTTTAGATTTTCTAGTTAACTCACCTAAATCATTCAATTTTCCTCTCCCACTTGGTTACATATTGTTACTAAACAAACTTTTTCTGTGACATGTCAACTCCAATGACCATGGTACCATGGCAACATTACATTTTCATTCCTCTGTATCTCCTCTATAGAATATTTTTTCTAGATACAGCACACTTTTCCTAACTTGACAATCTTGTATGAAAGCAGTTAAAACTGTATTGGCACTAAGCACAGTGTATATTTTTAAGTGTGTTTATTTATTTGCAAGCAGATAGAGAAAGAATGAGAATGGGCACTCCAGGGTCTAGTGCCACTGCAAAAGAACTCCAGACACATGTGCGACTTTGTGCATCTGGCTTTATGTGGGTCCTGGGGAATTGAACCCAGCCATCAGGCTATGCAAGCAAACACCTTTAACTACTGAGCCATCTTTCCTGACTCCACACCGTACATGTTTTTTAATGTAGATTCATGAGATGAGTTTGTTTTGCAACAACTTACTTTCAAGTAGGAAATATTGATGAAACAGTGAGCTATGTTCTCTTCACACATAGAATTGGAGGAAGTACAAAGTTTGGAAATAGCCAGTGTCAAAATAAGGAATTTCTCTACACAGACTGCTAAATGAGTGCAAAGGTCAGAAGGTCACTTGGCCATATAGACTGATTTAAAATGCACGTTACTTTTTATTAGAAAAATCTACTTCTAGAACTTTATGCATCCACATATTCACAAGAATGTTCATCAATAATAGCAGAAACATATAACTTTAAAACCTACTAGTAGAGGCTGAGGAGATACCTCAGTGGGCAGAGCACTTGCTGCGCAAGCATAAGAACCCGAGTCCAGATCCCCAGAACCCCCTTACAGCCAGACCCAGGACTGTGTCTGTAGTCCCACTGTACCTACATCATGATCGAAGGCAGAAATGGGAGAATCCCGGGAAGTCTGCAAGGCCAAGTAGTGTGGTGTTCGCAACAGCAAACAAGCGACCCTGCATCAAACAAGGTTCGAGGTGAGGACCAGCACATGAGGTTGTCCTCTGACCTCCATGCACACGCCATGGGATGTGCATGCCCGCACTCACACTGAAAAGCTTACACACACATACACATCACATCCTCACACAAAGATTAAAACATCCATCATTAGGAGGGGTCTGGTTAAGTAAATTTTGACACAGCCACAGATACAACACTTTGTTGTAGTTCAGTCTGTATATTCTCACATAGAAACACCTACAACATACTAAATTGCACTACTAAAGGTCAAGCTAAGTTAAGTTTCTATAAAGTTCTAATTTATCTCTAAGGGATGTATACAAACACATATCCATGCACACATCGCTGCTGATTTATGGACTGGAAAAGAGCCCATAGGGGTATAGGTAAATTAGTCATACACTCAACAGTTTTTGAGGTTTTGGTTTTATTTTGTCTTTAAACCCACATATGTTATGGTTATAATTAATAGTTAATGTCTCTAATTTAAAAAGTGAGAAGGAAAAGTGGGATGGGAGGGAAGGGAAAAGGTAACTGAGGCTTTGCTGTATTTCTGACTAAAGTCTCCAGTTCTGTCAGCTGATCAGAAGCCTAGCGTTTAGCTGAAGTCCCTGTCTAGACCTGAAAGCTATCCTGAGCTGGCAGGTGAAAGAAGAGGGATGTTCAGCCAGGAAGCCTTTCCTGCACTCTTCTGCTGGGGGCCCTTTCTGTGCCTGGTGGCTTCGCAGTTATGCAAAGAGATAACCAGGGGTACTGAAAGCCTACACACCCCCTTCGGAAACCACTGCAGACTTTTCAGAAGTAGCGGACGTTACCTGGAGCAGCTGTTTGGCAATGGTACAGATAGCCAGCCTGCCTCACATACTCATGGAAATTGGTAAGGGGACAAATGATTTGGTTGAGATGGTGAGTAGGCCATGGATTTACAAATTTTAAAGTTTAATTTTTTCAATTTAAAAATATTGTTACACCAGTGAACAAGTCACTGGGTATGTCAGCTTCATGGTCCTGATCATAGGGATGTTTCTTGAAGCTTGATTGGGGTCGTAACACAGACACAATGGGTGGCAGCCACGAGAACAATACCTTGCACTGAAACAAGTGTCCAGCAAGTGCTTGCTGCTGTAACTGTGACGACATGATGCGACCTGCACATCTGGGCTTTGGCTCAGTGAGTTTTGATTATAGGTGGAAAGAGAAGATGGACCTGTGATGGCCAGTTAGAGTATGACATAATACAGACATTTGGATGAAATACCCTATTTAATTAGATTTTAAATGCTAAATACTTTCAAGGAAGGAATGACTATTTTATTTTGAGAAGGAACATTCTTGATTCTTCTACCATTAGTGACTCCACTAATAATTATTGAATAATAAGCACATAGAATGCCTCAACCAAGGAACAAAACATGATTAGGAATAAAGCTGGGGGGATAAAGAAGAAAAAAGTATTCTAGAAGAAATGATAACATGGAAGTCTGAGCTGCCACCTATTAAAAGGCTTGAGAAGGTGATCTGGATGGACACTTCCTGACAGTGCACACTGGGGCTTGGTTGTCAACACAGAGGGTGTCATTCAAATAACACAGGCGTCCTTAATGACAGGAATGGCATCTGAAAAGGCAACATTTTTGAAATCTGACATTAATATCCTAATGGGTAAGAAGGAAGGGACGTTGGGGACTTAAAAATGACCAATGTATTCAAGACCACGAGTTGGAGTCTACTTGAGAATGGTATTATTCTCCAAGCTCCACCCTTTATCTGTGACACCTCCTTCATCCTACTCCAGCTCACTCACTTGCAGTTAGCTCTCCATCCTATCCCAAATCCAATAGCTGGCCTTCTCCCAAGTAAAACCTTGGAGTAGCTCCATCTTCCCCTAATACAGTCTGTGCTTGTCTATCTAGGCTCCAGCCCAAGCACGTGTCCACTTCCAACCATAAGTCCCAGAACCATTTTACAGTTTAGTTTCCTGGTGGATTATTCTCTCCTGATTCTATGCTGTTTGACAAGGCTGGTTACTTATTCCTGCAACACTCTTTGCATTCAGGGTCCCACCAACACTGTCATCAGACAATCTCCTATTTATCTTTCAGCTTCAGCCCTCAGGAAACCTTTGCTGACCTCTTCAGGTCTGTTTAGCTAGGCCTGCATATGCTCCCATAGGGTGCCTCCCTTTACTCTGAGAACAGCAGAGGCCACCACTGCCCTTCACTCTCCAACTAGCACAACACCACTGCAGTGCCAAGTGGATATGGGGAATCTGGACTAAGGTGGGAGTAGTCTTGGAAGGAATTGGAAAAGGGACACCATTTCAAATGCATTGATAGAGTGACTCTGATGATCAGTAGGGGGACGTTCTCTCTTTGCCAGCCCACTTTTGGTGGCTCCTCTGACCATAGTTTAGATGAGAGGTTAGCCTATCATATTCTTATATGTGGTTTGAAGAAGTAAATGTTGGCAAAAGTATACTTTGGAAGAAACAATCTATACAACAGTAGCTTATAGATCACCACCTCTCACTTTTTTTTAAACTTCCTTGTGTAAAAGAAGTGAAATTTTGTTCCATATTATATATAGTAAAACCACCCCAAGCCCTGCTCTTCCCAAACAAAGAAAAGCCTGAAGTACTTGTTCACCTCCTGATCAAAGTCAAAATGTTGTGCAAGCAACACTTGTTTCAAAAGGATAGTGTCAGTGTGGAGGAGGGGGGTACCTGTTAAGTATGCATGCCTGGACCATGAGCGCATTTGGGAGCTCCCCTGGAGCAAGAAGGGGCATTGTTCAGTTTCCAGAGAACTGTGTGAATGCACTGGCAAGACAGGAGCACAGAACCCAATTTACAAACAATGGGCAGAAAGGAAGATCATGTCAAGATCATGAGATCTCACTAGAAAGAAAAAAAAAACATTTTTGTGGACTGAAGAGCTTCAGGGCTCTTCAGAGATAAACAGCAATTTCAGGATTTCTGCCTTGGACCAGGTTCACTGGAAATGGAATGTGAGATGGAGCCTTACATTTAGAAGACTTTCTGAGTAAGCACAATAGAACAGGCAGGAGACGACCCACGGTGCAGATGGAACTGGTGGGTCCTACCACCCAGAAAGAGCTTTGGCAGTGGGCACAGCCCACTTCACATTTGCTCCCTATCAACAGAGCTGGAGGGACTTCATTGCTCTGCAGGACAGCCCCTGGGAAATGGAGAATGGGAGCACTGCCCTGAATATGGACTCAGGGGAACACCACAGCTGTTTCCTACCAAACAGAGTAAGATATCATTCACGTGATTATGAGATCTAAAAGCAAAGATAATTGCCTATCAAAACAGTACCTGGCAAGTTTGATCCTGGATCCCATAGCAAGCTGTAATTTCCTATAGAATAACCTGGCTGTTTGAGGTAATGAGGAGTCTCAGTTTTAAGAAAAAGCTATTAAGTCTTGTATCATGATGCACATCTATAATCCCAGCACGTGGGAAAGATAAGACAGGAGGATAACAAATTTGAGGCCATCCTAGGCTACATCCCAAGATCCTGTCTCAAAACAAAAGAGAAAGAAAAATAGGAAAGAAATTCTTGGGTAGGACTTCTGGGTAAGATGATGACATAGTAGCAATGACAAAGCAGCCTGGAGAGGGGGGAATAAACAGAAAACCAACAAAATGCACTCTTCTACTGAAAAATTGAAGGTGTTTAAAGAATTACCAACCACAGCAGAGAAGCAGGAGAGACTGAGCGCTTCTAGCAAGCAAGAAACCAGCCAAAAATGGCTCCTGCCATAGTACTTATGGCCCTGACCTCCGTATCCACCCAGCCCAGCACAGAGCTGCAGGAACAAAAGCCAGGTGAAGGGATTTTCCACTCATGCCAGCCTCCTAGCAAAGTCAAGAAACCCAAAGAAGACAGCAGAGACCAGCTGAGCAACTGCTGAAAAGGGACACAAACAGGACTAGCTGAGCAGCTCCAGTACAACTCCAGACATCCTGCACAACCTCCCGTCCCCCAACCACCAGTGCCATGAACCATTTGAGAACTCATCCACCCCCCAGGCACACAGCATCCAGCACAGCCAATCAGTAAACTAGACCCAGCGACCCAAGCAGCCTAACTGAATCCACAGTGCAACAGAGAGAGACCAAGGTGGGCACTGAGCATTGGTGAGATTGGAAGCCATCCCAGAAGGTAACAGGGCCTACTTACACAAAGCCAGGTACACAGGCCTGCACTGGAAGTGCTAACCTCACCTTCCATGTCAGGGCAGCACACGTGCTAGATTTGATTGACCTATTCTTGATCAGCTTTACCATTCTCAAATAAGCTGTATTTTGGTGTTGACTACTGTGGCCTTTGATATTTCCTGACTTAGAGGGCCTTTGTCTTTTTCTTCTGTCATTACTGATGCAGGGTCTCACTTGGCCCCAGGCTGACTTAGAACCCAATTCAGACTAGAAATCTCAGCTTCCCAGTTGACAAGATTAAGGGTGTGGGACAACATACACCCTTAGGGACTTTGACTTTGTTAAGATTATTTTTGTTTGTTTTAATCACTACACTTGCAAAAATATGCTGGGCTGGTTTTGATTAAATGTGTATATTGATCAGTTGAATTTTAGAATTTGCCAGTAATTTGCTCTACCCAGCCTACTAAAACACTTGCATAGCAGGCAAACTCAACACCTAAGGTCACTCCTGCTGTTTCTCTTAGAATATAAGAGCCACACCTGGCACCTAAAACTCCTACCCTGAAGATATATAAAGTCAGATTTAGACATCTAAGAATATTGCAGATAATTAGAAAACTCAAGCATCAAAGTAACTCAAATGCAAAAGTCTATATATTATGATACAAAAAAACACAAAAATCAAGACAATACAATTCCACCAAAAATTATAAAATCCATCAGAAATGACCTCCAGTAAGACTAATTCAGATGAAATGCCTGACAAAGATTTCAAAAAAATGATTTTATCTATATGCAAAGAAATCAAAGAAGGAATCAAAGAAGAAAACAAACTCCTGTTCCCAAGAGAACACAGGAAACCAGCTTAACGAAATAAGATCAGTACTACAAGACATGAGTAAGGACATGGAAATACTGAAGAAACACCAATCATAAATACTAGAAAGGCAAAATGGATCAAGGATAGGACATAATATATAAACTAGAACACATGGTGGCATATCTAAGACGGCCCAACAAAGAAAAAGATAACTAATAGGAATGCATGAATGGGAATGTCAAGACATTTGGGACACCATGAAGAAATTGAACATAAAAATTCAGGGTATGGTAGAAGAACTTCACTCCAAAGGCATAGTAGGTATTTTCTAAATTCTTTATTTTTAAATTAACATTCAGCATATATTGTATGAAGACAGTTGAGTTTCTTAAAGTAAAACTAGTATAAGATATATAATTTAAGCTTAATAAATAGAAATCAGAAATAAACAATAGTAGAATCCACACAACCACAAATTTAAACACCCTTTCTGAATAACTTAATCTTTTATCTTTTTTATTATTATTATATTATCAATATACTTTGTATGGATATGTCATGTGTTAGTGACCTCTTTTTCCTCATCCCTGCCCCAATTCTGCAGGGGACCCTCTTGAGTGGGGTTGCCATATTCTCTATGGGGTTGTGGGTTATACATTGTGGGAGCAGCAGTCAGTTATTTTAAGGGGGAGGAAATACCTCCGGGCATGATGTCTCAACCTGTGGCTCTTACAATCTTTCTGCCCCCATCTTCCACAAAATTCCCTGAGCCGTCGTGGGTGAGTTTTAAGTCTACTTCAGTGATAAACTCTTAGGAACCTCTGGATCTCTGCTTTGGTAAGTGCTGAATATTCTCAGGGTCTGTCTCCTTTACCTTGGCACTGATACCAGTTTCAGCATGGAAGAAGTATTCTTGCTCATCTCCCCAATGTGGTTTCAGCTGTGGCTTGGCTGAAGTGTGAGAGGTAGTTTATCTCCTCTGGTCTCACTAACTTCTGAAAAAGAAGAACAGATTCTCCAACAGAGAGTGAAGTCAGCATGGTTTAAATGGGATGAGCATTATTAACTTAGGGAGAATTTGATATATGTAACCCCTCTTTTAGCCCAAGACTAGTGAGAGATTGACACTGGAGAGCCTAATCTTTGTCTCCATAGGATTCTGATCTGGTTCCCAATTCCAGATATAGGTTCTTTTACACTGAATGGATTTCTTAGGCAATCAGAAAGCCATTGGTTACCTACCAGGGCTGTGTGCCATTATTGCACTCGCGTGTACATACAGTCAGGGTGTTTGCTTCTGAGTAGCTTAGACCTCTGGTTGCTCAGATCACTGTTGGCCACATTCCCCCAGTAGCTCATGTAAGGTTTCCAGCACTAGACTGGCTAACTGTCTGGGGACTGGCTCTCTTGCTGATTCCAGCCAGGTTTCTCCATGATCTGTGTTGGCAGCATATGGTGTCTTCAGCAATAGGGTCTTACCTTTTGCCTCAGGTGCTTTGACAGAAACTTTGTTTTGGGGACCTGCAGGTCTCTCTGATCAACAGCTCATTGTGGGGAGCAACCAATTTCTAGTACTGGGAGTGATGAGCCAGAGATAAAAAAATTTTTAAGCTTAGGCTTCATCCCACCCTCTCCAGGGCCCTTCTTTTCAGGTGCTCCCCCTTACTCCTTTTGAAGGTTACATATTTTAGTCTATCTCCAAGAATAAAGGTTTCTGCGGTACCAGTTCATTTTGGATTGTTTAGACCTTGAGTAGCCTATCAGGTATGTCAGCAACTTGAGCTTGTCTAGGTTAGAAACCATAGATAAGTGAGACCATGCAGCATTTATCTTTCTGTAATTGTGTAAGTTTGCTGAGTATGATCTGTTCCAAGCCTGTCCATTTTTCTGCAAATTTCATTGTATCATTTTTTCTTAGTGTTGAGTAGAATTCCATTGTGTAAATTTACCACAACTTCGTTATCCATTCATCCAATGATGGACACATGGGTTGAGTCCAGTTCTTAGCTATAATGAATAAACATGGTTGAGCAAGTATCTCTGTTGTGAAGCATGGAACATTTAGGATAAATGGCCAGTAAGGGAATAACTAGGTCTGTTGGTAGGTCTATGTTCATCCTTCTCAGGAATCTCCCCATTGACTTCCATGGTGGTTGTACAAATTTACACTCCCACCAACAGTGAACGAGGGTTTCTCTTTTCCCACATCCTCACCAACATTTGTTGTTGTTAGATTTTTTCTCATGTTTGCCATCCTTACTGGAGGAAGGTGGAATACCATGGTCATTTTAATTTGCATTTTCTTAATGGTTAGGGATATTGAACATTTTCTTTTTTTTTTTTTTTTTTTTTTTTTTTTTTTTTTTTTTTTTTGGTTTTTCGAGGTAGGGTCTCTCTCTAGCCCAGGCTGACTTGGAATTCACTATGGAGTCTCAGGGTGGCCTTGAACTCATGATGATCCTCCGACCTCTGCCTCCCGAGTGCTGGGATTAAAGGCGTGCGCCACCACGCCCGGCTGAACATTTTCTTAAGTGTGTGTTATCCATTTGTATTTCTTCCTCTGAGAACTCCCTAATCGATTCTCTGCCCCATTTTTGGAGTGGATTGTTTGATTTTTTTTATTGTTTAGGTTTTTTAATTCTTTGCAGATTCTAGATAATAGGCTTCTGTCAGTGGTATGCCTGGCAAAGATTTTCTCCCATTCAATGGGTAATCTATTGGCTCTGCTATGGTATGTTTATCTCTGCAGAAGCTTTTTAGCTTCATGAGATTCCCACTAGTTGAGTGATTATTTAATTTCCTAGGCTACTGGGGTCTTGTTCAGGAAATCTTTCGCCACTCCTATGTCATGGAGAGTTCCTCCTATTTTTCTTCCAGTAAGAGAAGAATTTTAGGCCTTATATTGAGATCTTTAATCTACTTAGACTTGATTTTTGTGTATAGTGAAATGAATGGGTATAGTTTCAGTTTTCTATGCATGATTATCCAATTTTTCCAGCACCATTTGTTGAAGATGCTGTCTTTTCTCCAATCTACTTTATTGACACCCTTGTCAAGATCAAGTAACTGTAGTTCTGTGTCTGCAATTCTATTCCATTGGTCTATGTCTCTGTTTTTATGGCAGTACCTTGCTGTTTTTGTTAGTATGGCTTTGTAATATAGCTTTAGATCAGGTTGGTGATACCTCCAGAGATGTTTCTTTTACTGAGGATAGGTTTAGACCTCCAAGGCCTGCTGCCATTCCATATGAATTTTGAGATCAGGTTTTTCTATGTCTCTGAAGAATGATGCTAGAATTTTTATTGGGATTGCATTAAATCTGTATATTGCTTTTGGTAGACTTGCCATTTTCACAATATTAATTCTACCTATCCAGGAGCATGGGAGGTCTTTCCATCATCTCAAGTCCTCCTCAATTTCTTTGAGATTTATTTTTATGTTTTCATTATATAGGTCTTTCACATCCTTGGTTAGTGTTAAACCAAGGTGTTTGATTTTTTGTTGCTATTGAAAATAGGACAGCCTCACTGATTTCTTTCTCTGTACATTTGTCCTTTGCATATAGAAAAGCTACTGATTTTTGTACATTGATTTTGTATCCTGCCACTTTACTGAAGGAATTAATCACCTTTAGGAGTTTTGAGATGGGGTTTGGTGCTTTCTTGTTTTTTGTACTTTTTTGAGTCTGGTCTAGTTTTGGTTATTGTGATCATGTCCTTGAAGGCTCTTGAGATTGGTTGTTTGACTCTTCTGTGTGGAGTATTCCCTGAAATATTCTCTATAGGTTTGGCTTTGTGTTATATAATAATAGAGTAGACTTCTTTTTACATGGAAAGTTTTCCTTTAACCATCTATTATGAGGGATACTTTTGCTGGGTACATTAGCTTGGGTTGGAAGGCATGGGTTTTTTTAGACTTTGAAGTGTTCCATTCCAGGCCCTTCTGGCTTTCAGGGTTTCTGTTGAGAAATATGAGGTAATTCTGATGCGATTACCTTTGTATGTAGTGAGTTGTTTCTCTCTTGCTGCTTTCAGAACTCTCTGTTTGTTTTCAATGTTAAGATTTTTAACTATGATGTGCCTTAGAGAATTTCTTCTTTGGTTTTGTCTGTTTGGTATTCTGCGGGCTTCTTATATCTGGATGGGCCTCTCTTTTGTGAGATTGTGAAATTTTTCTTCAATAATTTTGTTGAATATGTTTTCTATGCCTCTGTCCTGGATTTCCTCTACTTCTGGTATACCCACGATCAGGATGTTTGGTCTTTGTAGGGTATACCACTGTTACCTTGTATTCTGCTCACATGATTTTTGAACTTAGCAATGCTTTTGGCCTCCTGATCAATTTCTTATGTCTTGTCTTCCAGCTCAGAGGTACTGTCTTCCACATGAGTAACTCTGTTAGTGAGACATTCTAGAGAGGTTCTTAAAAACTCTATTTGATTTTTGTTTTCTGTTGTGTTATTTTTGCATTGGGTCCATCTCTTTTTTATAATATGATCTCAGTTTGAGGTCTGATTTTCTTCATGCTTCCTGGAATTCATTCTTGCATTTGAACAAATCTTCAGTAAGCTTCACTGGTTATTGAGATCTTCCATTTGTTGACTTACCTTTAATTCATTTATATCCCTTTTGAGATTTGTAAGGTTTTATTCCATTAACTTAAACTTAGTGTCAAAATCTGAGTGCTCTAAGAGATGATTCTACTCAACTTCATTTATGCAATTACTGGCTTTTCGATGGCTTGCTTCCAACTCACCAGTTCTTTTGATCAGCATCACGTTGCTTGTCGTGTTTTCATTTTGGGATTGAATTTCTGTTGATTTCTCTGATTTCACTGGAGGCTTCCATTGTGGTCCTTGGTGCAGATCTCTCAGTTTTCTGACTTTCTTGGGTGTTTTGTTTTGTTTTGTTTTGTTTTGTTTTGTTTTGTTTTTGCACTGTGGTCTACCCATCTTGAAGAAAAGTTTTATTATATTGAGGGAAAAGCAAGTATTTGTCCTTGTGGGATCTTTAATAGGTGTTCTGTTTTAAATGTGAACCATATTGGTGTACAATGGGGTTATAACCACAGATGTACAGTTTGTGCAGATTGCAGGTATATCAAAGGTACCAGGAAAACTGAGAGGTGGGGAGTTGGGAACTCTGGCCTACTCACTCCACTTGTGCATACTCTTCAGCACTTGGGGATCAGGGTTGGGAGAACCAGGAACTGGGAAGCTGGAAGCCAGGGGCAAGAGGCCAACTACCACAGTGGCCTGTGAGCCCTCTGACTCAGGGGAATAGAGATTTGGGTACTCAGGGGCCGATCAATCAGGAAACCAGAGCAAAAGGCCTGCTTGCACAGCCCTCGTGTGGGGACAATACCACCCCAAGGTAGCAGCAGGGGTACTGGGTTCAAGTAACTGGGATGTGGGGAACCAACCAGGAGCTCAGGCCTACTCACTACACACACACACCCTCTGGAGCAGGGGATCTGGAGTTGAGGAACCAGGGGCCATTCAATCACGAAGGCACAGCAAGGGACCTGCTTCTACAGAAATCTCACAGGGTCCACACAGCCCCAAACCCACAGCAGGGGAACATGGACCAGGGAACTAGGCAGTGGTGAAAGAACTGGGAGCTCTGGCTAGCTCACTCCATGCATGTACCCTCTGGAGCAGGGGATCATCGTAGGTAATTTTAACAAAATCATAGAACAAAATTTTCCCCCAAATGGGAAAGAGATGCCAAAACAGATACAGAAAGCCTCTAGAATGCCTAACAGACAAAAATCAGGAAAGAATCTCTTACTGCCATATTATATTTAAACTATTAAACACAAAAAACAAGAAAGTATATTGAAAGCAGTTAGAAAAATCAAGTCACATGTAAAGGAAAGCCCATCATGATAATAGCAGATTACTCAAAACAAAAAATTCCAAACAAATATGCACCTAACATGGGTGCTCCCAATTTCAACAAATACTATTAGACTTAAGGTCACAGATAACACCAAGCACAATTGTAGGAGGTGACTTCAATACACCCCAATCATCAATTGACTAGTAATTCTGGCAAAAAAATAAACAGACACATCTGGATTAAATGATGTAACAGAACAAACAGACCTAACAAATATCTACAGAACATTCCATCCAAATGCTGCAGAATATACAGTCTTTTCAGCAGCATGTGGAGCATTCTCTAAAATAAACCATATGTTAGGACACAAAGCAAATCTTAACAAATACAGGAAAGTTGAAATAACTCCTTGTACTCTATCTGATCACAATGGGATTAAACTTAAAATCAACAACAAGAAAAATTATAGACCATACACAAAATAATGGAAACTAAACAGTACACTACTGAATAATGAATGGGCTACTGAAGAAACCAAAAAGGAAATAAAAAGATCATAGAATCAAATGCTAATGATCACACAACATACCAAAAACCTTTGGAACACAATGAAGATAGTCTTAAGAGGAAAATTTATAGCTTTAAGTAACCACATTAAAAAATTAGAAATATCACAAGTAAACAACAAAATTCTTCACCTTCAGGCACTGGAAAAAGAACAAGGCAAACCAAAAATAAGTAGATAGGAAGAAATAATAAAGATCAGTACAGAAATTAATGAAATAGTAAGCAAAAAAAAAAATGCAAAGAACCAACGAAACAAAGAGTTGATTCCTTGAAAGAATAAACTAAACTCATAAACCCTTACCAAACCTGACCAGAAGAAAAACAAACTAATAAAATTAGAGGTAAACAAGGTACCATTACAACAGATACCAGTAAAATTTTAAAAAATCATGAGGACATACTTTAAGAATATACACTCCATTAAGTAGAAAATCTGAAAGAAATGTATGATTTCCTTGATTTATATGACCTACCAAATTTAAATCAAGATGAGATAAACCATTAAACAGACCTATAACAAGTAGAGATCAAAACAGTTATAAAAATCTGCTAAATAAAAAGACTCCAACCCAGATGGATTCACAGGTAAATTTTACCAGACCTTCATGGAAGAACTAACACCAATGCTTCTCAAACTTTTCCATAAAATAGTAAAGGAAGGAGTACTACCAAACCACTAGCCAGGCAAGGTGGTACACACCTTTAATTCTAGCCCTCAGGAGGCAGAGGTAGGAGAATTGCTGTGAGTTCGAGGCCACCCTGAGACTACACAGTGAATTCCAGGTCAGCCTGAGCTAGAGTAAGACCCTACTCAAAAAAATAAAAAAGAAAGAAAGAAAATCAAATTCCTTCTATGAAGCCAGCATAACTCTGATACCAAAACCAGACAATGACAGAACAAAAAAAGAAAATTATACACCAATCTCCTTCATGAACATCGATACAAAAATTCTCAACAAAATACTGACAAATAAAATACAAGAATGTGTCAAAAAGATCATTCACCCTGACCAAGTAGGCTTTATCCCAGAAATGCAGGGACGGTTCAACATATGCAAATTGATAAATGTAATACACTCTATAAATGGACTGAAGGACAAAAATCACATGATCATCTCAATAGAGACAAAAAAGGCATTTGACAAAAATAAAACAACCCCTCATGGTAAAAGTCCTACAGAAAGAGGGAATAGAAGGAACATATCTCAACATAAAAAGGCTATTTATGACAATCCTACAGCCAACATAATACTAAATGGAGAAAACCTGAAGCTTTTCTACTAAAACCAGGAACAAGACAAGGGTGTCCATTGTCCCCGCTTTTATTTAACATAGTACTAGAAGTCTTAGCTATAGCAATAAGGCAAGAGACATACATAAAAGGGATACAAATTGGAAAGGAAGAGATCAAGTTATCATTATTTGCAGATGATATGATTCTATACACAAAGGACCCAAAAGACTCTACCAGCAAACTGTTAAAGCTGATAAACACTTTCAGCAACATAACAGGATACAAAATAAACACATAGAAATCAGTAGCCATCCTATATACTAACAACAAACATGCTGAGGATGAAATCAGGGAATCACTCTCATTCACAATTGACTCAAAAAAATAATAATAATAAAGTACCTAGGAATAAACCTGACCAAGAAATTAAAAGATCTCTACAATGAAAATTTTAAAACACTCAAGAGAGAAATTGCAGAAGATACTAAGAAATGGAAAGACATCTTATGTTCTAGCATTAGAAAATCAATATTGTGAAATGTCAGTCTTACCAAAAGCAATAGCAATCTACACATTTAATCAAATCCCTATCAAAATTCTAATGGCGGACTAGAGAGATGGCTTAGCAGTTAAGGCGCTTGCCTGTGAAGCCTAAGGATCCAGGTTTGATTCTCCAGGTCCCACATTAGCCAGATGCACATTGTGGCACATGCATCTGGAGTTCATTTGCAGTAGCTAGAGGCCCTGGTGTGCCCATTCTCCCTCCCTCCCTCTCTCTCTCTCTCTCTCTCTCCCTCCCTCCCTCCCTCCCTCCCTCCCTCCATATCTAAAATAAATAAATAAATAAAACTTAAAGAAATTCTAATGGCATTCTTCACAGAAATAGAAAAACAATATTAAAATTCATTTGGAAGCACAGAAAAAACTCAAATAGCCAAAACAATTTTGAGCAACACATATAAGGCTGGCAGTGTCACCATACCAGACTTTAAGCTATATTACAGAGACATGGTAACAAAAACATCACGGTACTGGCACAAAAACAGACATGTAGGTCAATGGAACAGAATATAGGACCTAGATATAAGTCCAGGCAGCTACAGCCATCCGATTTGCATCAAAAATGCCAAAAATACTCATTAGAGCAAAGATAGCCTCTTTAACAAATGGTGCTGGGAAAAGTCGATATCTACATGTAAAAGAAAGAAAATTAATCCTTATCTCTTTCCATGCACAAGAATCAAGTTCAAATGGATCAAAGACTTTTATATCAGACTTGAAACTCTGAAACTTCTAAAGGAAAAAGAAGGGGAAACCCTTTGACATATTGACATAGGCAAAAAAACTTCCTAAATATAATCCCAGTTGCTCAGGAAATAAAACCACTAAGGAACCATTGGGACCTCATGAAATTACAAAGCTTTTGTACTTCAGAGGACACTGTGAATAGAGCAAAGAGGCAATCTACAAAATGGGAGAAAACTTTTGCCAGCTATACATCTGACAGAGGATTAATATCAAGGATATACAAAGAACTCAGAAAACTAAATACTAAGAAATCAAACAACCCAATTAAAAATGGGGCATGGGACTAAATAGAGAGTTCTCAAAAGAAGAAATACATATGGCCATACAAACATCTAAAAAAATGTTCTACATCCTTAGCCATGAGGGAAATGCAAATCAAAACTACTCTGAGATTTCATCTTGTTCCTGTCAAAATGGCTGTCATAAAAAAGAAAGAAAGAAAGAAAGAAAGAAAGAAAGAAAGAAAGAAAGAAAGAAAGAAAGAAAGAAAACAGAAAAGAAAAGAAAAGAAAAGAAAAGAAAAGAAAAGAAAAGAAAAGAAAAGAAAAGAAAAGAAAAGAAAACAAATGACAATGAATGCTGGTAAGGATACAGAAAAGCAGAACCCTTCTACACTATGGTACAGACATTGTGGAAATCAGTGTGGAGGTTCCTGAGACAGCTAAAAATAGATCTACCATACGACTCAGCTATACCACTCCTAGGCATATATCCTACGGACTCATCTCACTACCTTAGAAATACTTGCTCAACCATGTTTATTGCTGCTCTGTTCACAAGAGCTAGGAAATGGAACCAGCCTAGATGTCCCTCAACTTATGAGTGGATAATAAAGATGTGGTACATTTACACAATGGAGTTCTTCAGTAGTAAAGAAATATAAAATTTGCAGGGAAATGGATGGATCTGGAAAGGATTATACTTAGTGAGGTAACCCAGGCCCAGAAAGCCAAGCACCGAATGTACTCTCTCTCTCTCATTTGTGGATCCTAGCTACAAATGTTTAGACTTGTATGTAAGTTAGAGTGAAACTCAGTAGCAGAGGCCAGTAAGCTAGAAAGGGGCAATAAAGGAATGAGGATAGGGGAAGACATAAGGGGATGGTATTGTATATACATAAGTACATGAACAGATTATGGGGGTGCAATGGCCTAA
This sequence comes from Dipus sagitta, assembly GCA_036346955.1. Classification (NCBI taxonomy): domain Eukaryota; kingdom Metazoa; phylum Chordata; class Mammalia; order Rodentia; family Dipodidae; genus Dipus; species Dipus sagitta. The sequence continues at coordinate 52,407,729 of CM070786.1, forward strand.
GTGAAGTCAGGGGAAGAGATTGAATAAAGGAAGGGTGGGGGAAGGTTAATCAAAATTTAAGAGGGTATGTATGAGTAAGCCATATGGAAACCTAGTTTTTTTGGACAATGGTATATCCAGAAGCCATAGATTATTACTAGAAAAATTTCAGTGCCAGGGATGGGATGGGATACCTTCCAGTGAGTTGTTGGCCATGGAGGTTCCTGATGCTCCCAAAACATTACAGGCCATTGCTGAGGCTCTTGGTTTCCCTCTAGGAATAGATTATAAGATCCTATTGCTGAAGACTTCACATGTTTGGGCTGCAAGGTCACTGAGAAATCAAGCTGGAGCTGAGCTGAAAACCTCCTCCATGTAGACCAGCTGATGGAAAGCTGGAAATGCTGCTCTGCATCCAACACTATAGGAGAGCAATGTTACCAGTAGAGACACTCAACAGTGGACACTGCAAGACTTAAGTTTGGCCAGCCAGGCCAAATGAGCTAACGGGTGTAACAGAGGCATGTTTGTTATGGCGGAAACCAACAGCTCTCTAATTGGACTTAAGGCCCACTCCAAGGAAGGGAATACATACCTGGTACTGAAAGCCTATGGTGTGGGAGGTCATGAGCACACGGGGTGTAATACCTGCTGCTTACCAAACTGCCATGTCAGCACTTCTCTTAACATTCATACCCACATATTAACACTACTCGCACTTTTGGTTAGAAAAGCTTTTCTTTTCAGGTGGCGGTGAGCTCTAGAATGACTCAAAAGGCACTGTAGTGCTGAAAAGAAGTGGCAAAGGTGTGTTCAGTACTGAAACATTTCTATCACATTTTCCAAGGCTCAGGGTCCATTGTGGAAGAGGTGGCAGGAAGAACGTAAGAGTCAAAGGAACGGTAGTACTGCTTATAATGCAATCTTCCAGACACAAAATGGCCTGGATATTCATGACCTTGCAATGCCTAGTACTACCTACATAAGACCTTCATAATGGGAGGAAAAGATGATGACATCAAAATGAAAGACTAATTGAGAAGGGGAAAGGATATGATGGAGAGTGGATTTGTGAAGGAGAAAGTGGGGAAGGGGAGGGAATGATCATGGTTTATTGTCTATAAGTATAAAAGTTGTCAATAAAAATAAAAAATATAAAAAGCACTGACCATTAAAACAAAACAGATTCTTGGGTAAAATTCAGCTCTCAGGGCTGCAGAGATGGCTTAGCGGTTAAGCGCTTGCCTGTGAAGCCTAAGGACCCCGGTTCGAGGCTCGATTCCCCAGGACCCACGTTAGCCAGATGCACAAGGGGGCGCATGCATCTGGAGTTCCATTTGCAGTGGCTGGAAGCCCTGGCATGCCCATTCCCTCTCTCTCTCTCTCTATCTGCCTCTTTCTCTGTGTCTGTTGCTCTCAAACAAATAAATAAAAATGAAGAAAAAAATTTAAAAAAAATTCAGCTCTCAGGGATTGGGAGATGATTCAGTGGTTAAAGCCACTTGCTTGCAAAGGCTTCTGGCCCAGGTTCAATTCCCCAGTGCCTATATAAAGCCAGACGCAAAGAGTGGTGCATACATTTGCAGTTTGTGGTGTGGTGAGAAACCCTGGCTCACTCATGCTCTCTTTTTATGCTCATAAATATATATATATGTATATACTTATATATACATATATATATATACACACACACATATATGCAGACACACACACAAGCATAGAGAGAGAGAGAAAAAGAAAAGAAAGATAGAAAATGGAGGAGTGAATTATGAGAAAAAAAATCATGAACTGTTACAGCAATTTTCCACATCAGGCTACCATTAAGGGAAAGTAAAGAGAATGACTTGAACAAAGTCACAGAGTTATTAATGAGACTTAAGCAGACCTGACTAATTGCCAAACTGACCCAGGATGGGATCTCTGCTCCCCCCTGTATCACACTGACCATGGAAGGGGGATTTAAGGAACAAACTCAATCCTTGCCCCAAAGGGAAAGATAATCTTCATGCAAATTATAAATATCCTATAAGCAGAATGCAAGTTCAACCACTAGTAATAAAATTAGACTTCAATCAATTTTGTTTAATGAGTACAACCAGCACTAAAAGAATTACACATAAACATCTTTAAGTGAATATAAGAGAATAGATACTTCAAATTAGTTTAGGATTATTGAATAATTAAATAGCCAGTGTTATATAGCCCAATTTTCAAAGTTTTCCAGTAAAGAAAAAAAAAACATTTTCAGATGATCATACCAACATCAGTAGAGCCACACATGCTAGGTCAGCTACTAAGGTGTTGTATATTATTCTATAAGACAATTTATAATTATCCCTATATCATAACAAAGACAATGAGGACAAACTTCTCAGACAACAGCTATTACCTGCTGTTACAAGTCTATCATTTCTGGCTTGGATTATTGCATTTGCCTTCTGTGTTTGTTACTTTTCATGCTTCTGTGACAAAATGCCTAGCAAAAACAACCTAAGGAAGGAAAGGCTTATTTTGGCTCACAGTTCTAGAAGTTTTGTTCATCATGGTGGGAAGGTATGATGGCAGAAGCAGCACAGTCTGTAGCAATGAGAGCATGAGGTGGCCACTATTCACACAGTGGCAGACAAGAAACAGAGAACTGGGCTGGAACCAGGAGCTGAATGTAACCTTCAAAGGCCTTCCTCTAGTGACTCATTTCTGCCAGCCAGGCCCACCTCCTGAAGACTCTCCACAGCTTTCAAAACATCACCACAAGCAGGGTTCTGAGCATTTAAAACATGAGCCTGTAGGGAACATTCCAGATTCAAACCATGACCCCTTCTTAAGTAGTCTTCCTGTTTGCATCCTGGCCCTGTGTTTGTGTAGCAACCAGAATGTGTATGATGACTAATGTTATATGACAACTTGGTTGAGCCACAAGCCTCTAAGATATTTAGTTAAAGATTTCACACGTTTGTGAGTAAAATTAACATTTTAGCTAATAACATTTAATTAATAGAGCAAATAAGATTGGCCTCTGTAATGTGGGTATCAGCCAAACCATCACTGAAGAGCTGATTAAAAGAAAAAGATAGTTAGGTGTAGTGGTACACACTTTTAATCCCAGCACTCGAGAGGCCAAGGTAGGAGTACTGCTGCGAGTTTGAGGCCAGCCTGAGACTAATTCCAGGTCATCCTGGGCAAGACCCTACCTCGACAAATAATAAATAACAAAATAGGAATCTTTCTCCAGCTGGGCATGGTGGCACACTCCTTTAATCTCAACTCTCAGGAGGCAGAGACAGGAGGATCACTGTGAGTTTGAGGCCAGTCTGAGACTACATAGTGAATTTCAGATCAGCCTGGGCTAGAGTGAGACCCTACCACAAATGACCACCCCGCAAAAAAAAAAAAAAAACTCAAAAAATAAGAATCTCTCTCTGTGTCTTTCTTCCTTCCTTCTTCCCTCTTTCCTTGAAATGCTGGGCATTGATCTTTTCCCATCCTCACACTTGGACTTTCATCATCAGTTCTCCTAGTTCTGAGGTCTTCAGACTCACACTGGAATTTACACCTCTAGTTCTCCTGGGTCTCCACTCTGCAGTTTATAAATCATAGGAGTTAGGCTCCATAACTGCATATATGTCCACTACTGGTTACTTTTCTCTGGAGAACCCTGGCAATACAGTGATCAATTGAAAACATTATCATATCATGTCATTCTGTGAAGCCTTCCCAAGTCTTCTGTTGTCAAGTCAGATTAAAACCCTACCACAGCCTGACAAGTTCTACACATTGACACACAAATGTCATCACCTCACACTCCATTTCCTCCTCCCTTTACACATCCATACACACATGCACATACACATACATGTGCATGTGTGCATGCTCTCCAACCACACTGACTTCCTTACTGTATCAGAACTCACCCAGTACTCACAGTGTGAGACTTCCATACTGAGCCTGAGCCTCTCTGTCCAGATATTTATATGGTTTGGACCTCATTTCCTTTAGGACCCTGCTCAAATAGTACCTAGTGAGATTTCATCTAGCAGAAAGCCATCCCCCACAGCCTTCACCAATTCCCTGTTCTGCTTTCATTTTGAGAGTACCTGTCATTGTCTGACTTCCATATGCACGTGCTAGCGTTCATATAGTATGCGCTAAGATCTGAACTCCTTGAAAAGCAAGTCTTCAAAATTATTCACCATTATATTCTAACCATCAGAATTCTCCATGACACAGTAAGTAAATATTTCTTGAATGGATAACCAGACTTGAGATCATAAGTGACAGACCACAGAGGCGTCCAGGAATCCTGGGGTGGGGGAATCAGACAATCTCAGGTCCCTCCAGTCCTAGGACTGAAATACTGGCAAATCACTGGGGCTTCATAGTGTGGCCTCTGTTGCCATACCTCCACTCTTGCCACTTTATTTACTACTTCCCTTGAATAAGTGACAGTGGCACTCAATGTAGATGAGATCATAGGTCCAGGAAGCCAGCACCTCCTTGAGTCATCTCTAACCCATTTCTCATTCTATTCCTATTCATTCTTATTCCTCAGATGCCATGTGACCTGGCAGCAGCTCAGTTGTAGGTGGAAAAATATAGCATTGAAACTGGCATTTTAAACCAGTGATGTCACTGGTTAATACAAAAGTTATCACATGATTATCATTAAAGCTATAAAAATATAAACAGTTGATATCACATAAAATATTAAGGTTATTTTACAAAGACAAAGAAATTCACTACTTACTGTTCAATACTCAAAGCAAAGTTAAAGAAAAGCATAAAGCTAAACTTAGACCCTTGTGTATTCTAGATTAATACAGCTATAGTATTTACTTCTGACCATCTCACCATAAGTAAAAACATAAGAACTTTTTCTCTAAACAATTGGACAATTTCAAAGCTTCTAGAAAGATTTGAAGGTCACATAACCTAAAGAGAAAACCGAACACCTCTGTGATATTAGCCTGTATGTCTCATTATGACACCTTTACCATACCCTCCAAGACTCAGGAAATACTGTAGAAGGAATGTAAGAGCCAGAGAATAGACAGGAATACTTTAAGACACTATATTCAGGTTTTGTGTCCTTTATTTCATGACCTCACAGTAGCTGTCATTAACATCCACAATGCTGAGCTCATCAACATTTTAACACAGATGATGAAGACAGGAAAAAAAATGTCATCAAAATAGAAAAGGCAAATTGGACAGATGGCTCATCAGTTAAGAGCCCTTGTTGTGCAAGCACGAAAGCCTAAGGAGTCTGAAGGGACTGTTCAAGTTCACTTCCCAGCATCCATATAAATAGCTAGGTGTGTATTACATGGATCTACAGCCCCAGTCTTGTAGAGGAGCAGAGAACTTGGGGAGGAAAAGCAACCTTTGGGATCAGTAAGAGACTCCAGCTCAAAAAACAATAGGGGGGGCTGGAGAGATTGCTTAGTGGTTAAAGTGCTTGCCTGTGAAGTCAAAGGACCCAGGTTCAATTCCTTAGGACACATAAGCCAGATGCACAATGTGGCACATGCATCTGGAGTTTGGTTACAGTAGCTGAAAGCCCTATCATGCCTATTCTCTCCTCTCTCTCTCTCTCTCTCCCTCCCTCTCTCCCTCACTCCCTCCCCTTCCCTCTATCTCTCTCTCAAATAAAATAAAATTTAAAATTTAAAAATATATTTTTAAATCATTTTTTTTTAATGGGCAAAAAAGTGATGTAGCAGGGCACCCCTGTTCAGCTCCAGTCACCACATACCAGCACACCCTGCTGCAGGCAAGAGCATAAGGTCCCACATGGGCACATATATGTGGCTAAAACACCCCACACACAAAAGCAAACAAACTAGAAAAGAGACTAATTAGAAAGGAGTACAGTGGAAGGGAGGGGAGAGGGGACAAAAGAAGATATTAGAAGAAGATTATGAAAATTGTCAAATAAGAAAAATAAGATGTCTCATTGTTTCTTGCAGTTCCAGATAGTTCTAGATAGAAGGTACTTAAATGGCATTACCTTTTCACCATTGGGAAAAAATAATATTAGACTAACCAATAATGAACCTGTTGTTCTTGGGGGGGGGCAAATAGTTCTTAAACAAATGGTAGCTTGAGAAACTTTTCCATCTGAGTCTTTTAAGTCCATCAAAAATATGCTCATTGATTCTCTTAGTATATGTTTGTTTTTCCTGACCTCATTTTAGAACTTCAGTTTAAAAGCCCAGCTTTAAGTCTCACTTTGGAGAAATCCAATAGAAGAAACTCTCTTCCTCCCTCTCCTATCCCCAAATGCTACTTGGTGGGTGTCTCAGTAGAGTTGTGAGGTGGAAACTGCTTATATATAATCAGCTTTTGACAAAAGGCTAATGAGGAAGCCAGTCAAATGCAGTCAAATCTTTGCAGGCTTTTGTTGCTCTGAAACACTTTTCAAAGGCTGAACAGCTCAGTATACACAGGGTATAGGAAAGAAATACTAATGCTAGCTTACTATGGGCTTGGAACTAAGCTGGATTCCTTACTGGTATTTACATTGATGTCTGCTCAAGACATCAAGACTGGCATTATCAACTCCTCCTTCACCAGTCTTATAGGTGAGGAAATCAAGGGCAGGAGAAGCCAACCAAGTGGCTCCAATCTCACAGCACTACAAGGAAAGCCTGCACTTCAGTCTGGGTCTTCCTGGCTCAGGACCTTCATTCTTTATTACCGGACATGACGGCCGGGCAGGAAAATGTCTTTGCTTTCCCCACTGCAGATAGGAGTTAGAACCCAGGCAAAAAGCACCACAGGTTCTTTGCTTCATTTTGGAGCTAGCAACCCGTGTGCATGCACACACATGCACATGTGCACATACAAATACATATGCATACACATAGCACAGGACTTCTCAAGCTGTAAATGTCTCCTAGGCCATCTGTGGGCTTTTCTCAAAGGTCACTTGCCAGGCTCCAAAGGAAAGAAGGGCTTGGTCTAAAGCTTTTTATTTCCTCTCATTTTTCAAATACTGGAAAATCCATTTGGCTGCAAGAAATGAATAGTAAAAGGAGTTCTAACTACCTAGAGCCAATAAAGTGTAATGGAAAAAAGGCAAGAATATAGTTGGACTTTATTTTCTTTTCTCTCAACACATCCTGTCTTTAATCTGAAAGGTAAACAGGCCATTCCCAACATGCCAGCTCTTTTCAGGTGAAATTATCTAGGTTATAAAAACAAGCAACAATGTTGTTTTCATTATTCCTTCATTCATGGCTGACAGAAATGGTCTTCAAAATAAATCAGAGGCAAATATTGCCCACAAGAGAGCAAACTACAAATTTTCACTACTCTGGTAATTGACTTCTTGAAGTACTTTCTTTTATTTGAATTAAAATTTTGTGGCATTATCTGAAAGAGTGAGTTGAAAACAGCCAAGTATGATGGTTCATATGTGTAAATCCTAGCACCTGAAAGGCTGAGGCAGGAAGATTTCTGTAAGTTTGAGGTCACAGTGGGTGAAAAACCAAATACTAAGACATTCAGGACTGTTAGCAATACCCTGCTTAATATATAGATGATGATAGATAGATAGATACGCAGACAGATGATATAGCTAGATAATAAAAGAAGAAAGCTTAAATTCCATGTTTGGATTATTGGAATTAAAATAAACTGGATACATTAGTGGTTCTTTGAAACAATGCCCAACACATCCCTTTCTCTCACCATCGAAAGCAGTGTCCTTCAGAGCACCTATCTGTGGGCAAGTCAATAGATAATCCACTTAGAAGGGTGGCAAAGGCAAATGGCCATGATTATCAGATGTGAGCTCAGGTTCCTTTGCTTTCCTATTAACTGAAAGACTTCATACAGCTTCTAAAATGCAATATGTATTATGTACCCCCAAGAGAAGAACAAAATAGGGAACAAGGTGGTTAACATTTAACTATCACGTCAGATCTCTGCATCTGTCTATTCTTCACTCCCACAGTATACTGTACTTCATGTTTTAGATATCTGGGCTGGGAATGTTGCCCAGCATGCATGAAGCTCTGGATTTGATCCCTTGCACTGCATAAAACTGGATGTGGTGGCTCATGCCTATAATCCTAACCTAGACCTTGAACGAGAAATTCAAGATCATGCTCAACTACACAGTAAATTTGAGGCCAGCCTGGATACGTGAGGGAGAACAGGACCAACAAGACTAATTATTTTCCCAATCACAAAAGTGAACTGGGGCAGAACCAGTGATTTTTGAAGCAAAAAGAATTAAGCTCCCGTGGCAGGTGATAGAGCCAAACCTACAGGAAAACCATTACATTTGGACATTCCCAGCAGCAGCAGTGAGAGAGTTCTTATCAAAACCAATAAACCCACTTTGAAAATATGATGTGCACAAGAAGTCTTTCCCAGCCAATAACTGGGAGATGACATCTAGTCCTATTTCAAAGTGGAAATTAAAATCATAGACCACACCAAAAAAAAAAAGGAGCAAATTTCTATTTAGCCTCAAAAACATAGAAGATACCTGATATCTTTAATCTGAATGCAAATTAAAGTCTGGGGGTATTCAATACATTTTATATCAATTTTGAGGAACAAAGAAGAAATAAATCTCTAACCTACTTCCCTCCAAAAAAGTAATATTTCAAGTGAGTCTGATTCCACAGCGGATATACAGATATGAATGTAATCACACACACTCAGCTCATTATTTTAGTAGATCCCAGGTAACAGGAGGTCAGGGAAGGTTAATGCTGATAAGGCACAAAAAGTTCCAGAATTGGAGTGGGATCAAAAAACTCAAGCCATGTGGCTTTCTGCTTTTGAACATTCTGCAACAATGAGGATGTATAAATCTAATGGCAGACAAATTTAATCATATTAACTCCTGCCCCAAAATTGCTAATAGAGAAATAAAAAGCAGTTGAACTGTCTTTAACTAGACACTATGGAAACAATATGTCAACATTATCTCCTTCCTTGTAAATATGAAATACAACCTTCAGTTGATATTCTTTTCCCATCATTGAATTCTGTACCATGAACTCTCAGAGTAAAAACTGCATTCCATGTCCTGCTTTTAAACATCAGTCACCCTCAGAGAAAAATTTCTATCTGGCTTTGCACCAAGTGTTGTTACAGAGTCATGTGTTTCAAGAGATAGCAAGAGTCAGAAATATGAGTAAGAAAGACAGAGAAGTCATCATTTCTGACAGACAATACTGAAAGCAAAGCAAGACTAAAGGAAACTGAAGTTGCCTTTTCCTTTCTTCCTGTAAAGCAACACATATTGGCAAGATAGAGGAGGAGAGACATCAGGACCACTTCTCTGGGAGGTCTACATCTGACGTCCCTGAACCTCAGCACCCTCCCCAGATCCACACTCCTGACTGTCTTTACTGGCTTCTGCTTTCTTCCTAATGCCTTATTTTACTATCCAGTCCTATGAAACTTACCAATTGTGAGGCTTCCTGTTTATTTTGTAACCTTCTTCAATAGCATATAAGATCTGCTCATTCACTTCTTTCATAATGTATAAGAGCAAACAGTGATTGTTTCTAGGTTTTGTTTCTTTAACTGCTAATTCTTGGTGCCTAGAACAGTTTCCAGGACACAGGTGCTGCTAAGCAAATCTGTGCCGAGTGAAGCAGAAACATTCTTCACCATCTTCCATAGGAACTCATCTGTCTGTTAACCAATCATCAAGAAAATTAGTAGTCAAGGTCTCAAGTACTGATAACAGGTGTTACACTAAAAGAGAAGTTTACCCCTGGAGAGCCTCGGGGTTATTTTCTTGTTGCTCCTGTAGAAGAACAATTAAGACTATTGCAGGGCTAGAGAGATGGCTCAACAGTTAAAGTCCCCATTTTTGAAAGCCTAATGACCCAGGTTCAACTTCCCAGTACCCACATAAAGCCAAATGCAATAGATCTGGATGGAGTTCATTTGCAGTGGAAGGAGGCTCTGGCATACCCATTCTCTCTCTCCCTCCCTCTCTTTCTTTCTTTCTCCCTGCCTCTCTCCTTTTCATGCTTGCAAATAAATAAAATACAATATAAAAAGAGTATTGTAGAAATAAGAGGGGATATGACAAGGAAAACCTTTCCTATATCTTGTGCTTTGTAACATATGATTGAGCATATGAAAGAAAATTCATTAGACAATTGTTACTTCATTTTCCATCATTCAAAATACCTAATGGCCTGCTTCTTTTTTAATTTTAAGTAATTTATAATTTGCTTGCACACACACACGTGTGTGTGTGTGACCACACCAGAGCCTCTGGCCACTGCAAACAACCACCAGACACTTGCACCACTTTTTTAAATTTCTTTTTTTAATTTTATTTGATTTATTTATTTTAGAGAGAAAGAGAGAAATGCTGATAAAGTGAGAGCGAATGGGTGCACCAGGGCCTCTAGTCAAAGCAAACGAACTCCAGACACATGCGCCACCTTGTATATCTGGCTTACGTGGGTACTGACAAATAGAACCTGGGTGCTTAGGCTTAGCAGGCAAGTGCCTTAACCACTAGGCAATCTCTCTAGCCCTGCACCACTTTTTGAGTCTTGCTTACGTGGGTACTGGGGAATTGAATTCAGGACCAGCAGGCTTTGAAAGCAAGCATCTTTAAACACTAAGCCATCTTCCCAGCTCCCTAATAAACTTCTTAAAGATGATAATTAACTAAAACATGTAGGATGTTTTCTATTTTGTTCCTGAACTAGAACTTGCAGAATGGAAAGAGTCTGCTTATCCAATCAATAATTATACCCACAATCTAAGAACTCAGGAGGGTGAGACAGGGGGATCATGAGCTTGAGGACACCTGGACTACATAGTGAGTTAAAAGCCAGCTGAAGCTACATGTATACATAGGAAAAACCCGTCTCAAACATTCAAAGGTCAGCAATACAGCTCAGTGGTGGAACACTTGCCTAATACACCCAAGACTCTATGTGCCATACCAAGCTTTAAAAACCACATTTGGGGGCCCAAGAGATGGCTTAGTGGTTAAGGCATTAGTTGCAAAGCCCAAGGACCCAGGTTCAATTCCCCAGTACACATGTAAGCCAGATGCATAAGGTGGTGTATGTGTCTGGGGTTTGTTTACAGAGACTAGAGGCCCTGGCATGCCCATTCTCTCTCTATCTCCTTCTATATATATTTCTCCCTCTCTTTCTCTCTCAAATAAATAAACAAAATATTTTTAAAACCACATTTCATATACATATTACACAACTAAACTGGTGGCAAACATTGGATTTACCATTCACGATGCTATTTGGAAAACGATCCAAATGTGGTTTGCTTTCCAGAACAGGCTCATATTGTAGCAAACCTTGGCTACACAGTATGCCACAGAACTGTATCCAGCACTTCCATAATTTTTCTCTTTGAATTTTCTCGTAATGAAAACATCAAGAAAAACTTACAGCTGTACAAAAGATGCACTGGCATTCCTGGAGCGTGGTCATCTTGTCCAGAGGCTGCTCACACAGGCAGAGTTTGCAAGTGACGAGGGGGGCCAGAGACAGGTCTCCAGGTGTTGGGTTTTCAGCAGTCATGGTGAGATAGTGAAGCCCACCAACTGATCCCATCAACCAGTCTTCAGCTTCCTCAATCCCTTCAATACAAAAAAGATCCAAAGCAGAAAATATTATATGTATTAACATGGCTGTTGTATAACACACACACACATTGGGAGACTAGCTGAGCAAATCCTCACCCTTGGTGGTTTCTAAAAGTATAGCTAATACATTTCTGAGAACCTTGGGCTGGAGAGCTTGCTATCTTGGCAAGGTATTCCATCAGTCCTGAAATGTAAGCTGACCTCACCTCACTGTCTTGATTCATATCATGTAAACCAGTTGTAGGAATCAGAACAACACTGTGGGCAAAGGGCGAGGAATGAGGAGATGTTGGTCAAGGGTATAAGTTTCAGGTGGACACAATGAATACATTACATCTACAGCAATAAAATATTGTGCATTTGGCAATTGCTGAGAGTAGATTTTAAATTATTCTCACCATAGAAAAATTAATAAGCATGCAAGGTGATGATATGTTAACTATCTTCATTTACTCATTTCATGTATTCAAATAATATATCAAATTATCATCTTGTGCACCATAAATATATAACACTTCTATTTCCCATTAGATGTTAATAAAGCCAGAAGAGAGGAGGTGAAATGACTACTTTGAACAAACATACCACTTCAGAGTGCAGCATTAAAACAACAGGTTCAAATCATACACATAGGGTATCACTCAACAAAAAAAAAAAAAAAGTTAAAGAATGACCATATGGGCTGCAGATGTAGCTCAGTGGTAGAGTACTTGCCTACCATGTGGGTTTCATCCCCAGCACCAGTTTTAAAAAAAGAATTACTAGATGATTCAGCAGTTGTTCTACTGGATATATGTGCTCTAAAGAACTGAAATCAGAGTCCTGAAGACATACTTGAACATCTATGCCCACCACAGCATTATTCATAACAAGCCAAAGGGGAAAACTACCAAATGCTCATCCAAAAAAAAATCAACAAACAGGGGGCTGAAGAGATGGCTCAATGGGTAAGTGTGTTTGCTCTGCAAGTATAAGGGCCTAAGAGGACTTGACTGCCCAACTTGGATTCCTAAGCACCCATGTAAAATGCTTGGAGTGGCCACACATGTCTGTACCTCCACTCTTGCAAGGGGCTGAGAGAGGAAAATTGCTGGGACTCACCAACAGAAAGCAGCAGCCCTGGATCAGTGAGAAATTGTCTCAAGGAATTATACAGATGAAGGATAGAGGAAGACACCTGATGTTCTCCTCTGGCTTCCACATACATGTTCATGGGGCACACACATTTATGCACACATGTGTATCCACCACACATATATCATGTCACACACCATTCTACACACAAAGAAAACATTAATTTTTTAAAAATATGGACAAAAATGTAACATTTACATACAATGAAATATTCAGCCTCAGAAATAAAATTCTGACATGTTATTATATGAATGGACCTTGCAGACATTATGCAAAATGAAAGAAGCCACATAGAAAATGCCAAAAACCATATTATTCCACTGACATTAAAGTACCTATTGTAGAAATAAAAAGTAGACTAGAGTTAATGAAGGGCTGGTAGGAAGAGGAAATGAAGGGACAGTGGTGATGACTATACTACACAGTGAATACATTTAATGCCTCCAAGTTGTGCACCTAAACTGATGGATGGCAAGTTTTATGCTTCGTGTATTTTATCACAACTGAAAATACTTAAAGTGTCATAATTCACTGTGTGCCTACATATACACTAAACGCTATTCCATTTGCTCTTTTGCAACCATGATGATTGTTTGCTCTATAGCTCAACTGCACTGACACATGCATCCATCTGCCAATGACTCAGAGCTTTATGGCAGAGCATAACACAGATTTCTCCCTTTTGGCCAAGCCTGTACCTGGTCCAGTACAACAGAGCTGCCTCTAAGGTGGATATTAGAAAGAGGGATGAGTTGGGAAAATAAAGAGGAGAGAAATGTGATCCATGAGTATAGCTATCTTTATGATCCCTCAAGTTGGGCAGAAATAAAATAAAATGTGTCTCTACTCATGGCATGACTATGGGCAGAGATCTTTGTACTGAAAAATAAAAATCATAATCAAATTCCTCCCCCTAGACTGTTCCTGACTCAGAACCTTTATCTTTGGATGAAGTGAAGCAATTGAGAAAATAGTCTTCCAGTATATTTTATGGTTACTTTTTCACGTCAGAAATTTCATGTTCTGATTAAATGTAAATAAAATGATAAGTCTTATAAATACATAAGGCCAACAGAAATAATTGCAAATATTTTTCCCACTAAAATAACCAGTCCCTTTTTACCCAAGTATGTGGCAGTTGCTACCTCAATCCACAATGATATAAACTCTCAATATGCCATGTGTTGCTTAATAGGCAAACATTCTAAGAAATGTGTCATTAGATGATTCTAGTGTGTGAACATGATTGAGTATACTTACATTAACCTACATATCAGAGCTTAATACATTCCTATCCTTGCAGTGTATATATATGTGTGTGTGTGTGTGTGTGTGTGTGTGTGTGTGGTATAGGTGCATGAATGTATCTATGTATAGCTACATATGTACAAATGCATACATATGTATACCTCTTGCTCCCAAGCCTATGAGCAATAAAACAACAGAAGATTATATCAAGGACAAATGACAATAATGCAACCAAGAGATGCACTAAACACAAGATGTGTGAGGCTGCTGCCAACTCAACAGACTGTTACAAAAAAAAAAAAAGCTTGTCAAAAGTATACACTAACATACCAATAGCAGCATAGTCTAGTATAGTAAATGGATGAACCGTTAACACACTCACTAATTATCATTAACCAATAATTATGCACTGTACATAATTGTGTATATTATAGGCAATGCTATAGATTTATTTACACCAGTGTGACACAAACATATGAGTGATGTGTTAAGTTACAATATTATGATAGTTATGATGTCACTAAGCAATAAAAAATTTAACTCCATTAAAATCTTATAGGACCATCATCTTATATGTGGTACCTCAGTGAAGGAAACATCAGGATGAGATGTATGAGCTATATGTAGATATAAATGTACTAAAACAGGAAGGAAAGAACATATTTATTGTATTAGATGGTGTATCAACTAAATAATCTAAGTAGTAATAGATTACTTGGTTCAAAATAAATTTAAATGATTAACTTCCAATATGGAGGACATGCTATCTCTTGGCAAAGGCCAAATAAGGTTCAAAACACATTGTTCTTATCCCATTAACTGTGAAGGAGCTCCCATGTAAGAGCAGACTAAAGTGATATCAGTGTGCACATCAAGCTCAGGAATTTGCAATTTCAGACTTCCCTTTAGAGCAAAAAAGAAAAAAGAAAAAGAGAGCATTCATTTCAAAGAATGATGTCACTTCTTCTTCTTCCCAATTTATGCTTAGACAATCATCACTGGTTTATCTCTTCAAGACTCCCAAGTTCACAGTTCATACAGTCCCAATAACTTCTTCCCAACTGCTGTCTCCTTATCTAAATGCAGCCAACAAATGCTTCCTTAGCAGCAGAAGTGAGAACTATCACAACCCAGATCCACCACTCCACATCCCAAATGTCAATGACGCTTCAGAGCTAGTTGGAGTTTGGGCATGATGGGACATATCTTTAATTTCAGAACTTGGAAGGCAGGGTCAGGAGGATCTTGAATTCAAAGCCAGCCTGGGCTATAAGAAAGACAAAGTCAAAAAAAATGGGGCTGGAGAGATGGCTCAGCAGTTAAGGCACTTGCCTGGAAAATGACCCAGGTTCGATTCCAAAGTACCCACATAAAGCCAGATGCAGTGGCTAGAGTTCCTGGCATTTTCTCTCTGGCTCGCTCTCTCGCTCTCTTTCTCTCCCTCTCTCTCTCTCCTCCATCTCTCTTTAAAAACTGATTGGAGGATGCTATTTTGAACAGGTAATACTGTTCACTCTTCTTCCAATCTGGTTACTGATCAAGACAGAAAAGTATTTCTCATGATCTTACCTGGTACTGTTTTTGTTTTTTTAGAAGAAGACATTACATGGGGCAAATTTTTAATGTACTTTTGAAAATCTAAACATAATTGTGTATCTCTTAGAAGATATTTGCATTAAGTTATTTTTCCATTGCTGTGCCCAAATATCTGACAAGAAGCAACTTAAGGAAGGGAGGGTTTATTTTAGTCTACAGTTCAAGGTTACAGTGATCATAGTGGGGAGGCATGAGGGCAGGAGACTGAGGTAGCTGGTCACATACAGTCCACAGTGCGGAAGCAGGGAGTGATGAGCGCTCCTGCTCAACTAGCTTTCTCCATCTTCTGCAGCTGGTACCTCTGTCCATGGAATGGTGCCACCCACATTTGGAATGGGTTCTTCCATTTCAATTAACCTAATCTAGAAAATCCCTCACAGACATTCTCCGAGATTTGTTTCCATGGTGATTTTAAATCCTGTCAAGTTGACAACCAGAAATTAACCACCACAGTATTTCTAAGAAATGGTTGGTTTTGAAGGTAGAACTAAAAATTGTGTTAAATAAGAACTACTGAAATCTAAGTATGTCTCCAGTCATATGTAAGGTTTTACTCTGTAGTCTATGAGTTACATGCCTATAACTGTGAAAGCAAGGTTATTAAAATGAAAAAAATTAAAAGTAAACATTTTTATAATATAAAATCCTTTTACATAGTAGAGACCCACTTTGTTTTTAAACAAAAACAGAACTGTAAACTTTCCAATATACAATAACACGAACTCGCTAAAATGACAGATTGTTTGTTTCAGAGCAGGGTGTCACTTAGGCTCCTCTGAATTCATAGCCCAAGCAGCCTCAAACTCACTGCCGGCCTCCTGAGTGATGGGATTAAAGGTTTTTGAATTATTACACATTTTTAATTAATAGAATTTTATTAAAAACACAAGTCTACCAAACTCCCACTGTACAAGAGAGATTACAAAGACTGGCACTTGAAGAGGAGGGAGACCCAGGGCCCAAACAGCCTCTCTAGGCACCATCCTAGAAGCCTAAGGCACACCAGCCACAAGCTGAAAAACAGCCTGTAGGTTCTTACTCTGGAAAAAAATCAGCAATGAATGTTTTAAAAAAAAATGAACAACACAGAGCAGGCACTTCATTAAAAAAAGCATAATAAACAAGAACTCCTTTCACCATTGATTCACTGGAAATCAAGCTTTTAGCAGTCAACGGGGGATCCTGCCCTGAACCCTGTGCTGGATCTCCCCACACCAGAGATGGTGCAAATTGCTGCACAGTCTCCTAGCTTCTTGAGTTACATCTAAAGGTTCATCATTCTTTAGTATATGAAACCAATGGCAGAACCTCAGCCTCCACCTTCACTACCAAGCAAACAACATGAAACTTGGTGAGAGGAGGGGTGGGTACAAGAAGACCCTCCCAGTTCCTCCCATCTCTCTCACCAGCCAGCACAGGACATTCAGCCCCTTGGCCCTCTGAGTTTCAAGATAAGTCTTCCTTCAAGAGAGATGCCAATCACTTCTGGTGGCTTGCTGGCTTGCATAGCTTGTTCTGCCTCATACCTCACATTTTTATCTAAGATAAGAAAATGACTTTAATTAGCCACCTTGCCTCTTGATTTTAGAAGGTAACAATTATTATGACCTTTACAGCTATTACAGGTGTAACTGCTTCTCACTGTGTCTAGAACCCCCTGGGGAAAGAACGCTGGAAGAGGATATAAAGGCACATTGGGAAGAAGAGAACTCTGGCAGCTGCTTCAGGTTTCAGCTCTCAAAGGCTAGTGGCAGTTTCCATTTGCTAACACACACCTAGCCCTCTAGCAGGACAGACTGGCCAGACTATGAGGGGAAGGAAGGCCTCTTCATACCATCTGATCTTGCACTGACTTCCCAGGAGAAGAGACCAGCAGTTCTCCCTACTCCAAGAGGATCTCTTGCACAATAAAATGTTCATTCTGTGAAAAGCAAGTGCTAACTGATGGGAAAGGACAGAAAAGTCACTTTTCCCTCATGTGTTTTCATTTGACTTGCCAGAGAAAGGACTACTTTAGGAGCTGGGCTGGGAGCACAGAATGTATAAGGGATTTTCATATTCTGCTGGAGGCCTGAAAAAGCAATCTGCTCCAAAAGTGCTGAGGGTGAGAGCCAACATTCAGAGTATTTTTAACTAATGCAGTTTCTGCCTGTGACTACCAGGAATCAAAACAGTTATCCCTTGCACACAACAACCAAAAAAGATAAACTAGTTGGAAAGAATAACATGTTGTTAGGATGCTTAACTAGATATTTGGGGACTTTTACATCATCCAGAAAATAAAACAGACCTAAACCCTTAGATAGCTGGATGAAATACAACTACCAAGAGTAGTGGAAACAGCCAGCAAAATGAATCAACTGGAGATTGCTGGGGTATCAGAGGGTAGGTAAAACACATGGCATGGGAGGAAATGAGCAGAAGGAAGACTTTGGGAAGGACAAGCAATGTGGAGGTGAGGCTGAAGACTGCCTTGAGTCCTGGAGACATTCTCAGGATGCTACTGGTAGAAAGCACCAGCAATCGACAATTCTGTCTCTGCCTTGTTTGGAAAGCTCTCCCAATACAAGCTACAAAGAATACGCCAGGCCCCAGCTTCTGCTCAACACAATATCCATGAGGCACTGGTTCTAGGACCCTCCTCAGATGCCAAAGTCCATAGATGTTCAATTCCCTTACACAAAGTGGCACAGTATTGCACATAATCAAAGCATATGCTCTGGGATACCTTAAATAATCTCTAGATTGCTTACAGTGTCTAATATAATGAAAAGCTATTATAGCTGTAATATAGCACTGACTAGGAACAATCACAGGGGAAAATACCTGTGTAAGATCAGTACAGGTACAACGTTTTTTCTGAATATTTTGATCCCCAGTTGAATCCATAGACTTCGAACCTGGAGATATAAAGAACTGATTGTATTATGTTGACCTTTGCACTTCTGCACAACGGAGTTGTTTATTTAGCTACTGATTCATGTTCTTACCAGAATCTATTGGTGACTCAAATGGTACTGGGTGACACTAGGGAAGTACTGGCCACCACCAGCCACTGTCCATTTGCTGAAGCTCTCACTCTAAGGACAGTCTAGAAGGAGGGAAGACCTGACTCTGGGACCAGAAGCATGAGCAGTAGTTAAGGCCAGGAGATACTGAATGAGGCAAGCACTTGTGCCCTGACTCTTCAGGGACAAGATGAACTAGCGCATATCAGAAACAATTCTAGCATGTGTCCTACGAGAGCAAGAACAAGTGGAACACAGGCAGCCATACTACTAGTCAGAGAAATGCAATTACTCAAGAATAGTCATATCTATGTAATTGATCACTTTTTAAAAGAATAGTGCTTAAGGCCCATGAACACAGGTATCACACATAGTCATTATTTTAGTAACAACATAAATAAGAAGATCCCCACTGGTATAAGAAAACCTAAGAAACACTTAGTTCTCAGATGTGATGGGGGCAAATGTTCACTTCGGCAGCCTCTGTGAGGGAAGTATCAGTGTTGGAAAACATGTTGTCCCTGTGTCTCATGTGGAAAGACTTCTGTTCTCTCCATATCTCACATCTTCACTCAGAGAAATCAAGAGATAAGGAGAAAGCATCTCAGTACACAAGTCCTTGTCTTAAAGTTTTCATCTCAACAAATTTCAAGGAGAGAAGTAAGATAAGGACTTTGTGACTTTCAGACCATTATCTTCTAAAAACGGAACTGATATGCAAATTCAGTCATGCATCACCTAACAACTTGGGAGACTTCCTTATTGTGTTCACTTCACTGACCTAGTATGGCACAGCACAGGTCAATCACTGAATGGGGTCCTCTTGATGTAGGAAGAGACATGGTGAGCACAAGATGAGGGAGACTGCTGTCTGTGACACGTGGATAATGTCTCACAGAAAACGTTTTTTTTTTTTAATGCATAGTAGCGCTACATTCTCAAATAACAATAAAAAGTATAACATAAGCAGTAACATAGTTGTGCGTTATCATTATGACAAACTGTATATGCACATGTGCACTATAATTTGTGCATGGACAGTGCAGTAAGTGTGTTTATACCGGCACTATCACAAACACATGAGAAATGCACTGCACTACAAATGAGCTCAACATCACTAGGAAATGGGAATTTTTTGTTTCCATTATAGTCTATGAGACTACCATCATATGCATGGCTCTCCACTGACTGAAACATCCTTATACAGAGCACGCCTGGTAACCCTGCCAACTCTTGTATGTGGAAAAGACAAGCATTCCACTAGTAAGAGGGAGCATCTTAAACATTAGCAAGAACTGCTTTCTAGAATCCCTTTGATGATTAAAATTAGGTGATGATAGGCGGGGGAGATGAGATGGCTCAGCAATAAAAGTGCTTGCTTGTAAAGCCTGATGGCCCGGGATTCAATTCCCCAGTGCCTATGTAAAACCAGATGCACTAAGTGGCAAATGTTTCTGGAGTTTATTTGTAGTGGCAGGGGACCCTGCTGATTCCATTCTCTCTCTCTCTCTCTCTCTCTCTCTCTCTCATCTCTCTCAAATAAATAAATAAAAGATAAAATTAGGTGATGAATAAAGTCCATGAAACTATTTTAATGAGATTTAATTTTTAAATGTTCCCGTGCCCAAGGTTTCTATTGGAAGGGATCTACAACACGGCAAGAAAGCACATCCGGATGACATGCTTAAGCATTTGCAAAGTGCTGTTCCCTTTTCTGAAAGGCGCAATTCCTTTTTCTTGTCCTCATTCCATGTGCTTATGCACTGCATGATAAGAAGTATGAGGTGGGAATCCATTCCAGCTTTCCTCACAATAAAAACTTACCAAAGAAGGTGGGAGTGGATCAGAGACTAACAGCTCAATATTTTTGGCATTTATGCCAATTGTTCCTTTACCATGGTAGTTGCCTCCTCACCGCCACCACTGTGCCCTGCCCACTCTTTTGTAATCAGTGGTTTTCTTGCCTCCCTCATTTATTCAGCCAGCCCCACTGGATAATTTTCTCCCCCTGGCTGGCATCACAACAAAGCTAAGAAGAAGGAAGGAATGCTACTGACAGGCAGGCTGGACAATGATGTAATTACCCAATCATGGAAAAATGCTACTTCAAAAAGCCCCACAGAACAAGACTCAGGTTAACTTCTTGGGTCCAGATACTACCTGGAAACTGAAGCCATAAAAGCATGACTACCAAAATCAGAAATTTCCTCCAAATGAATAAAAGCATAGGTGATTAATATTCTCTCCTGTAAAAGTTAAAAATAAAACTTTTGATTAGAAACAAACTTAAAGGGTAGTAGTTTGGAAGAGACGTCTGCTCCCTATCATGTGAGCAAGGTTCAGGGTGTGTAGTTTTGTATGTCTTTGCCAACTGAGATTCTTGTGACAGGAATCTATAATACAGGAAACAAGTCAACCACAGAGAACCAAATCCCACACCAGCAATGTAGGGGGGGGGGGGTAAAGGCTGTAAAGTCTAGTCCCTGCTTACCCGGGAAAACTAGCTCAGGAGTGGTTATCAGATGGTTTCAGGTATAACCTCAACCCTGCGGTTTTAGTGTTCCAGCCACAAGTCCGTGAAAGGAGGAATGAGTTACCTTATTGTGTTCTCAAGGTAAAGGGCAAGGTGACTAAGGGTTTGAACTCACAACTTCAGAGGAATTAGAAAGCAATGGTGTATGCCTATCAAAATATGTTTTATGTGTGCATTTGTGTGTTACATGTGTGCTGTTATGTGTGATGTATGCAAACACTAGAGGAGAACATCAGGTGTCTTCCTTGATTGCTCTTCAGCCTACTTCCTTGAGACAAAGTCTTTCTGAACCTGGAGTTGCCAGTTTTGCAAGCACCAGTGATCCTCTGGACTCTGCTTCCACAGGATTGGGGTTGCAGGGGTATGTGGCCATGCCCAGATGTTTATGTGGGTGGTGGGGACTTGAATTCAAGAGGTTTCAGGCCCTCATGTTTGTATGGCAAGTGCTGTTACCTACTGAGCCATCTCCTAAAATATGGTCTTAACAATCCAACAAGCCATGGAATCGAAGTACCCCAAGTATGAGTAAGAGGTGTGCATTTCACTCACAATGTGCTTTCCACCCAAGAAAGGGGTCTATTCATAGACGAGGAGTTTCTCATCCCATGTTGCAGAAGCACCAGTCACTTTTACTCTCTGCAATGTGTAGTTTTCTATTTTTTTTAAAGAAACATGGATGTTTTTATTTTTTTATTTACTTGAGAGTGACAAAGAGAGAGAGAAAGAAGCAGAGAACGAAAGAGAATGGGCAAGCCAGGGCTTCCAGCCACTACAAACGAACTCCAGACACATGTGCCCCCTTGTGCATCTGGCTAACGTGGGTACTGGGGAATCAAGCCTCAAACAGGGGTCCTTAGGCTTCACAGGCAAGTGCTTAACCACTAAGCTATCTCTCCAGCCCTGTTTTTACTTTATTTATTATTACTATTATTTTTAGAGAGAGCAAGAGAGAGAGAGAGAGGAGAGATAGAGAGTTGGCACACCAGGGCCTCAGTCACTGTAACTGAACTCCAGACGCATGTGCCGCCTAGTAGGAATGTGTGACCCTGTGCTTACCTCACCTTTGTTTGTCTGGCTAACGTGGGATCTGGAGAGTAGAATATGGGTCCTTAGGCTTCACAAGCAAGTGCCTTAACTGCTAAGTCATCTCTCCAGCCCAGTTTTCTGTTCTTAGTAACTACTCAAGTATAATGCGAATGCCAAAATTAATTTTAAAAAATATTAATCCAAGATCTCCCATATATAATTCCACCTAAAGGTGAAGGATAAATTAAAAATAAAACACTAAAGCCTGGTATTGTGGCTCACACATGAATTCTTGGCTAGCCTGGGCTACAGAGTGAGTTTCACATCAGTTTGTCTACATTAGGACCCTGCCTCAAAAACTAAGATAAAATAAAACATTTAAAATAAATCGTCAGGGCTGGATACTAAACTCCAGAAAATAATAAAGGTCTGGTTCGCACCTGCATCCACTTATATTAATGCAAAAGCTAAAATACTGGTAAGTTAGTATCTAGGGAGCATCTATATGCTGAAGTAGAAATCACTAGAAGAGAGCTGGAGAGATGGCTTAGTAGTTAAGGCATTTGCCTGCAAAGCCAAAGAACCCAGGTTCAATTCCCCAGGACCACGTAAGACACATGCACAAGGTGGCACATGCACCTGGAGTTTGTTTACAGTGGCTGAAGGCATGTCCATTCTCCCTCTCTCTCTCTCTCTCTCTCTCTCTCTCTCTCTCTCCTTCTTTCTAGTTCTCTCTCAAATAAATAAAATAAAATTTAAATTAAAAAAAGAAATCACTAGAAGAAATGTCTCCATACTACAGGGCAATACCTGTGGATATCCCCTCCCCTAAGCGCAAAGCTTGACCTGTGGCATAGCTTGGCCCCTTTCCCACATCCAAGATAGTCAGTTGCACAAAGCAGAATCAGCCTTCCAAATGGTTCAGACTTTGCTCTGGATACTGCATGATTCCTGACCTCTGCCTCAAGCTGGGGATACCAAACTCCAAGAATTTCCCTCAACAGGGATACAATGCCGTGTCCTGGGTGAGGGAACGAAGAAGCCAGGATAAGCAGAAACACTTCAGAAGAATGATTCACACATGCACACAAATAATTTTAAGCAGCTAGGTATTGAAACAACTTCTCCAGTCAGAAATTTCAAATATACTTTCTCTGATTGAAAGTATCCACACTGTTGAAAAGAAAGATGTTTTCCAAGAAGTTAAGTATTCTTGCTAGGTAGATAAAATAAACTTTTTCTCTGCTAGATAGAGCATTTTTTTTTCTTAGCTACAAAAACCTGGTTCATAACATGATACCCCAAGACCTAATTATTTGAAAAAGATATGTCTTAAACTGACCTAGTTTAGAAACCTGGATGCCTTTGAAATCGCCTGTGAACTAAGACCATTCATGAGAATGGGGCTTCTGAATGCTGAGAATGTTCAGGGCTCAGCACAAAGATATTTGGCATCAGTGATTGTAAATATTTGCAAAACCCTGGGTAAATGGACAGTGTTTGACCACACTCAAGCCTTCTAGCACAGTAGTACAGGGAGTGAGTTATCTAGGGTGATTGGTCTGGGGGATTTTGGGTCAAGTTTTTTGTTTGTTTTAAATAAAAAGCCAAACAACCCAATTCTGCTACTTGCCATCTTTTTCACATTCACTACACATGCTTACCTTGCAATATTTCACCCATCTAGACAGTAACTTAGTGCTTCTGAGACACAGGGTTCTATCCCTCCACCCTCGCATTTTTCCAGGTTGATGCCACAACACTAGCCAGAGGTGTAAGGGCAGGAGGGCAGAAGCTGGGTGAAAGAAATCACCGCCTTGCCTTTCTTAATGCAGTGATCTCCAAGTGGCATTTTCTCCAGCTAGCTTCAGAAGCAGTTGAGGGCCTGCTAGCCATGGAAAGGACTGAGGTTTACAAAGGGCAGAGTGGGAAGAAGAAAGAGCCCGAGAGCAGCCCCACGTGAAAGGCCAAGAGGCTCACTTCAGTGAGAGCTGCAGCAGATCGCTTATTAGCTTATTAGCCAGCAACTCAGCTAAGACTGGCTGGGCTCCTTCTGCCTCTTACCCACACCCTAAAAACTGAGTCATCCCAAAGTTCATTTATTTTGCTTCTGGGCAGAGACACCCCTAATCTACTGCTCTTAAATACTGAATACATTATACTTTGGTTCCTACCTCTCAGTGCTCAAATAAACAGAAATGAAGACACTGATAGTCCTACTAGGGTCTCTTGGGCTTGTGTTTTGATAAGATACCTGGGACAGGGAGTAAAAAAATTAACAGTCTATAGTGGAAACATGGAAAAAGAGAACAGTTACTCTCAGAAACTAGAACTGCAAGAGGTGTATGTAATCAGAAGATTTGCAGCAGAAGCCCTGAAACCCATCAGAAAAGGGACCCTTGCAGGGGTCAGCAAAAGATACCTTGCCCCCTGGTGAAACAAGAATCCGTTTCCTTATAATGTCAACTTGAGAACAGGATCAGAGTCTCCCTCTCTGTTATCAGTGATTACCTGATAAAATAATCACCATAACGTATAGCCAAGATTCCACGGTTAGCTTAACGCCTTATTCATAGCTATGTGAGCCAACATACCGCTTTGCACTTCCAACCAAAACAAGGTACACAGACACCCGAGATCATGCCAACGCCGAGTCCCCCTTTACGACACTGGAAGAATGGGTCTACTCTTCAATTCTATGATACATTCTCTAGAGGTCGTTTTATCACAAATGAAACTAATTTCTTTTTACCTTTACAAAGGCGTCTATTTTTAAAAGTTAACAGGTGTTTAAGGCACTCCGTGCACGCCATGTGGTTCGGTATGGCTTAAGCCCTGGAAGCAGAGCCCAGTGCAAAGCCGCGGTGGGTGTCACGGTGAGCCTTCGCTCCGGGAGCCGCACTCCCGGCTCGCTCGCACCGCCCGCAGCCGGCAAGGCTCCCGGACCTACCTGGCTGGCGCGGGGAGCTTCGGGAGGCGTCTCACCCGCGGGTCCGGCGCTCACCAGCCGGAGCAGCTCGGGCCCCGCGGAGGAGGAGGAGGAGGAGGAAGGGGCGCTCTCTCATCCTCGCCCTTTCACTCTGTGCTCCGCGGCTGACAGCTCCACACTTCTGCAGGGTTGTCAGCGGACTCCACGCCCAGAGCCACGGCTGGGGAGGAGGAGGAGCCCCTGTCCGCCTCCCCGCCTTGACTGGCAGCTGCGACGCCCGGGACCTGGCCGAGCGGGCGTGGGGCGCAGCTCGCCAGCAGCGCGTTTATTTATACAGGAAGCTCGGGCGCCGCACTTCCTACTCCCCATCTGGGTCGCACTTCAGCTGCAGGTGACGGCCTTAGCCCAGGGGGAGCCCAGCGGGCCGGGACCCCGCGCGCTGCCCGGACCGGGCAGGGGCGCAGCAGCAGCCCGCCGCCCTTCGCGCGCAGACCTCGGCGTTCTCCTGGCCCTCAGCGCTCGCCGCTTCTCTGCACGTACCCGCTCTGGCCACCTTTCTTCTCCTCCTTCCCCAGCTCCCTTCCACTTCTGCCAGCCCTGACCTGCATTCCCACGTCACCAGAAGTCGGGTTTTACAGAAACCCTCGCCTTGCGCGCAGCTCGTCGAAACCACTATGTACCTGATCTGACCTTTCGTGTCTCTGGATAAAATTAGAATGTAGGCAAATCAAGTCAAGAATAGTCTTAGTTTGCCGTAGCTTGTGGGTCTTTGGGAAACAAAGACTTACAGGGAATTCTGATTTCCCTTGAAACACTCTGTCAGCAATTATGTGAAAAACACGAAATAACTTAATTAGTTCTGCTCTCAGTTAAAGAAAACCCAGGTCAGATACGCCAGAACCGGGATTTGCTTTGGCATGACTTGCTCACCCCAAAACTGTGGGCACTTAATTTATATGATGTCTATAATGGATGGCACACCTCCTCACCAAAGATCACAATTACAGGCACAAACCTGTTGAATGTTACAGCTTAAAAAGATCCCTCCTCAGCGGGGCGTGGTGGCACACGCCTTTAATCCCAATCCCGCACTCAGGAGGCAGAGGTGGGAGGATCGCCATGAGTTCGAGGTCACCCTGAGACTACATAGTGAATTCAGATCAGCCTGAGCTAGAGAGAAACTCTACCTCGAAAAACCAAAAAAAAAAAAAAAAAATCCCTCCTATGACACTAGAATTTCTTCATTCTCTCTACAGCCTCCCACTCTGGCAACCATTGTCAGGAATGTGCTTCCTCAAAGGAAGGGGCTCGCCAGTCGCTTGTGGAACTGATATGTGAGCTCAGTACTAACAGCAGTGGGCAAGGTTCCAAAGGACGCAAGCAATCTGCTTCTCCACTCAGGCCAAAGCCAACCTCTAGGTCAAAGCCAAGCGCCAGGAACACAGTGTATCTACCTGTGTGTGTGATGCTGGGACAGGAAGAAGCGCCAGACCACTGGAGGAGGAGAAGGGGACAGGGACAGGACAGATAAGACAGTAAGACAGTACACCTTGTAAGGACTCAAAATCACATAATCAATGGGCATTTGAACTTGCAAACTCCTTCTCAGCTATCTTAACCCAAACACCTAAGTTTAAATATGGTGTCCAGAAATATTTAAGTGATTGGCTCAGCCCAGACCCAAGCTGAAACAAGACCCCAATCTGTGTTATGTGAGAAAGATGTATGTTAATGAAAATCACAGGAAGAACGTCTAGGGCTGGGGAGATAGCTCAGTTGGACAGCTCAATCCCAGTAGACATTCCAGGCATGAGTGCGCCTCCTGGTAATCTCAGCTCTGGGAAGGTGGAGACAGGGGCTCACTGGAAATACAATCTAATCTAATTGGTGAATTCCAGGTCAAGGAGAGACCCTATCTCAAAAAAGGTGAACAAGGGCTGGAGAGATGGCTCAGCAGTTAAAGGGGTTTGCTTGCAAAGACTGACAGTCTTGGTTCAGTTCCCCAGTACACACATAAAGCCATATGCGCAAAGTGGCATATGCCTCTGTAGTTTGTTTGCAGTGGCAGGAGGCCCTGGCACAGCCTCTCTCTCTCTCTCTCTCCTTGCAAATAAATAAATAAGAATATTATTTTTTAAAAGTTGGACAGCATTCATGAGCAATAATACCTAAGGTTGTCATCTTCTAGCTTCCATATGTATACACACATACAGATCCATGCATACACATGCCTGTAACACACCACACAGATGCATGAACAAAGAATATTTAACATCAAATTCAGCAGGAGTTTAGGAACTGGGATAATCTACCTCTTGGGATAGTAACTGTTATTGAAGGACAAGAAAGAGGAAGAATAAACAGAACGCCTATGCAGGGGCTAGTTTGATCATTAGTGTTGATGCAAATCTTCCGAGCCTTAAACCAAACTGTAACAGAGTCCACTTTTAGCACACACTTAAAGTTACCATTTCTTATTGTCATGGTAAGGGAAGAAGCCACTGCCAATATGGATGCAAAGTAGATTAAGCAATAAGCACACTGCCTTTTGTTACAATGTTTTGTATACTTGAATAATAACACCACAGATTAGTTTCAGTCACATAAATTTATAAACACTGCAGTCAAAATTTAGTAAGACTAAATATGCATGATGAATGCTATAGTATGTAATATGCAACAACAAGTCCACAATGTGAGTGAATATTCATTCCCTTGAGTATTTATTGATCTCTCAGGAGAGCTGCTAAAGGCTAGGAAGAAAAGGTTAAGTCAGACGGTCTCTATCTTCAAAGGCCTCTCAATCCAGGGTAACAGACAAGCAAAGCAATTAGAGAATGCCTCAGTGGGCAATATGACAGATTTGGGCAGTGTGCACTGTGTGGGAGTGCAGAGAGAAATATCTAACTCAAGGAAGAAGGGTGGTGACAGGCGTCAAAGAAGGCTCCTTGACAGGGTGATTTTAATCTGGGTCTTGAAGTAGCTTAGTAGGAAAGGTGGTGACAAGACTTGAGTGAGCCAGACAGAGGGAATGGCTACCAAGAAAGCTTAGACATGGGATTTTCAGGGAAAGCTTTTCATAACATAGACAGAGCCAGCGCAATCAGAACAGAATGCCTAAACCAATGAAGTGACTGTTTTGGCCAGGAATTAAACAAATGGAGAGAGACTTCAGAAAAAATAGTCTATGAGCTGTTGCATCTAGTTAGAGGTAGGGGATAAGAGGGAAAGAAGAGCCTAGGCCACGGGTGCCACTGAGAATGGGAATGTAGAAGAGGAAGTGGAAAGGAAAAGGGTGAACATTTGGCTTCAGTCGTGCAGAATTTTGCATGCCTCTGGGCATACTGCAAGCATTTTTAGTGGGTCCTCAAGAGAGATGTCTGGGGAGAGAGCCATTTGGGAACTGCATTCATTTAGGTGTGACCATGGACAAAATTACCAAGGATGTCCCAGAAAAAGTAGCATACTATAGAAGGAAGCGGGAGTTTTTGACCTATACAAACTACCACCTAGTTATTTAACATAACGCTGTCTTTTCATCTATAAAACTTGGCCTTTGCACCTAAAAATAACAAAATAAGGATGACATAGATCATATAGGTTGCTGGTCAAGTAGTGAAGGGTCCTGTAGGACAGAAACTCCTGCATATGCAAGACTTAGGAAATAGAACAATGAACGTTAACTCCTGATATGGCATATTGCACAACTTATCCATCTGCATACAGTGATACTCATTAGGAAGAGAAGAGGGCCCAGGTGAGGTAGGGCACACACCTTTAATCCCAACATTCAGGAGGCTGAGGTAGGAGGATCATTGTGAGTTTGAGGCCAGCCTGAGACTACATAGTGAATTCTAGGTTATCCTGGGCCACAGCCAAACTGTACCTCAAAAAAAAAAAAAAAGTGGCAGGGGCAGAGGAAAAGGAAGATAAACGAAAGAGGTTAGGAAAAAACTCAGGGCTAGAGAGATGGCTCAGCTGTTAAGTGCACTTCCTGCGTAAGCATGAATGCCTGAGGGGGCCTGAGGCCACCAAGTTTGAATCTCCAGATCCCACATAAACAGCTGGGCATGGCCATGCACACCAGGAAACCCAGTCCTGCAGGGGAAGAGAGACAGAGATTCATCAGAGCCTCACTAGCAAAGACTGAGTAGAAGAACAATGGAGCAGGATACCAGATGCTCCACTCCAGCCAAAGCATGCAAGTTGTATAGAGGGCTGCACACATACCACCTGACACACATACCACATGACACACATACACACAAATAGAACACTGGTATCTCAGAATGAGAAGTAAACTTTATTTTTTTCATGTTCTTTTTAAAATTTATTTATTTTTATTAACAACTTCTATGATTGTAAACAATATCTCATGGTAATACCTTCCCTCCACCCACTTTCCCCTTTGAAACTCCACTCTCCATCATATCCCCTCCCCCTTTCAATCAGGCTCTCTTTTATTTTGAAGTCATGATCTTTTCCTCCTATTAGGATGGTTATGTGTAGATAGTATCAGACACTGTGAAGTCATGGATATCCAGGCCATTTTGTGTCTGGGGGGAACACATTGTAAGGAGTCCTACCCTTCCTTTGGCTCTTACATTCTTTCTGCCACCTCTTCCACAATAGACCCTGAGCCTTGGAAGATGTGATAGAGATATTGCAGTGCTGAGCACTCCTTTGTCACTTCTTTCCAGCACCATGATGCCTTCTGAGTCATCTCAAGGTCACTGCCATCTGAAAAGAGAAGGTTCTCTACCAAAAGTGAGAGCAGCATTAATATATGGGTATAAACATTAAGAGAAGTGCTTACTGGGCAGTTTGATGAGCATAGTATATACATTTTTCCAGACATCAGCAGACGTTACACCCCTAGGGCTCATGACTACTCCTGCTTTAAGTTTTCAGTATCAGGGATGTATTCCCTCCCATGGAGCGTGCCTCCAGTCCAATTGGAGGGCAGTTGTTTCCACCATGACAGACATGCCACTATTGCACCTGTTGGCTCATTTGGCCTGGCTGGCAAAATTTAAGACTTGCAGTATCCACTGTTGAGTATCTTCACTGGTGATTTCTCTCTCTCCCATTGAACTGCATGCAGAATGGCTTCTTCCAGCTTTCTGTCAGCTGGTCTACCCATAGGAGGTTATCAGCTCAGTTCCAGCAGGATTTCTCAGTGGCCTTACAGCCCAAGTATGTAGAATATTCAGCAATAGGGTCTTACTATCTATTCCTGGTGGGAAACCAAGGGCCTCAGCAATGGCCTATAATGTTTTGGGGGTATCAAGGACCTCCCTGGCCAACAACTCACCTGGAAGGTATCCCATTCTTGGCACTGAAAATTTTCTAGCAATAATCTATGGCTCCTGAGTATTCCACTGCCCAAAAAAGTAGGCTTGCATATGATTTATTTATATCCTCTTAGATTTTGATTGGCCCTCCCTCTGCCTTTCCTTTATTCAATCTCTTCCCCAGACCTTACTTGGGCCTTTTCACCTCCAGTAATCTATTCTTCTACTTACATATATACAATGGTATTGTATATATGTAAACTTTAGATACTACAAACTGAAAAGTATTTTTATCTTTCTGAGAGAGAACATAGTATTGTATTGTTCATTAGGGGTTCTAATCATGTTGACCATCATCATAATTATTTCTTAATCTGAATTCCAGATCTTCCTAAGGAAAAAGTATACAGGAATCTTGACATTAATGGTAATGAAAATTATACCTAACTCATAGTATAATCATACATATAAAAGCAAAACCAAATTAAATCCAAAGCATATAAAAGGTCACGTGACTATAATACCAGTCCTCAGGAGCCTGAGGCAAGGGTATTGTAGCAAGTTTGAAGGCAGCCTGGGCTACAAAGAGAGTTTAAGGCCAGCCTGGATTACATAACAAGACCCTGTCTAAACATAAATTAAAAAAATAAAAAGTAAAAATAAATAAAGTCTTCCCAGAATATAAAACAAAAATACTAAATATAGTTATTAGACTCTATGTATGTATGATACTTAAATAATAATAGATATATTATATAATAGACATATATTATAAAAAGCATTATATCTGGACTGGAGAGCTGGAGAGAGCAGTTAAGAAGCTTCCTATGAAGCCTAAGGACCCAGCTTTGACTCCCTAGAGGTCACATAAGCTAGATGCACAAGGTGATGTATGCGCACAGGTGGTGTACACATCTGGAGTTTGTTTTCAGTGGCTAAGTCCCTGATGTGCCAATTCTCTCTTTCTCTCTCTCATAAGAAAAGAAAAAGAAAGAAAGCATTATATCTGCCATAGAAGGTTTAATAAGTAGAATTTCTTTGAAAAGTACCCTGCAATTAATATAAACACAATAAAGTCTTATTTGATCATAACAAAGAATGAAATTATGGCATTTGCAGTAAATTTCACCTGAGAGATAGTCCTAGAGAAAGAAGCCAGAGACAGGCAGATGCTCTACATTCTTTTTCATATGTGGAAACTAAAAAACAATTGACCTGAAAGTACAGTAATGATAAGTAAAGGTAGAAGAGAGTACATATCAAAGAAAGTAGAGAGAGGTTGGATTTGACCACTGTCTGTGACATATATGTACAGAAATATCACAATGAACCCATTAATATATAGAGTTAACATGTGTTCAAGAAGGGGTTTTTAAAGAAGTTCTGTGACTGAACATGTCACTCAGTGGTAAAGTGCTTGCTTAGCATGCACAAAGTCCTGGGTTTGGACCCCAGCACTACCAACAGAGAGAGAAGAGAGAGCACCCTACGTTCCAATACTAATCTACAAAGAAAAAATCAAGTGCTAGTAATGATGATGGCATGTCATTCCGAGCACTTGGTTGGTAGAGATAGGAAGAAGGCTGCAAGTTCAAAACCAACTTGGTCTATATAGTGAGTTCCAATCCAGCCAGACATATATAGTAAGACCCTGTCACAAAAAGAAAATAAACCCACTGTGGTGGGAGTGCAAACCTGTACAACCATCATGGAAAGCAGTATGGAGATTCCAGAAAAGGATGAAAATAGATCAACCATTTGATCCAGGTATACCACTCCTGAGCATATAGCCTAAAGAATCCATTCTTTATTACAGAGATACTTGCTAAACCATGTTTGTTGCTGCTTTATTCCCAATAGCTATGAATTAGAATCCACCCAGATGCCCATCAACTGATAAATAGATAATGAAGATGTGGTAAATATACACAATATAATTCTACAGAATGATAAATAAAAATTAAGTTTAAAATTGCATGAAATGGATAGAATTGAAAAAAAATCATTCTGAACAAGGTCACACAGGCACAGAAAGACAAACACCTCATGTACTCTCTCATCTGTGGCTCCTAACTGGGATCAATTAGAGATGAGTGCAAATGGTAGTCAGCACCAGAAACATGGGCATAAAACTAGAATGAGACCAGGAGAGAGAAGAAATGGAGAGGAGGAGTTATTTGACAAATTAGGGGAAGGACAAATTATGGGGCTAGGAGGGGCTTGAAGGTGTAGGGGTACAGAGGGTAGAGAGGGAATTGCACAAAAGTTAAGACAACATGAATCAGTTCCATAGAAACCTTCATTCTGGGGCTGGAAAGATGGATTAATGGTTAAACATTTTACTACAAAGCCTAAGGACCCAGGTTCAATTCCCCAGTACCCATGTAAGCCAGATACACAAGGCTGTACATGTGTCTGGACCCTATTGGTCACAGGACATCAGAATATCATGCTGGAACCAAAAGGGAAACTAGCTCCCTCCTGGCTAGTCCTCATAGTGCTAGAAAGCTGTATGGGAGCTGCTGGAGAACAGTCACCAACAGAGTGAACAGGGGACACTGTACACTACAAAGCAACCAGCCAGACAAGAAGTACACACTTGTGCAGTAGTGGCACATAGCCTCTGCAGGTAACCAACTGTTCTCTGATTGGACATGAGGCCTACTCAGTGGGAGAGAATTCATACCTGGTACTGGAAACCAAGTCAGAATCCCATGGTCAGGAACCTCATAGACTTCAGAGAGAAGCCCCCACTGCTCTCTGGAGAACAAGGGCGATCTTGTACTCCAAAAATCTCTCAAATAACTTTTCATAACCCAAGCTGCTCTCACTCTTGGTTGGAGAATCTGTTTTATTTTACAGATGGCAGAGAAAGTAGAGGAGAACCAAGATCCGTCAATAAGACAAGAAGAAAGCCAACTGCCTACCAAAAGACATGCCACCTCTACCACATCTGCCAGGGCCAAGGAGAAATTGCAGAGGAAGCTGCAACATGAATACTGCTCTTACTGCTAGCCTGATAACCAGTTCCAGGGTGATGGTGACAAGACACAGTGATCAATCAAAACCTATCAAAGCAGAAATCCAGAGGCTACAGAGAACTCAACACTAAATAAAACTTCCAACAGGCCTGCCATGGCTCAGGGAACGTTGGAGAAGAGGTGCAAAAAGACTGTAAGAGCCACAGAGAGAGTAGGAATACCCTGAGGCATGGACTACCACCCGCTATGCCATAGGAACTGACCAAGGCCTTGATGGCCCCACCGTGTAGACCATAACCCACTGAGGAGGACCCCCAGGGTAATGGGAGCAGGGACAAGGGGATAAAAGAGTATAACCTGATATTATATAAAGTGGAAAGTAAGGGCTGGAGAGATGGCTTATCAGTTAAAGCAATTGTCTGTGAAGCCTAAGAATGCTTATTTGACTCTCCAGGTCCCATGTACAGCCAGACACAGTGTGCAATGTCGCACATGCACACAAGAGGCGCATGCATCTGGAGTTCATTCACAGTGGCTGAAAGGCCCTGGCACACCATCTCTCTGGTTCTTTCTCCCTCTCTTTCTCAAAAATAAAAATAAATAAATAGAATAGAATAATAATTGAACTTTGTCTCTCATACACCCTACCAGTTTACCTTTAGGAAGACAAACAAATTTAATGAAAAAAATAAAAATAAATAAAAACTTGAAAAAAAAGATTGTTAGTAAAATAGACCTTTCCCAGAAAAACCTGACCACCTATTAGTAACAGCATTGAACTGACCAGTTTAGTCCCTATCCAATCCATAAAAGACCCCAATCTGGGTCTCTAGGTGGGCTTTCCCATCTTCTGAGAGTCCCAGTCCTGCAGGAGCTTTGTATTCCTTCATTCTCTTCAGCTTTTTCTTGAGCTCTATGAACCCCATCTCTATAGTAATCTCTTTAAACTTAATAAAAGGACTGGAGAGATAGTTTAGTGGTTAAGGAGCTTGCCTGTGAAGCCTAAGGACCCAGGTTTGATTCTCCAGAACCCACTAAGCCAGATGAAGAGGTAGCACATGCGTCTGGAGTTCATTTGCAGTGGCTGAAGGCCTTGGTGGGCCCATTCTCTTCTCTTCTCTCTCTCTCTCTCTCTCTCTCTCTCATAAATAAATCAGAATTTATAAAAATAAAGAATAAATTCATCAGAAGAGATGAATCACTGTATATTAATATGTAATAATAATAAAAATATTGATCATTTTTTAAAAAGAAAAATCAATATTCATTCTTTTTTAAAATATTTTATTTATTTATTTATGTGTGAGAGAGAGAAAAAAAACGGTGCACCAGGGCCTACAGCCACTGCAAACAAACTCCAGACACACGCACCCCCTTATGCATCTGGCTTACATGGGTCCTGGAGAATCAAATCAGGATCCTTTGGCTTTGCAGGCTAAAGCCTTAACCACTAAGCCATCTCTCCAGCCCCACGATTCATTCTTGAAACTACACTTCTGCTCAGCCTTAGAATATAAGTCAGCAACACAAATTAATGCTCTAGTTAGACCCTGTGGTGAAAACAGTATTTAATGGTTCATTCATAAAAAAGAAGACAGGGACTGAGAAACAAGCTTCTGCAATAGGTGTGGTTCTCTCTCTACACAGAGGTTGTCATTTCTCATTTCCAAACAGCTGAAATCTATTTGCATTTTCTCCTGAATCCAAGGAGGTTCATCTTACTCATTCTTTCAACATGCACTGAGCACACCGAGTATATAATTAGGAGTCAGATATCATACAAAAATAAGACTATTCCAAAATGATATGATGGATATTTTGCTAGAAATACATTCACATGGCAAGCAAATATGGACATAAGACTGCATGGAAAGTCAGATATTGTTTCTACATTTTGAGAGTGATGGGGCCACACAGCCCAGATGGGCTAGACTCAAGTGGCTAAGGCTTTCATGTCACATACAAAAGAAGAATTAAGGAAAGCAGTCAATGAGGTGAGGAGGGTAAAAGCAGACTTTATTACAGAAAATATGGGGAAAGAATCTGGAGAGATTGGGAGGGTTCACCAAAAGAAAGAGGGAGTTGGTGGATTCAACTGGTGGAGTTGGGGCTTGGTTTGACCAACTTCCAAAGAAAAGAAAAATTCATGCTTTTTGAGTTAAAACTAAGAGAAATAGGCAAGCTCAGCAGAGAGTGCCCAGAAGCGGCTTCTTGGGGGTACAGTATATTATCTTATTAAGGGAATAACTGTT
Source organism: Dipus sagitta (assembly GCA_036346955.1). Classification (NCBI taxonomy): domain Eukaryota; kingdom Metazoa; phylum Chordata; class Mammalia; order Rodentia; family Dipodidae; genus Dipus; species Dipus sagitta. The sequence goes on from CM070786.1 coordinate 52,443,314, forward strand.
CCTCCCATCTTTTTAGCTAGTCTATAAGTGAGGAGTGGTCACTTAACCAGGTGAGTGATTGACAGGCTCCAAGCAGGACCAGAAATGCTCCTTCCCTTTTGAATGTTACCAGGGAAATAGAGGGAATAACTATTCCTCCCATCTTTTTAACTAGTCTATAAGTGAAGAGTGGCCACTTAACCAGGTGAGTGATTGACAGACTCCAAGAAGAACCAGAAATGCTCCTTCCCTTTTGAATGTTACCAGGAAAATAGGAAGTTGGGTCCTTTCCTCAAAGGCCTCTAACTCTAACATTTGCCTACCTACAATATGACCCAGAAACCATCATCTAGTTACTGCAGGCTTGACCGCACAAGTTTTGCAAAGCTTCAAATGTGTCATTTTGGTTCTATTTCATACAAGTATCTTACCCCACAGAACAAGTCTGTGCATGACTGCACCCTGACAAGAAAATCCTGACATGAGTAATCTCCCCACACTGTTGTTGCGCCACACAAAAGCAATAACAGTTCAGGACAGAGAGCTAAATGAGAGAGAAAGACTCCAGCGAACTCACACGTCCAAGATTCTAACATAATATCACCAGCAAGCTAGGCTTATGAGAGAGATGAGAAAATGAAGTTCAAGCACCTAAACTCTAGGAAAATGACTTTGCACTAGACCTGAATTGATTCTACACTGGCCAGTTAGATGCAATGGCCTTGAGATTCTCCACATTTGCAAAATTTGGGTTAAGCCTTCTGCCAATATTGCCACCGTCTCCAAATTCCTAAACAACAACAAAAAAAATCCTGGAAAAATGCCACCCGAAAGTGGTGACACACACCTGTATTCCTAGCACTTGGGAGACTGAAAAAGGAGGATTTTAAGTTCCAGACCAGTCTGAGCTACATAGTGTGGTGTCTTAAAGAAAAAAATCAAGAAAAAGAAACTCAAAAAATGTTTCTATAGCCATGAACCCATGCAGTGTACAAACTGCTTTATAGGAAATGAGCTATGCATCCATATGCAAGAAAGATACAAAAGATTCACTGAATTAACAGTCAAAATAGGGCAGAGGGTACAGCTCAGAGACAGAGCATGTACAAAGCACTAATGCAGTACTGGGCTCAATCCACAGCACCAAATCTTGGCACATGAAAACATGAATCAAAATATTTCTTGGTTTAACAGATGGGGAACTTCATTCTTGGTAGTAAAGACTCTACTCAGCCAGCATCAAATTACTCATATACACAGGCGTATCATACTTGTTAGTTTTCCAGAGGACTCTCTTTTGAAAAGATCCTTAAAATGTAAGTGTCTCTCTGATGCAGATAATGATACTGGTCTTTTCCCAGCTTTCCCTTTTCCCTGCAGTTCATTCCCCTTCTCACATAATTCAATCACTAAGTCCCCACTGACAACAGAATTCATCTGAATTGAGCTAACAAGCACTACCATCATCAAGCATTCAAAGATACCACACAAAAGAAGCTAGAATTGGACAGAGAGTCCCCTGGGCAGGGAATGCAGACAGAATGTCTCATTGGAGAGTCTCTCCTGTATCCTGCAGAAGACAAAAGCTCCCTATTGTGGCAAAATCAAGACCCTTTCCACATCTAGTACCAGTTACCTGAAGACATGAAATGTCTCAGGAGGGTTAGCTGTTATTTCAGTACATCTCCTCGCAGCTCATGCCAGAGTAAGGCCCTCCCAAGGAGCCAATAAGTGAGCACAAGCATACAGACTGTGTAAAATAATGCCCACTTCTTCACAAAAATGGGATCTCAAAGAGGATCTTTCACCAGTCAGTGTTCCCTATGTGGATATTGCTTACTCCCCCTCACATGAGATGAGTGTAGCAGACTGAAGAGACAGTGATCTGTTTAAAATAAGCAATCCCTGCAGGCATGTGACATCTGTGCATAGAGAACATTCTTTCCAAAGACCCCAGAGTAACTTCTAACCTCATATTAAACCTAACATAGAGAACTACACTCATCTCCTGAAGACACTGAGGAACTACCTGCAAATTATTATCCCATAACGTTAGTAGCAAAGAATTTGATGTGCAGGGCCTTTTCTGTTCAGATCTCCAGGCCAAGCCTAATCCACTCTTGCTTCACTCGAGCACTTGGGAAGCATTCTACTTGTCAGTCCACCTGATTCCACAGTCTCCACAAGAAGAGTTTGTCATTTTGTTATTGCTCCCCACTCCCATGAGTGCCTAACTCACCCAGGCACAAATCTGACAATCCACGGTGTTTTCTAAACATCTCTCTGTGCTCACTCATCTTCTTATACAGATACATACACACATCTCTTTTAGCACTGTGAACCACCTAGTCATCTTCTTTGTCCATTTTGCTTTAGTATAGCTTCTATTTTCCCCATCAGTTTCTGAGAGCCTTTTGTAAATTATATCTATCAGCACTATTCCTCAATATACTACACAAATACTTTTCCCAGACATAGGTGATGCCTACTGATTTATGTTACTACTTCTATACAATGGGGTTTTTTAACTGTACAAAGGAGGATATATTATTTTCATACTTTTAAGTTGTTTTAAATAAAAATCCTTACAATCTTCTTCAAAGGGATATCTACCTCATATTAATGAATTTGAAATTGGTGACACTTTTATTTGATTCTTCCATAAACTTCTTTTTAATGCTCAAGTACCTACTAAATTCAGAGAATACTCTACTAAATGGAGTATATTATTAATTTTCCTATTTTATGATGAAATATAGGCATTTAAATCACAGTTTTTTTAAAATATTGTGTTTTGAGCCAGTTGTGGTGTTGTGTTCCTACAACTCTAGCATTAGGGAGGCAGAGGCAAGAGGATTAGCAGTTTAAAGTCATCCTCAGCTACACAGCAAGTTTGAGGCTAGCTTCATGAGACCTTGTTACACACACACAAAATGTACTTTATTTGTAATACCTTTCATAGAGAAATAATTACACAAAAGACCCTCATCAAATAAATTGCATTACTTCTTATGGCCATACCACCCTGAATGAGCTTAATCTTATATATGATACAATTTAGTTTTCCCAAATTTAGAGATTTTGAAATCTTAAGCTTAAAATGTAGTCTATTTTGAATCCTGGTAATACAAAAATATACACATATACATGAATCCTATTAATAAAACAATATTCCATCAAAAGATTTCACAATGTCAAATATTTCAAGTGCAATTATAAAATTGCAAAATGAAACCCTGTATACTATCTGTGTTTAAGTTCTTATCATTTAATTGACTCAGGTGCTACTTAGCATTTGTAAGGATCAATTCTAGTATCTTCTTATCTGCAAGCTTTATTTTCCATAACTACAATTTATAAAACTTCAAAAGCAGAATATTTTGCCTGTTTATCTTGATTACAAATTCCCAACTTATTTCAAATAAAATACAACCAAATGTAGTGCAGTCCTTTGCAAAAATAAACTCATTGCTTTCAGTAGAACTGACTTACAAAGCAGTTCTTCCAAAACTCAAAAACATCTCAAAAAAATCTGGTGATAGTGGTCTGCAAAGAGAAAAAGTGTACTATGTGGAGGAATTTTTTTAAGTTTATTTTTATTTTATTTTAGAGAGAGAGAAAGGGACAAAGAGAGAGAGAATGGGCATGCCAGGGCCTTTAGTGCTGCAAACGAACTCCAGACATGTGCACCCCCTTGTGTGCATGTGTGACATTCTGTGATTGCGTAACTGTGCATCTGGCTTACATGGGACTTGGAGATCAAGCATGAGTTCTTAGGCTTCACAGGCAAGTGCCTTAACTGCTAAGCCATCTCTCCAGCCCTTGTACTTTTTTCTTTATGGGAGAGAGAATTGGTGCACCAAGGCTTCCCTACAATCCAACTCCAGACGTGTGTATCACCTTGTGTGTATGTGCAATCTTGCGTGCTTGCATCACCTTGTGCATCTGGCTTATGTGGGATCTGGAGACTCAAACATGTGTCCATAGGCTTCACAGGCAAGTGCCTTAACTGCTAATCCATCTCACCAGTCTAGATTTTTTTTATATTCAACATTAACTTCATCACAAAGGTTCTGTAGTTCAACAATTTAATATATTGAGAAAATTATTTTTAGATTTTGGCAACTATTTCTACAGGTTTGTTGAAAGAAATGAGTTATATGTGCAATTTGCTCCATAGATTTCTTTCTTTTCCATTGCTTTTCTTCTGACCCTGTACACACCAAAATCTTTATTTTCATTTTCACTGAGAAATGAACCACTTTCAGGGGTACCCATGACTGGATGTGAAAGTGATGGCTCGCTACAGTGGAACACTAGATAAGTTTGGATGGTATACATGTGTTCTGATTGAATAACCTTACTAAAAGCCAACTATACACTTAAAAATAAGTAAAATTGGGCTGGAGAGATGGCTTAGCGGTTAAGGTGCTTGCCTGCAAAGCCAAAGGACCCAGGTTTGATTCCCCAGGACCCACATTAGCCAGATGCATAAAGGGGCGCATGTGTCTGGAGTTTGTTTGTAGTGGCTGGAGGCCCTGTCATGCCCATTCTCTCTCTCTCCCCCGCTTTCTCTGTCAAATAAATAAAAATAAAATATTTTTGTAAAAATGAGTAAAATTCCCAACATGTAAATTTTACCTCAATAATGCTATTTTAAAAATTAATTTTGTTAGGCATGGTGTTGCATGTATATAAACCCAGTACTCAAGAGGCTGAGGCAGAAAGATCATAAGTTCAAGGCTAGTGTGGGCTACACAGCAAAGACATTGATTCAAAAGAATTTTTTAAATATTTTATTTATTGCTTTATTTGAGAGATAGAAAGAGTAGAGAGAAAGCAGCAGATAGAGAGATTGGGCATGCCAGGGCCTCTAGCCTTTGCAAATGAACTCCAGATGCAAGCACCACCTTGTGCATTGGGCTTTATTTGGGTACTGGGGAATCAAATCTGGGTCCTTTGCCTTTGCTGGCAAGCACCTTAACTGCTAAGCCATCTCTCCAGTGCAGAAAATTTATTTTGATATAAACTTTTAAACCAAAACTACAGTAGAATTCATAGCAATAATTAAACATCTAAACTTCAAAAAATGATGTTTCTAACAGTTTGACTTTGGTTTCATAAAATCGATCAAAATAACCCTTTCAAGTAATAAATTTAGCTAAATTTCTATATGTCAATAGTACACTGATATTAATATCAATCTAGCATCATTGGCCTGTGCAAATTCCTCTTCTGCTAGTAGACCACATAGCATTAGCAGCTATTGCTTCATATCTCATCACTTATAACAAATACCTAACTTTGCAAATGGGTGAAGTAGACTTAGAAAAGTGACTTGAACTAAATGAAAAGTCAGGCTTCACAGAATGAAATATAATGACTCTTCCTGCAGATACAGGTGTTACAATATTGTCTTCAGGCAAAGCATTCTTAAAATAATTATAAGCATTAGAAATAGATACTGAAGCTGGTTCTGACTTGAAAATTACACATTCATCACCATCTTCATGGAGAAAAAGAAGTCTGGTGCTTTAATTTTCATTTAACTTGCATGTTTTCAGTCAATTTTCTGCCAAAAGGCATCATTTTGAAATAATTTTAAAGCTATGAACTCATAAATAAATCGTTATAGATTCAGACCACACAGAAATGGCAACACCACTGTGCCGTGAGCATTTAGAATTCCTACGTTTACAACTGACCCCACCAACAGTCAGCCTGACTGCTTCGTGCTACCACAGAATGGAATGAGATATTTGTACTTAGAGTCAAGATAGGAACATGCTTTCATTTACTAGCAAGTGCTTTAAACTTAAAATTAAAGACATGCTGTTTTTTAAAAGGAGGTGTTTTGTTTATATGCTGATAACAAAATGAAGAAAGAAGGAAAGAGAAAGAAAGGAAGGAAGGAAGGAAGGAAGGAAGGAAGGAAAGAGGAAGAGGGAGAGAGGGAGGGAAGAAGGGACACAAAAGGCAATGTTGAGTTCACTTGCCTTTGGAGAGAACCGGGGAAACAGCATGGTTACACTCATCAGCTTTCAAAGTTCAGCCCAAGCAAAAGCCCTCTTCAGAACACCAGCATCTCACTGAAACACTCTGGCTGAGGCTGAGGGGTAGCTGATACATGGAATGGAGCACTAACATCGTGCCTTATTTTAATGCATTGTTAAATAATACTACCTCCTTATAATTCCAGGGCAAATATCAAATAAGGCACAAAAAAGCACAAAATGGGACTTCTACAGTAATCCACCCATTTGAATTTTCTACTTTAGTCAGTTTGAGCCATTTTTACTTTGTTCATAAAGAAACCATTTCTTGCATATTTTCAAGTTAGTTAACACAGAGTTCTACACCTGGTCTTCATAGCCAATTTTTATAATTCTTTCCATAAGACCTGCACTTCTGGGTTTATCTGTCCTCATTGCATAGTCTTAGTTTCTCTTTTCAGGGTTTTGTCAAGTGTAGCCTTGATCCTTCTATCCCATTAATTCTAATTTTCCATTAGTTCATCTTCCTAGTTGTTTTTGGAGGTGGTGCTTACTTTTTAATTTTGGAAGGATTTTCTTTGAAAGAATGGGTCTTGCACTGGTCTTTTCTTCATGAATAAAATAATTTACTGCTATACATTTTTCTCTTAGTAAAGTTTTGAATTTATGCTATGGCTAAAAGGTACTTTTATTGCTATTTCAAGAGCCTTCTGTTTCTTTTTGATATTCTGATACTATTTGAGAGAGGGTTTCTTAATTTTTTAAGAAGTCACTTCTTAGTCAAACATTTAGCATTGATTCTCATTTAATTGTATTATGATAAAGAAATGTGGCCTAAAACTTCTGTACTTTGTTTGTTATAGTTACAGTTTTACATTTGACCAAGTAGGTTAACAATTCTACTTTTATGGTTTTAGTGTTTCAACAATTTCTCCCTGAAATATCTCTTGTTCATGTGATCAGTCAACTAGTTCTGCCTTTCTAACAATAAACTAGGGACCAAAGTTGTAGCTCCATGGCTAGAGTACTTTCTTGGCATGTGTGAAACTCTTGGTTAGACCACCAATACCACCAATGCCACGCATACAAAGAATGAATCAGCTAACTGTAATGTCTCATGCCTGTAATGCCAGCACTCAGGAAGCCAAGGCAGGAGGATTGCCATAAAGGCAAGGCCAGTGTTAGCTATATAAGGAGCTTCAGGTAAACCTAGATTTCAGTGTGTAACCCTGTCTCAAGAAAAGTAAAAGAAGACATGAAAAAGAAAGGGATGGAAAAGAAGTAAGGCAGAGGAAGTCACAGTAACAATTGCTTGTGCCTCATGCCCCATTACAAATGCATTCTAACTTGCAAAAATGGAACCATTACAGCTTGAGGTAGAAAGCAAGGCAATTAATTTTTTGAATAGTCAGATGATATCTCATTGGAATTTAATCAAAACAAGTCAAAGGCATGTAATGCTCCTCAATTTTGCCTAGCAAAAATCTGGCTTAAGTTTTTAGTCTCCAGCATAACACTTCAATTCCTCCTTAGCATTAGGAACACAGGCAAACCCACTGTCCGCCTGTAAGTACAGGTGAAAAACATCTATCTCACACATCAAAAAGGCTCCAGCATGAATCACTGAAGCCTTTGGGTAAAAGGGACTAGAACTGATTTAAATACAAGTAAGTGCCAGAACATTTAGTCCCAAGGAGGCTTGAGAGGCTGTGCACAAATCAGAGCAGCCTTGAGCTGCTTGAGCATATCTGAGAGAGGAAGTCTTGTTTAAAATTACCAAGGAAAATTCCAAAATCTTACAAAAAGATCAGTGGGCATTTCAGCCAGGATACAAACAGAGGAAGGGAGTTGCTTTCTTAAAGTGTTTTCTAAACGTTCATAATGACAGAGTGGAAGCTTCCTCACCTCAGGAGCATCTGAGGGGAGCAGATGGCAGTGCTGTGTGCCTACACCATGTGAGCATGGCATTTGGTACTAAGCATTTGCAGGTATCATCTCCTATAATCATCACAAAAGGAACCATTATAGAAAACAATCCTGCCGGGCGCGGTGGTGCACGCCTTTAATCCCAGCACTGGGAGGCAGCGGTAGGAGGATTGCTGTGAGTTCGAGGCCACCCTGAGATTCCATAGTGAATTCCAGGTCAGCCTAGGCTAGAGTGAGACCCTACCTCACAAAAAAAAAAGAACTATAAGGTATGGGGGGCTGGAGAGATGGTTAAGTGACTAAAGGGACATGAGGCCTGCCCACCTGGGTTCAATTCCCCATCACCCCATAAAAAGCTGCTTAGAGGCCAAACTCATTTGCAGTGGCAAAAGATCATGTCTCAGAGAAGGAGCACAACAACTCCTCTGACCTACACACATGTGTGCCCATACAAACACACACACACACACAACATAAATAAATAAATAAATAAATAAATAAATAAATAAATAAACAAGATATTTTTTAAAGCTGTAAGTATCATAGTTTTAAATGGCTAGTAACTGCTGTAGCAGGAAAGCTTTGTAAGACATAGTATAAACATAAATTTGTCCCTTGGTATGGAACACCTCCTAAGATTTCAGTGTGTGATTTCAGCAAACATTAATTTCAAAGACCAATGTATCCATGCATTGACTTTGAAATAGTTATTACATAAAAATTGATATTTAAGTTCTTCTAATCAAATGACCTCATGAGATCCAATCCCACACCTGACCTTTATACTAATGATCAGTGCACCATAGAAGGGATTCTGGGTAATACCCTAGGTAATTACTTTAATTAGCACAGCACTCAAGTAACATGGAACTTGCCTTGCTAATTAGTTTCTTCTTTTCATCATTTTTACTTTGCCTCTAAGTTCCAAGCCTACTATGCCATTTCTGAGTGCCTCAAATATCTGACAAATTCTTCTAGTTTTCTATTTATCAAAGCTAATCTTCCCTACTATTTTATCTGACAAAGCCTCTTCCTAGAAAATGTCACTCAAACTTTCCTTACTTTAACTTTCTTTCTATTGATTTTTAAGTTGCCAACAAAATAATTGGTTTTGTTATGGCATATATATATATATATATATATATATGCCATTATAACCTTACTCTTAATCACCCTTCCACTGCCCTCTCCATCCCTTCTCTCCTTTTCCTTTTGGCTAGATTCCTTCTTTATCCCATATAGACCCCTTTTTGCATTCATTAGTGATCTATTAACAAATTTAGCAAGTTTTAGCTAAAGACAAAAGATACTACTTTTATGACTCTTCTGATAAGCATTGTGAATTCACAGTAAAACATCAACATAGTCAACTGAGAAATGGTTTCTGGAGGAGAGACTCATTCGCCTCCCTTATAAATCAAAACAAACAGAAGCTGTGGTGGCTACCAGACCAGTCTACTGAGACTGGGGATCCATAGCAAGCATTGACTTCCTTCTGACTGACCTCATGTACACATGTAAGCTGAAATTCTCCACTTCAGTGGTTGAGTTGAAAATCAACAATCCAAAATGTTATCCTTTTCCAATGGAAGTAATCTATAAGTTAAACAACTGTTGTATGGCAAATTTCCTCCACAATGATCTATGACCTTGCAGTGCCTGACACTACCTACACAAGACCATCATAATGCAGTGGGGAGATGATGATAAAGATAGGATGGAGAGTGGAGTTGTGAAGGAGAAAGTGATGGGGAGGGAATTACCATGCTTTATTGACTAAAATTACGGAAGCTGTCAATAAAAATAAATAAATAAAATTTTAAAAAGAAAAGAAGAAACAACTATTGCTCATTTTATCAAAAACAGCTGGGTCAACTCATAAGAGAAATTGTGGGGAAGGTCATCAGACCCACACCTGAGATTTAGATGGCCCCTGTGCCAGCTTTATATAATAAACACAAGATCTAGTGACCTCAGTGGGGAAGATGGAGTATATAGAGAGTTAAAGATCTAGGAACAATGAGCTCCATTGAGGTGGTATCTCTGGAGTCTCCATGTTCTGTAAGTAAGTCCTCACCCCTAGGCTGAGGGAGGAGCATCCGTGGAGGTAATCCCAATATAATGAGCCCCACTGAAGTGCTATTATGTGGTCTCATACTCCTGGACAGGGACAAAAAGCCTCTAGAAGTGGCCACAGGCAGGGAAGTCATCATTGATTCAGGGTGGGAAGAGACTTCTCCATGGTGCAGCTACTCTGCAGTCCTGATGGTCTATAAGTAAGCTCTAATCCTCCAACTGTAGGAGGAACATAATGACACAGGAACTGGCTGCTTTGGGGGGTACCATGTTCCTACAAACAACTCCTCTCCATGCTCTGTAAGTGACTCCCCAGTAAACTCGTTGGTTCATCAAATGGGTGGTGTAATCATACTTTGGTATGCCATCTGAGCCCTATTTGGGGTGAAGATGTGTGTCTGTATCTCCCCAGGGAAAAAGTTTCTCACAACACTTCGTGCCCAAACATAGGGCATGGCAGAACCAAAGAGGAGTTTGGGAAGAGCAGTGGCATGGTCCTGGCTGTGTTCAGCAAGGCATGCAACAGAGGCTGGGGAGGGTGTTTCCATGGGGGAAATGTGGCATGGAGTAACATGCAAGCTTGATGAGAGGGATCCACTGCAGGAATACGGGGATGCCCTGAAAACATTTGAAGGATTAGAGAATTGTTGAAGGCTTTGAATGTGACACATAAGAGACTAGAGCATAGGGCAGCTTCAGAGAGAGCCTGGTCATTGTTATGAGTAATAAGGTATACTGCTGAAGCAGAGATAACTGCACAGCAAGAACTTTTTAGCCTAAAAAAGGAGTTACAACAAGAAAAGGGCAAGTTGCTACCTTTGAATTTGACAGGTAAATTGGATAAAAGAAAAGATCATCGTCTCTTAGGGCTAGCAGGCCAAAAGGGAAACAAAGCATGAATTCGATTGGTGTTGAAGAGTCCTTCAAGGGATCTGAAAATGTGGAAGTGTGGGAGGAGTTGGATAATGTAGGAGAAATTAATGTCAAGATGACAGAACATGCCCCTCAGATTCAATGTTTAATACAGAGAAAGGGAAGGTCCATGATTTAGCATTAAAATTGGGTCCATAAAATGATAGAACAATCTAGAGATGAGAGAAAGGCAAAGCAGACAGAGAGGTCTATTTGAATAACTCAGAAGCAATTGTGGCAAGATTTGTGTGGAGCTGGAGTTGCTAAGGATAAAATTGACAGAAAGCCAAATGTGGTACAAGTAAACCTCTGAAGGGCCCTAAGACCTGAAGAACAGCTCTCAGAGGGTGGGAATGATAGGATGCTTCAGGTTTACGTGGAATGTTAGTGGTTCAGGAAGAGAGTCCTTGAAACTCAAACCCGTAGATCATGTCTGTAAAGGGCTGCATTAAATGCCATGGTGCTAACCATTCAGTATCACCATTATTACTACTAATGTCAGCTTCAGTGGGGGATAAACTTCTTGCAGTCAACAGTGAGTGCTGATGGAAAGACTCAAGTGGCCAAGGTCCTGAGATTAGTGACTATGGCTGTGGTACAGTGGCCCAATGCTTTGTCATAAATGGACATCTGTCTCACTCTCTCTGAGGCTCAGGGAATATTGCAGAAGAGGGAGCTGAAAGAATTTAAGTGCCAAATAAGGAGTTGGAGTATTATACGGCAAATCTCCTCTGCATTGAAAAGTATAAAAAACTATTGCCAGCTTTATGAAAGGCAGCTGGGATAACCCACAAAAGAAAGTGTAGGGAGAGTCATCAGACCACCACCACCCCCACCACCTGAGGTTCAGATGCTCCCTGTGCCAGCTGTATAAAACAATACTTAAGATCTGGTGACCTCAGGGGATATAGAGTATATAGAGAGTAAAAGAGTTAGGAACAATGAGCTCCATATAGCAGCTTCTTTGGAGTCTCCATGCTCTGTAAGTAAGCCCTCACCCAAGGCCAAGGGAGGACCATTGTGGGGGTGATCCTAATATAGTGAACCCCTCTGAAGTGCTGCTCTATGGTCTCATACTCTTGAACAAGGACAAGAAGCTCTTAAAAGCAGCCACAAGGAAGTTGTCATTCAGGGTGGAATGAGGCTTCTCAATATTGTGGCTGCTCTGGAGTCCCAATGCTCTGAAAATAAGCCTTTATCCTGAGGCTGAGGGAGGAGCATCCAAGGAGTAATTTTGACACAGGAAGCTCCATCAAAGTGGCTGCTTTGGGGGCCCCATGTTCCTATAAGTAACCCCTCTTTATGCTCTATAAGTGACCCCCTTAGTAAACTCACTGGTTCACTGAACTGGTTCTGGTATAGTTGTACTTTGGTCTTCCATATTTGGGATGAAGACATGTGTTTGCATCTCCACAGTGGCAAAGTTTCCCGTGACTCCAACATAGACACAGCTTGAGTATGAGCAATATTATCATGTAGTGTTATTTAATCTTAAATAAAAAGTTATAATCCTTGCAAACTGAAATTTTTATGCATACTTGTACAGGCCCTTGAACAATAGACATATTTCAGTAGTTGCCTATGGCTATTGAAATCAGCAAGAGTTAAGAAGAGAAGTTAGGTACCATTATTCTCAAAAGAATGCTGTAAAGAACCTGCTCAGTTCCTGCTTGCACATTGGGTTTGGCAGTTGTGCTGCTCACAATACTCCTGTGTGATGGCATTGGCCTCAATCTCTTACCAGAACACGCCACAACAACACCCTCACAGGAGTAGGATGAGGTGTTCAGATCCATGCCAGGCTCTGAATTAGAATATGCTGTATTCTATGCTGAATGAAAAAAGAATCAAATGGAAGGGGTAGGGTGTAGATCCGTGGTTGAGCATGTGTTTAGTGTACATGAGGCCCTGGGTTCTATTCCTAACCCATACACACACAAATCAAATGGAAAACTGAATCACAAAGGAATGAGCATTATTACCCTCTTTTAATTATAGATAGCATAAAAGGCATTGGGCACAAAACACTTAAAGTAAACCTTTATGTAGATTGCTCTTTTGCTTTTATTCTTAAATATTTATTTATTTGCACTTGATTGTGTATATGGGCACACCAGGGTCTCTTGCCACTAAAAATGAATACCAGAGACATATGCCTGAGTTTATGTAGGTGCTAGGGAATCAAACTGGGGTTGGCAGGCTTTGCAAGCCAGCACCTTTAACCACTGAGCCATTTCCAAGCCCCTAGACTATGCTTATAAACTGTTTTATCACAGAATAAGGACAGTTTCAATCTCTGAAATCTAACCAAAACCACTATTATTATAGCAATTTAATCTCATCCAAGTGCTTTTGCATGCACTACCTATAATATTCCCAGCAACCCTTTGACTGAAGTTTTATCACTCTAATTTTACAGATGAGCAAAGTGAGTCCCAAAGGATGGAAAGACTTTCCTCATTCACACAGTTACTGGAACACGCTGTCACTAGAATCTAAGGAACAAGGCAACTGTTTTGACTAAAGCACCCCAGCTTTGGATGAACTATACAGAGTAAAAGATTTCTATATGGTAAGAGCTCCCCAGTTTCCCAAAATAGTTATAGGTGAAATCAAGCTCCCCTTTTTCTGATGCCAGTGCCTTTTTGGAGGGAGGATGACAAAAATAGAAAGCTGATGTAAAACTTTTGATTCTATTTTTAGTTACCTACTTGGGGCAAAAGGCTAGCTATTCTGCCAAAGCAAATTAGACAATATTATTATAATAGCAAAAACCCCAGCCTTGACTAAAAAGAAAGATATAAAACACACAGAGAATGGAGGCCAACAACTTGGAAGCATTGAGTTCTCAGTATTGGCCTTCTGCAAGAATAAAGAGACAAGTTTCCCAGATGAGTGAACAGTCAGAGTATGACTCAAAGACTATTTCAGTACAAGATCCTATTTCAACCTTGTCCATCTGTTTGCTGGGAATGTAAAGTTGTCTGGCTCCAAGTTAGAAAAGGGGATGAAATCATCTACTAAAGCAAGAGCCCCACAACGGCCCACTGTGATTACATAACAGAGCCATGCAACAAGAGGCTGGTCCACACCTCCTGGCTACCTACTTGGACTTCCATGAAATCTTAAGATCTCATCCCAGGCAGATGAGTTCAGGAATCCAGCTAAACAAATGGGAAATGCTGGAAAATTCATTCCCCAATTGCTGCCAACTAATGGAAGAGATGGAGTAATTTTAAAATTTTTGCATATTGGGCTGGAGAGATTGCTTAGTGGTTAAGGCACTTGCCTGTGAAGTCTAAGGACCCAGGTTTGATTCTGCAGTAACCATGTAAGCCAGATGCACATAGTGTCACATGCATCTGGAGATCATTTGCAGTGACTACAGGCGCCCTAGGAAGTTCTCTGTCTCTCTCATAAATAAATTTTAAAACATTGTATATGATACAAAATAGTTTATAAGTATTTTAAATGTATATCTTTGAATAACTTTGACTAATAACCTTGACTAATACCTATTTTTCAAACTTGCAGCCAGGCATTCTTGGCTCTCTCCTCTTTATCTTCATACTCCACTGACTTTCCTATGAGAGTCACTAAGGGCATACATAAAATGCTACTCTCTCCTGTGAATCACCTTTCCTTTTATGACATCTACTCCCCCTCATTTTCCAAGATCTGGAGCTCAACTCCACCTTCCACTAACATACTTCCAAGGTTTCTTCCACCACACCCAGCTTCTTCCTAACTTCTTTAGTGTAAGATGGAATGGAAGTTCCAGGGAGTACCAAACTTTAAAGAAACTCAGGGGCATTAGTAGTCAGGAAGCTAGTGAATTCAGGGCCACCAATAAAAAGAGCTCAAAATCCAATTTTAAGGGTTAGGAAAACATCAAGGTCACAATTATGTTATAGACAGAAATTGTTTTATAGAGCTATATAGATAGAGGACATATATGTTATTGGCCAAATGACCTTTTATAGTTTGGTGAGAAACCCAAACTAGCCAGGTCAGAATTGTTTCTGTGGAACAATGAATTCCAAGTATTAAACAACTGACTTACAAACCAATTGTGTAATTGGCTGCTGAAATTCAACCTCCTCCTTTCATGCTACTTAAATTAAGAAAGGAATTGGGAGCTGGAGAGATGGCTCAGAGGTTAAGGTACTTGCCTGCAAAGCCTAATGACCCAAGTTTGATCGCCTAGTATCCATGTAAAGCCAGATGCACAAAGTGGTGCATGCATCTGGAGTTCATTTGCAGTGGTTGGAGGCCCTGGCACACCCATTCTTTCTGTCTATCTCTCTTCTCTCTATTTCTCTTTGCTTGCAAATAAATTTTTAAAACTTAAAAGAAATTGGGCTGGAGAGAGATGACTTAGAGGCTAAGGCACTTGCCTACAAAGCCTAAAGACCCAGGTTTGATTCCCCAGTACCCAAGTAAGCCGGACGCACAAGGTGCCACATGCATCTGGAGTTCATTTGCAATGGCTAGAGACTCTGATGTGTCCATTCTCTCTCCCTCTCTCTCTCATAAACAAATAATAAATAAAATATTTAAAAAGAATGCCATGTAACTTAAAAATAAGGAATTGGTAACCCCCACTTGTTCTTAAGGGCTTTACATGAAGTGTGCCAAATGGGAGTGCTGTAGACAGCTTCAGGATGCTGGGATGAGTATCCAAACAAGATGCAGTTAGGGCCTCATGCTTGCATAGTAAGCACTTCATCCATTGCAGCACAGCTCTGACTTTAAAAATATTTAATATTTTATTTTATTTACTTGAGAGAGAGGTCAGGGCCTCCATCCCTGCAAATGAACTCCAGATACTTCTGTCACCTTGTACATCTGGCTTATGTGGGTCCTGGGCAATCAAACCTTGGTCCTTTGGCTTTGCAGGCAAGTACTTTAACTGCTAAGCCATCGCTCCAGCCCCAAATAATTTTTAAAATATAATTGGCCACAAATTACTTCTGTATTCTATATTTATGAGGATAGTCTGGGGAAATCCTAGTGCAACCTCAGTCACAAAGTCACTTCTTTATCAATTCATCTCATTCGTTCATCAGTTTATGCATGAGAGAATGAATGAGAAAACCAAAGCTCTCACTTCAGAGAAATGAAGAAACTGAAAACACACCAAGAGGGAATGTTACATGTTCCCTGGCAAGCATGGCACAGCTCAGTCTCATTCATGAACCTCCAGCTGAACACTGTGATAAACTTTACTTGGCATTTCTCCAAATTCTCTGTCCTAGAATATGCCCCTGGGAATGACCACAGATAAAGGTTAACCTGTAGCCTTGCTGATGCATGGGCTGCATAAGTCCTTGCTTGTCCAGGAGGGAGAGTATCCACACAGTCTACTACTGAGCTGTCGTAGTCTGGTTTCTGTTAGTGAAAAGAATGCCTAAGCCTGAGTAATTAAAAGAAGTTTATTTTTACTCAGAATACTGGGGACCAGGAAGTAGGACTTCCTGCTGGTTTCATCCATGGCACAAAGCAAAAGAACAAGCAAGTATGTGAAGAAGAAAAAGAATGGGAGGCTCGACTTGCTACAGAACTATGCACTCTCACAGTAGCTAACTCAGATCCTTCCAAGTGAGGACCCACACACTTGAGGAAGGCATTACTCCTTCCCAAACACCTGTTAAAGTTCCCACCTCCCAACACTGCCAAGATGATAAATTTCCATAAGAGTTCTGAAGGGGATAAAGCTGATTCAAACCATAGCAAGCACTTACTTTACTATATTTTTAATTACTGGACTCTGTGCATGTCTTCCATAGTGAACTTAAAAAATACCTATCATTTCTACAATTATGTTTCACATAGAAAGTATTCAAAATAAATGGCAAATACATGAACATGGGCTGAGGAGATGGCTCAGCTGTTAAGAGCTCTTGACATACAAGCATGAGGACCTGAAATGGCCTGAGTTCCATCTCCATCACCAGTGTAGAAAGCTGGGTATTGCCACTGTGGTGGTGAATCTCTGGCTATCAACTGGATAGGATTTGTATCACTGCAGAAACAAATCTCTTGGCATGTCTGTTAGGAATATTCTAGATTAGAAAACCCCACCCTAGCTCTGGGCAGCACCATTCCATGGGCTGGGGTCCTGGACTATATAAAAGAGAGCAGGCTGAGCACAGCGTTTACCTCTCTGCTTCCCCCAGGTGAGGTGAAGGTGTGACACTGGCTTTCTGTACCTGCTATGATGAACATTGCTCTCTGGAACTGTAAGCCAAAATGAACTTTTTCCTGCCCTAAGCCCTAAGCTTCTGGTTGGGTATTTTGTCCCAGCAATGAGAAAGTAACAAGCACACACACCTGTAAGCCCAGGCCTCTGGGGGGCGGGGGGCAGAAACAAGAGAATCCTGAGGGCTCATGGGTCAGCAGCTGAAGCTTCAGTGGAAGACTGTCTCAAAGAAACACATGGAAAGAATCAACAGAAGAGGAAATATGACATTCTCCTCTGGCCTCTGCATGCAGAGATACATATATATATATAAAGTAAACCAGAATGACAGGGTATCTAAATTCACACAGAATGAACTGCTCTTGTCTAGCAAGAAAAATAGTTTTTGTTATTGTTCATTTGCTTGCTTCTTTTGGTTTGGTTTTATTGAAATATTTTATTTTATTTAAGAGAGAGAGACAGGCTGGGCATGGTGGCACACGCCTTTTTATCCCAGCACTTGGGAGGCAGAGGTAGGAGGATTGCCATGAGTTCGAGGCCACCCTGAGACTATAGAGTGATTTCTAGGTCAGCCTGAGCTAGATTAAGACCCTACCTCCAAAAAGCAAAAAGAGAGAGAGAGAGAGAGGAACAAGCAGATAAAGAGAGAGAATGGGCATGCCAGGGCCTCCAGTTGCTGCAAATGAACTCCAGACACATGTGCCACCTTGTGCATCTGTTTTACTTGGGTCCTAGGTAATCAAACCTGGGTCATGTGGCTTTGCAGACAAGCACCTTAACCACTAAGCAATCTCTCCAGACCACTTTTTAACAATATATTTATTTACAGAGAGAGAGAGAGAAAAAAAATGGGCACATCAGGACCTTTAGTCACTGCAAATGGTCTCCAGACATATGAGCCACTTTGTGTATTTAGCTTTACATGGGTACTAGGGAATCAACCCAGGTCCTTAGGCTTTGCAAGCAAATGCCTTAACTGCTGAGCCATCTCTCCAGCCCTTCTTTGTTTTATGAGACAGTGCCTCATGTATCCCACACTGGCCTAAAACTCAGTAGGCAAGGAGAATCTTGAATTTCTGATCCTTCTGCCTCCAGCTCCCAAATGCTGTGAATACAGACATGTTCCAACATGCCCAGTTTATGTGATGCTGGGGACTGAACTCAGGGCTTCAGGCATGGTAGGCAAGCATTTTACCAACTGAGCTACATCCCTAGCCCAAGAAAGGCAGTTTTTAAAAGGCAATAATAATGAAGTGTGATGAGTGCTGTGGTAAGAAATGCATCACATCATTGGGAACTACACAGCATCTAATTTAGAGCATTCAAAACATGGTCCCCAAGCCAGCAACTGAGCACTGCTTGGTAAGGGCTTTAATGACCCAGTCCCTCACAAACCACCACCTGGGCACTGCTTGGTGAGGGATTTAACAATCCAGTCCCTCCAGATGATTCTGAGTCATACCTCATCATACACTGGGGCCAGGTGTGAAGTGGATCACTGAATTCTTCTAAAACCCCCACAGCACATTCTACAGAGAAGTAAGTGGGGTGTGGTGGTGCACTCCTATGATCCTAACAGTTGAAAGGTTGAGCCAGGAAGATTATAAGTTGGAGACTACATAGCAAGACTGTCTCCAAAACTAAATTTTAAAAAATAGGTTGCAAATTCCTACTCTGTGCCAGGAGGAAGAAAGTTCTCCTGCAGAACTGACATTAAGTTGAGACCTGGATAGTAAGAAATAGGAAAAAACAATTTTATGGCAGAGAAAGCTGCACATTTAAGGGGCAGATGTCAGAAAAGCCCTGTGCATGTGAGGAATTTAAAGAATTCAGTAAGGGCTGGATTGTAAAAAGGTCTAAGAAAAGTTTTGAGATTAGGGCCTGTGGTGGTTTGAAGAGATGTTCCCCAATTGATTCAGGAGTTTTATTAAAGCTTGTAACTTAGATCTTCAGCCACCTAGCTGGAGGGGGTGTCACTGTGGGTGGATCCTAGGGTCCAGTGCCAAGGTGTGTTTGGGGGCAGATCTGTTTCCAGCAAAAATATATATATATATATATACACTGTTCTTGAGCTCTGCCATGATGGGGTTCCTAGAGTGTGCTTACTTACGGTGTCAGTGGTGGTTTTACTCTGTGTAGACCTGTGAAAGTGGACCAGCTTCTCCTGCCATTATGGAACTTCCCTTCTATCTGTAAATGTCAATAAATCCCTTCCTCCCATAACTGTGTCTGGTTTGGAGGTTCATCCCAGCTAACTATGACAGGGTTAAATGAGAGAGAAGAAATTTTTAAAGTTAGGACTTGTTTGTTTTTGTGGTACTAGTGATTGAACCCAGGGCCTCCTACATGGTAGGCAAGTGCTCTAACACTAGGCTTCCCCACCCTGGACCCTGTGAGTCTTTAAACATCACATTGGCTGCAACGTAGAATAGGCCAAAGTAAAGGCAAACTTAATGCAAGTGCTTCCTGGTCAGAGACTGCTGTAGCACAGCTTAATAGATGACAGTGACAGTAACAACAGCATGGAGAGAAGTGAACAGCCTTTCATGACCAAAGTGGTAGGACTTGATTAGTAAAATGATGGAAATGTGAGAGTTCCATAATCCTATGTTAATGTCCACATTTCTGATCAAAGCATGATTTTTTGGAGAGTAAAGGCAAATCCAGACTTGAGATTTCTTCAAGTTAAAGTATTCAAGTGAAAATGTCTATTAGGTTTATACAACAGGTCTTTGAAAATACTGATTTGGAAGTAGGTTATGGATATTGGACATAAGTTAAGGATATGAATGATTTAACCTGAAGAGTAACACTGAGATAGGAGTTAGTTTTTCTAATCACTAACGGCAAAGCCAGTCACATTCCACAAGGACGAAAAAGGAAAAGACCTAGTCAACTGCCTTCAGAACCAGTTCAACCACTTGGAAGAACAAGTGGACAAGATGACCATGATGTGTGATCATCCCTTTGACTAGGTGAGCAACTGTGATCAACTTCTCAGTGGGACCAAGGGGACATGCACAGAGCATGTAGGCCTCTCACTGCTTCAGCCCAGGATGCATGAGAATAACCAATCTCAGTAAAGATTACCTCAATCTCTATCTAGTTCCTCTCATAAGTACCTTAAAAGGCCATCAAGCCAAGCAGTTCATTGTCTCCCCATTTCTCCCTTCTGTCTCTCCTCCTTTTCTCCTTACCTCTCCCTCCTCTCTCTGTCATGTTGCCCCTCCCTCTTGGAAACCCTTCTAACTATCTCCTTAATAAATCTACTTTCTCTTGCTTACCTCTTGCCCACATTACTTAATTCTTCTTCTGTATGAGTAAATAAACTTGAGAGTCACTGACTGGGGACATGCAGCTTTGGTGTCCATAGATTTTTCCAGCACCCTAGTTATGTCCATGGATTACTGAGAAAGGCTTCCCCCTTCATTCTCAGTGCCTACATCAATACAAGTTTGAGATGAATGTGTAAATCCAAAGCTTTTAGGAACACAAATGAACACAGACAGCAAAGGATTAAAAACAGGATTGGGCAGAGCAGTAGGAAGAAAACCTAGGGACCAAGTGAATAGAATGCATGAAAGGCAAGAGAAGAGAAAAGTCTGTGAAGCAGAGAGAGGACTCCAGGGTCAAGTAGTGGCAAAGCAAAGGCCAAAGGGGCTTGTGGGATTGGTGATACTAGAAGTCAATAATGACTTCATGAAAAGAAGGCTTAGAAAGTGGAAGAGATGGGATATGAGCTGTAGGTAAGGAAACAAAGAGGGAAGACAGGTAGCAGGGTTGAGAAACAGAGTATAAAGATGAGGGACAGACTAATACCTAGAGAGGGATGTGGAAATAATCAAAGACTTTTTATAAATACTTGAACCTACAACAGAAAGAAAAGCTCTTTCTGGGCCCTTAATAATTTAAATTTTTACCTGTTTGCTAACTGGATCAACTCTGGAGAAATAAATTACATTATATGAATGTGGTACATTGACTTTATGCCCCCCAATAGACTCAGGGGTTTTATTAAACCTTATCTCCAGCTGCCTGGCTGGAGGAGGCATCATTGGGGATGGATCCTGGGGTCTAGCCCTAAGGTACTACTGGGGCAGATCTGAATTCCAACCTAAGGTATATAGAGTGAGTTCTGCTTGGGTCCCTGCTGCTTGTGCAGTTGCCTGTGGCTGGATGGCATTGTGTTGTATCTCTCTGCTTGGATCTGTGAAATGGGGCCAGCCTCTTTTGCAATTATAGAACTTCCCCTAGACCTGCAAGTGGAAATAAATCCCTTCATCCCATAAACTGTGTGTGGTTTGGAATTTCAACTCTGCAGTATGAGCTGAGTATGACAATGAACATATACTCTAGTATGAGAATGAGTCATCATTTTTATTAAATAGCACAATATAGATATGTCCTTAAGGTTAGGCTACTAATAAACCTAATAATTATTAAAGGACAGGAGGAGCCAGAGCATCTAAAATGAGAGTACAGAATTAATTAATATAGTTCAATTTAAAAACTAGGTCTAGGGCTGGAGAGATGGCTTAGCAGTTAAGGCATTTGCCTACAAAGCCAAGGAACCTCGGCTTGATTCCCCAGGACCCATGTAAGCCAGATGTGTCTGGAGTTTGTTTGCAGTAGCTGAAGGCCCTGGTGTGCCCATTCATTCTCTCTCTCTCTCTCTCTCTCTCTCTCTCCTCCCTCCCTCCCTCCCTCTTTCTTGCTTGCTGTCTCAAATAAATAAATAAATTAACTAATTAATTAATTAAAAGAAAAAACTAGGTCTAGGATGTCCAGGTAAGATGGCGGTATAGTAGCCACACCAAAGTAGCCTGGGGGAGGGGAAATAAGCAGGAAAACATCAAAACACACTCTTTTACCAAAACAATGAAGGTGTATAAGGAATTGCCAACCACAGCAGAGAAGCAGGAGAGACCTGCAGCTTCTAGCAACCACACAGGCAGAAAGAATCAGCTCCTGCTGCAGCCTGGCAGTCCCAGTCCTCTGGAAAGAGCTATGCCACGCCAGCCCCTTCCTGAGCCACAGGAACAGAACCAAGCACACAGTTTTGCATTCATACTAGGTGGTGCAAGTGTCTGGAGTTCTATTTGCAGTGGCTGAGACCCTGGTGTGCCAATTCACTCTCTCTAAAAGAAAAATCATAGAATCAAATGATAATAATAATGTGACTTACTAACTCCTTTGAGACACAATGAAGGTAGTTCTAAGAGGAAATTTTATAGTTTTAAGTGTCCACATTAAAAAATTAGAAAGAAAAATTAGAAAGGTTGCAAGTAAATAACATAATGCTTCACTTTAAAGCCTTGGAAAAGGAAAAGCAAGGCAAACCAAAAAGCAGTAGATGGGAATAATAAAGATTAGGCCAGAAATTGATGAAATAGCAAAAAAAAAAAAAGCAAAGAATCAATAAAACAAGAGTTGGTTCTTGGGCTAGAGAGATTGCCTAGGGGTTAAGGTGCTTGCCTGCGAAGCCTAAGGGCTCATGTTTGACTCTCCAGATCCCACGTAAGCCAGATGCACAAGGTGATGTAAGCACACAAGGTCACACATGTGCATAAGGGGGCGCACACATTTAGAGTTTGATTGCAGTGGCTGGAGGCCTGAGTTTGACAATTCTCTCTATATATATCTCTCTCTCTTTTGCTCTCTGTTACTTTCTCCCACTTTCACTATCCCACATTAAAAGGGGGGGCTAGTCTGTTGGGTTTGCCTCAAAAAAAAACTTTTTTGAAAAGAAGTTGGTTCTTTGAAAGGATAAACAAGATTGATAAACCCTTAGCAAACCTGACCAAAAGAAAGAGAGAAGAAACACAAATTAATAAAATTAGAGATGAAAAAGGCACCATTACAATAGAAACCACTAACATTCAGAAAATGACAAGGGCATACTTTAAGAACATATACTGCACTAAGTTTGAAAATCTAAAAGAAATGGATGATTTCTTTCATTTATATGACCTACCAAATTAAATCAAGATGAGATAAAAACCATTTAAACAGACCTATAACAAGCATAGAGATCAAAACAGCTATAAAAGTCTCCCAACTAAAAAAGAAAAAAAAATGTATGCCCAGATGGATTCACAGGTAAATTTTACCAGACCTTCATGGAAGAACTAACACCAATGCTTCTCAAATTTTTCCATAAAATAGAAAAGGAAGGAATACTACCAAACTCCTACAAAGCCAGCATCACCCTGATACCAAAACCAGACAAAGACAAAACAAATAATTACAGACCCATCTCCCTCATGGGCATAGGTGTAAAATTCTTACAAAGCTTTTGTACAGGAAAGGACACTGTGAATAGAGCAAAGAGGTAACCTACAGAATGGCAGAAAAATCTTTGCTAGCTATATATCTGACAGAGGACTAATATCCAGGATATTCAAAGAACTCAAAAAAATTAAATAATAAGAAATCAAACAACCCAATTAAAAAATGAGCTATGGAACTAAATAAATAGTGCTCAAAAGAAGAAATCAAATGACATATAGACATCTAAAAATATGCTCTACATCCTTAGCAATCAGGGAAATAGAAATTAAAACTACTTTGATATTCCATCTCACTCCTGTCAGAATGGTTATCATCAAGAAAACAAATGACAATAAATGCTAGAGAGGATTCAGAGAAACAATGATCCTTCTACACTGTTGGTGGGAATGAAAACTGGTATAGCCATTGTAGAAATCAGTGTGGAGGTTCCTGAGACAGCTAAAAATATTTTTTCCATGTTGACCTAGCTCTACCACTTCTAGACATAAATCCTAAGGACTCATTGCACTATCTTAGAGATATTTGCACATCATATTTATTGCCACTCTATTCACAATAGCTTGGAAATGGAACCATCCTAGATGTCCCTCAACTGGTGAATGGATAATGAAGATGTGTTACATTTCTGCAATGGAGTTTTATTCAGCAGTAAAGAGAAATGAAATTTACAGGGAAGTGGATGAATCTGGAAAGGATTATGCTAAGTGAGGTAACCCAGGCCCAGAAAGCCAAACGCCACATGTTCTTTCTCATATATGGATCCGAGCTACAAATGTTTAGACTTCTATGTGAGTCAGTAGCAGAGGAGAAGGGAGGATTTAAGGGGATGATATTGTATATATGTAAGTACATGAACAGACTACTGGGGGTGGAATGGCCTAAGTGAGGTCAGGGGAAAAGACTGAGTAAAGTAAGGGTAGGGAGAGGGTTGATCAAAGTTTAATAAGATATGAATAAGCCATATGGAAACCTACTTTTTTGGATAATGGTGTACCCATAAGCCATAGATTGCTATTAGAAAAATTTCAGTGCCAGGTATGAGATACCTTTCAGTGAGTTGTTGGCCAGGTAGTTCCCTGATGTCCTCAAAACATTATAAGTCATTGTCATGGCTCTTGGTTTCCCACCAGGAATAGGTGGTAAGATGCTATTGCTGAAGACTCCACATGCTTGGGCTGCAAGGCCACTGAGAAATCCTGCCGGAACTGAGCTGAAAACCTCTTCCATGTAGACCAGCTGATGGAAAGCTGGAAAAAGCTACACTGTATGCAGCTCCATGGGAGAAAGAGAAACCACCAGTGGAGATAAACAACTGTGTACACTGCAAGCCTTAAGTTTGGCCAGCCAAGCCAAATGAGCCAATGGGTACAATAGTGGCACATCTGTTATAGGGGAAACCAAACATCCTCTAATTGGACTGGAGGCATACTCCATGGAAGGGAATACATGCCTGGTACTAAAAACCTATGATGGGGAGGTCATGAGCTTTAGAGGTATAACACCTGCTGGTGTCTGGCTAAATGCATATATTATGCTCACCAAATTGCCCAGTAAGCACTTCTCTTAATGTTCATGCCCATATATTAATACTACTTTCACTTTTTATTAGAGAAGCTTCTCTTTTCCGGTGGCAGTGACCTCTGGGGTGACTCAAAAGGCACCACAGTGCTGAGAAGAAGTGACAGAGGAGTGCTTAGCACTGAAACATCTCTATCACACGTTCCAAGGCACAGGGTCCATCGTGGAAGAAGTGGTAGAAAGAATGTAAGAGCCAAAGGAAGGGTAGGAGACATTTTGACCCCAATATGACCTTGAAGTGCCTAATACTATCTACACATGACCCTCATAATGGGAAGAAAAGCTGATTACATAAAAACAAAAGGGAGCCAGGTGTGGTGGTACACACCTTTAATCCCAGCACTTGGGAAGCAGAGGTAGGAGGATCACTGTAAGTTAGAGGCCACCCTGAGATTACATAGTGAATTCCAGGTCATCTTGAACTAGAGGGAACCCCAACCTCAAAAATAAATAAATAAAATAATAAAATAAAATAAAAGGGAGACTAATTGAGAGTGGGGGGATATGGCAGAGAGTGGATTTGTGAAGGGAAAAGTGGAAGAGAGAAGGAAAGTTTCATGGTATATTGTCTATAATTATGGAAGTTATCAATAAAAAAAAATGTTTTAAAAAAACTAGGTTTAGCCAAGCATAGTGGTGCACACCTTTAATCCCAGAACCCAGGAAACAGAGGTAAGAGGATTGCTATGAGTTCAAGGCCAGCCTGGGACTGCATAGTGAATTTGAGGTCACCCTGCGCTAGAGAAAGATACTACCTGAAAAAAAAAAAAGGTCCTAATAAGATGTGTGTACGTGTGTGTGTTGCTCATGTATGCATATTTAAATGTGAGGGCATGCATGTGGAGGCCAGAAGTTGACATCAAGTGTCTTCCTCAATCACTTTCCAACTTATCTATCAATACAGGGCCTCTCACTTGAACCCAGGGCTCATTGATTCAGCTATTCTAATTAACCAGCTTGCCCTAGAGATCACTTATCTCTGCCTCCCAAGAGCTAGGATTACAGGTGGGATGCCACACTCAATCAGCATTTATGTGGGTGCTGGATCTGAGCTTTGGTCCCCACACTTGCACAACAAGCATTTTATCAGATACTGAGCCAACTCCCCAGCCCAGGCATTTTTACAAATAGAAATTGCTAAGTGATGATTATTTTGCTATAAACTATTAATCTCAACAAGATAATATGATGTACAGAAGTTTCTGAAGTTTCATTTATAAACCTTCTAGAAATAGTTGTTAAGGTAAAACATGCACAAATTGAGTTCCCCTCCACTCTTTCTCTATGCTCACAGAAATATTAGTTCTACAAATACACACACATAAACAGTCACATGAAATGGTTCAGGTAGCTATAGCAGAAAGCCATGTCATCACATCAATGATGGTGATGCACAGGCTGGGTGTCCACACTGTTAACAAGAGCCAGCTGCCTCCTATATTCTACAGACTGTCCCTCATGTGTCCTTAACAAAGCCCACTCCCCAGCTCCCTAGCATTTCATCTGCCTTCCCCCATTTATGTGTGCAAGGACTATGTATGCATAATTATACAAGGTACATATTATGGATTATCATGCATACAAATTATAGCCTACACTAATATAAACATTAGATGACATTCTGGTTTGTTTTTTTTTTTTGCTTGTTTGTTTTTGAGGCAAGCTCAACAGACTACCTTTTTTTTTTTTAATGCAAGAGAGAAAGAGAGATTTGGCATACCAGGGCCTCCAGCCACTGAGATCAAACTGACCTTGTGTCACTGTGCATCTGGCTTATGTGGGACTTGGAGAGTCAAACGTGA
Source organism: Dipus sagitta (assembly GCA_036346955.1). NCBI lineage: Eukaryota > Metazoa > Chordata > Mammalia > Rodentia > Dipodidae > Dipus > Dipus sagitta. The sequence goes on from CM070786.1 coordinate 52,470,073, forward strand.
GTCCTTAAGCTTCACAGGCATGTGTCTTAACTGCTAAGCCATCTCTCCAGCCCAGATGTCATTCTTCATATTATACAATACATAGTTGCCTAATCATGTACAGTATAATCTTACTATCACTATGGAAGATCTCTGCCATTGGCCAACATGAGCCTAACTCTTCTAGTCATTCATAGTGACAGGATTTAGTGAGGTTGGTCCTTCTCTAGCATGAGAAATCAAGTCTATTAGAGTGTTCCAATCCTCCCTGCCACAGCATTGAGGACAAATAGGGAAACACAGTTCTTACCAATGAGCTTCAAGTGGGTAAAGCCCTGGAGGATCTAACTGAAGAGTCTTGTTCTTAACAAGGTACATCAATAAAAAGCATGTAGACTGCTTCATGCTTCTGCCTCTGGCCAGAGAAGAGGGAAATGGGTGTCAACTTAGTATCATTGACAGCCTGAGAAATACAGGGTTTTTGTTCAACATGGAGTCTCCTCAAACCCTTAAGCATTAACTGATTTCATGGCAAATAAAAGAACTAGAATTTTCCTTACTCCCCTCACTGTAGCTCAGCCACAGCTCATCTTTAAAGTTGTATATCTCCCACACCCTGTTGTCAAGATCCTTGTCATCTCCAGAAAGGTCATTGAACTGGTGGAGGGAAGGGAAGTGTGCAAGGCTGGAAGCTCACTCCTTTCCTCAGAAGGAACACTAATAATATGACATTGTTCTGTCACCACAGCCACTATTTTGATGTTTTCTGAGCCTCCAAATGTTCTGACATTCACATTAGCATTCAAATACCTAAAATTGCTTTCTTTTTTTGGTTTTTCAAGGTAGGGTCTTGCTCTAGCCCAGACAAATTGCTTTCAATAGCTAAAAAACACAGGGTTTCAAATTAGTTCCCCTGTCATGATCCCAGAACTACTCCCTTCCCCAACAGCTACAGAAATAAAACTAGTACCGCAGTAGTTTGAGAAACCCCAGTTCTTTAGACTAAGTAGTCACTAGAGAAGATGAGAATATAAATCAGGACAGTGGCTCTCCACCTTGGTCCCGCATTAGAGTCACTTGGTATCCTATCCTTTTGAAGAATTGCCCTTGCCTGGTCCCTATGCCAAATCAATGGATTCTGAGCCTCTGGAAATAGGGCCCAGGCAGCAGTACTGTTAAAGAGTCACCAGATGATTTTAATGCATACCAAAAGTTCATTAAGTAAGAATTGGGTTTGGCTGCACATACCAGAAAACAAACAGACATGTGTTAAGATAAAAGGCTTTTCTTTTGTGCTTTTGTACAAAAAACATTAAGTGTATACATGATCACCCATATATTCCAACCACATGAGTCATCCAGGACCCGAGCTTATTCTGTCTTTCTGCTCTACAATCCTCATAGCTGGCTTCATGTGAAGCTTCTACTTTCAAGATCACCTCACGGCCCAAGATGCCTGCCAAAACTCCAACCACCACATCTCATAAGAGAAAAAGAGGCAAAAGAATGTATGCATACCCCTTCCAGAAGGAACCACTTCAATTGCCTTACTTGGATTTCCCACTAATATTTACATCAAACTGGTAGACACATTTGGTTGTAAAGGAAGTTTAAAGTATGACCTTTAGCTGTTATGTATATTAGTTGCTTTTCTTATCCTTTTGACAAAATACCATACAAATCAGCCAATTAAAGGAGGAAGGATTTATTTTGGCTCATGGCTAAAGGGTACAACCCATCATGGTAGGGAAGTCTTGGCAGTGAGAGTGGCTCACAGCTGTGGCAGCAGGAGCACGAGTTTGCTTGCTCACATCTCAGTGGACCAAGAAGCAAGACTGGGCTGGACTATAAACTTTAAGGCCTGCCCCCCAGTGACCCACTTCCTACAACTTGGTCCCCACCTATTAAAGGTTCCATAACCTCCCTAAACACCAGCAACAGCTGGAGACCAAATGCTCAAATACACAAAGCTTTGGAGATCAGTTTACATCTAAACTATCACATTTTTGGTCTAAAGTTCTGTTGCTTAAAGAAAAGCTAAAGGAGGAAGGAGAAAAGACAACTAGTCTCCGACATGAGTGAAGAAATCATCATACAGACTCACTTCAAATTTGTTCTTTTGATTTAACCAACCTATATATGTATACATACACATATGTAGTAAAACATATTAATTGCATACATTCATGGGGCCCAGCATGCTATTTAAACTCTCACATAATAGCATGTGTGGATCAAACCAGAGGAATTAGGTTTCCCTTCTCTTATCATTTTTGTGTGTTTGAAGCCTTCACATTCTTCTCTTCCATTTCATCATAAGCTATATAGAAGGTTATGTGAACTATAGTGACCCCTGTGCTATGGAAAAGAACTTACTTCTTCCTAATGGTAGTTCTGTACCTGTTATCTATCCTTGCTTTATCCACCCTTTCCAAACCGTAGTAGTTATTGTATCATACTCAGGTCATTTCCTTAAGTTGTTACTGGAAAAGACACTTGTAGGCACATAGCACAATGTACTAAAATATCCCCTTATGCCATGAGTGAATGTGTGAATGCACAGAATCACATTCCCCACAGCATCTTCTGAGCATAAGGTTACAATAAACTCAGGGAAGTTCAAAGACTGGGCTAAGGATCAAGGAGTATGTGTTTATCACACAATACCCATAGCCATTCTGGATAAAGCACAAATCAAGTCAGGAGGTCTTTCATAACATGGCCCTTAGCTAAGAATAGAGACAGGGATCCTTCTATGTCATGCTGAATGGCACATGAACAAAGAAGTAGTCACCCTTGAAATATAAATCAACCAATTTAAAGTGGGGATGAGACTTGGTGATAGAGCACCTGCCTAGCATGTTTGAGGTCCTGAACCTCTTAGCTCCTCCACACCTCTGTTGGCTCCTATGGTCTCAGGTAGCCACAGTGGAAGGTCCTCAGTCATAGTATTTCCACTGTAAAGTAGTTAACTTCCAAATCCTCACTCCAAGCTTTCAGTGCCTTAAATATTCCTGTTGCCTCCTGGCAGTGGTAGTAGTATTAATAAGGTAAACTACAGAACGTAGCTAGGGATAGCCCCTTGTAGTTAATCCTTGGAAAAAATTAGGATCTATTCAAGGCATCTTTAAGGAATGTTATTAGTCAAATGGTGTTCCTCCAAAATTCAGGATTTCAGAATTTGCCTGTAGGTAAAGAGAGGTAATTAAGTAAAAATTAGGTCACTGGAAATGGGCTCTAACCCAATCCCACTGGTGTCCTTGCTGGAAGAGGAGATTAAGACACAGGTACACATAGAGGGAAGAGTAGTGAAGACACAGAAGCAGGACTGCCATCTGCAAGCCAAGGGAAAAGGCCTCAAAAGAAACCAACACCACTCATACTGTGAACTTGGACATGTGGCCATCAGAACTGAGAAAATAAATGTCTGTTATTCAGGCTGCCTAGTCTGTGGTACTTTCTTAGTTATTCAAGCTACTTCATCTCTGATAATTGGTTAGTTGTTCACATTATCTGGTCTGTAGTACCTTTTTAGCTAGCTATTCATGCCACCTAATCCATAGAACTTAATTAATTATTCATGCTACCTAATCTATGGTGTTTTGTTATGTCCATCCCAGAAAACTGACATAAAGAGCCCTAGGTTACACAGCATTACTTTTAGAGGTGGAGGTCAATAGCTCATTTACCTTCACACAGGCCTGTACTCACTCAAAAGCAAATGTCTTCATATTTCTAACAGATACAAAGTTGGGAGGAAAAACTTTAATTTGGGCAACAAAATAAAGTAGCATTAAATTATAATTCAAAGCACAAAGCAAATATTCATATATCTATGCTGATATAAATGAATGATGGAATAAACAGATAGTAGAGAACAGATGAACCTCTCATATGGAAAAATTCCAAATACTTGATGCATGCTGATACTCTACCCTCAAGGAAGTGGAGCATAACACACCACTCCTGAAGTGTTCATGACACATAGTGATTTCATTCTAATGGCACTGTTGAGAGAAAGGGGAAAAGAGTAGCATTTCCAATGGAAAATGAAGCAAACATACCTCAGCCAAGTGAAGCTAGTGTAAATCAATTCTGTAGTCCATAAACGTGATGTGATGTGATGTGATGTGATGTGATGTGATGTGATGTGATGTGTGATGTGATGATGTGATGTGATGATGTGATGTGATGTGATGTGATGTGATGTGATGTGATGTGATGTGATGATGTGATGTGATGTGATGAGATGTGATGTGATGTGATGTGATGAGAAGGGCATTCTACTCCTGTGGTCTTCCTCCTAAGAACCTATAACCCCAGTTTTATCATGCCAAAAAACATCAGATAAATCCACAATTTCAACTGGAGGACAATCTAAAAATACTCCCCAAAACTGCCAAGGTCATCAGAAACAAAGAAAGTCTGAGAGCCTTAGCCAAGAGCAGCTTAAGGAGAGATGATGACTACATGTAATGTGGTGTCCTGGACAGGATCCTGGAGCAGGAAAAGGAAGTTGGGTAGAAGCTAAGGAATTCTTAGTAAAACATGGACATCAGTTAAGCTAAAAGCAGGTGAGTGCACCACTCTGGAAAGAGGTGCTGGTAATGGGGAGGCTGGGAAGTGCACTACTAGAGACACAGCGGGTATCTCTGCATATCAACTTGAAACTCTCTAAATAAGTAGGCTTTTAATGAAAATGTGAATAATAAATTACAGACAGATGTCAGATGTATCCCCAAAGAATTTGTGTGTGTACGTGTGTGTGCATGTGTGTATGTATTTTGAGATGGTGTCATTTGCTCAGGTTGGCCACAAAGTATGGCTAAGCATGACCTTGAACCCCTGATCCTCCTGCCTCTACCTCCTAAATCCCGGGATTACAGGCATGTGCCACCATGCCTAGCTACTCCATAGAATTTCAAAAAGACTTTTCCTTCACCATCTGCAAAGATCCTCAGAAGCTGGCTGCCGAACACCACAAACAAGCCAGAATGCAATAACCCCTGGAGTTATCTACAGCAATGAGTGGTGGGCTCTCGGGGTGGAAAATTGAAGGGGGCCCACAGCAAGAAGAAAATTATCTGAGGTGCTGGAGGGATGGTTTAGTGCTTATGAAGCCTAAGAACCCAGGTTCAATTCCCCAGTACCTATATAAGCCAGACGCAGATGGTAGCACATGTGTCTAGAAGTTCATTTGCAGTGGCTAGAGGCCCTGGTGTGCCCATTCTCCACCCCCACCCCCGTCTCCCCTTCTCCTCCTCCCCTCTCTCTTTAATAAATAAATAATTTAAAAAAAAAAAAAAAGAAAGAAAGAAATTCACCTGAGGAAAGCCGGCTGGCAATTCAGTAATGTTCTCCTAGTAACTCACCTGTCTCACCTGTGTTCAGTCAGCCCTCAGCCTCACAAGCTCAGTTACTTCCTCAGGATCTTAACATTAGTCACACTCATGTATGCTGACTCATACTAACAGAAACCAGCAGGCACAGTGGAGCAAGACAGGACACCAGGCTGGCAGGCAAACCCAACAGGCTGGGCTCAATGGGGTGGGGCCTGAGAAGATACCTTTCTAACAAGCTCCCAGGAGTCACCACTGCTGCTGGTCCATGGGCCACACTTTAAATAGCAAGCCACAGGTATTAGAATCCACTGGTACACTAAATCCAAATCTGATCACAGGTGACCATTTGACTGTTAATGCATCAGGCTATGGCTGCCTCATGCATCCACCTGCATAACAGAAATAAACCCACTGCTGGCATTGATGGCTTCAGAGCCTGGCAACACAGACACCCTGCGCTGAACTGCAACCTGCTCAGCCAGTCAATGTGTTCCCCAGCATGTTCACCTGATTTAATCATCTGACCTGTCACATTCATGTGTTGTACAAAATCCCAAAAGAGCAAATCAAAGCATATAAAAAATGAGCTCACTTTGGCAGCACATATGCTAAAATTGGAATGATATAGAGAAGGTTAGCATGGCCCCTGCACAAGGATGACACGCAAATTCATGAAGCATTTCATATTCTTTTTAAAAAATGAGATAACCATCTAGAAACAAATCGATGTATTGATGAAAGGAAAGTAAGTACTAAATTTCCCTACAAGACATGAATAAACACATTTCTAACAGAGAGGCTTGCAAGGAAATAATGATCTGGTGTCATTTATTCAGCAATTTTCACATAACTACTAAGGAGAACTGTTTGGTAGTGCCCAAAGTCGTCATACAGAGGAATTACATGGGAAATCTATTTTGAACGCAAATTCTGATGCCTCATTTGATGACTCTGATGACTCTCCCCTGCTCCCACCCTCTCCTCTCCCTTATAACCAGAGAGTCTGATTTAGCAGGTTGGGGCCAGGCTTATAAGTCAGTATTACCATGCCCTGCAACTGCTTCTTAAAAATAAATACTGAGCCTTATTTCTGTTTCAGTGGTTTTCAATCCTAGTCCACATTAGAAATATCTGATAGGAGGAGGAAGAGGAAGGAGTCCTTACACATATATGCCAAAACCCCAAACCAATTGAATCTGAACACCAGTGAGTGAGACTTAGGCAAAAGTGTTTGTTGGGCTGGAGAGATTGCTCAGCAGTTAAGGTGCTTGCCTGTGAATTCTAAGGACCCAGGTTCAATTTCCCAGTACCCATGTAAGCCAGATGCACAAGGTGGTACATGTATCTGGAGTTCATTTGCAGTGATTAAAGGCCCTGGCACACCCATTCTCTCTATCTGCTTCTCTCTCTCTCTCTCTCTCTCTCTCTCTCTCTCTGTATCAAATAAATAAAAATGAAATATTTTCTTAAAAGTGTTTCTTGAAACTTCCTGAGTGTTTTGATCTTTAATACCAAGTGGAATTATTTGTCTGGACTGTTAGAGATCAAGATTCCAAGGTCCCTCCCAGAATATTTTGATTCAGTGGGGCAAGGCCCTAGTGTATGTCTACCCAATGCCCTGAGCTTCCTGATGATGTTGACACATGCTCCTATGTTACTTAGCTGACTCAGAAAGCAATTGTCAGCAAGGCTGCTGGGGTTGTTCTTACTCAGATTCATAGCCCCCAGGCTCTAGTTTGAACTAAGAAAGGGGCACACATTACTTAATACTGCACACCAATAAAAGCCTGATGCTTCACACGTCACAAAATAACAAGATAGTTGTCCTAGATTTAAGAACTAGAAACAGGGCTAGGGAGATGTCTTGGTGAATAAGCACTCACCACTCAAGCTAGAGAAACTGAGTTCAAATCCCTCAAATTCACACAAAAGCCAGAGGTCCTGGAGGACCTCTGGGATCCCAGCACTCTGAGATGGAGGAAGAGACACCCAGAAGCTGGGGCAAACACAGCAAAGACCAGCAAAGCAAGAATCCAGAGTAACAAAACACCCCGCGTGAGGCAGGCAGGCAAGGATTGACCCGAAAGCATACACATACATACACACACACACACACACACACACACACACACACACCGTATGTATGTATGTATGTATGTATGTATGTATGGTATGAAAAAAGAACTGGAAGCAGTTAACACTTAGCACTGTGTACCAGAGATGCAGTCTTACAAGCACTTACTGCACTTTAACTAAGTTAGCATTTACAACAATGAGACGAGATGAATAGGAACTATTTTAAATGCTAACTCTAAAGAAAAGAAAACTGAGGCACAAAGGTGATGCAAATTGTCCCCTACCCAAGGGATGAAGGAATAAGGTCCCTATCTTATGCATGACACTATAGCCCGGCTCAAGCAGCACAGTGAGAAAGCCTCCCACAGTCACTTTCTGCCTGAAAAGGAAGCGCAGAAAGGATCAAGCAAGCGAATGTTTACTGCAGCCCTACCCCGGGGACCAAGGGCTGGTCAGCCTGTATGTGTATTCACACTTAATCAGAGTCAGTCATAATCCCTGTTGTCATGGACACATGATGCTCCTTTACCCAGAGGCAGAAAGGACCAAATCAAGGGCCAGCGCTGTGTGAAAATGTAAATAAAGCAGCCAAAGAAGCCTTCCAAGGGGATTTGGCAAGCTAGAAGACAGAAGAAAGAGGCCGTTGTGCGGGGAGCTTGTTGCAGCAACAGGAGACTTGGCAGTGATTGAGCTGCCTGAGGAAGGAGTCTTGCAGGAAGGCAACCTGTGAAGATCTTTGACTCAGAGAAAAGGACAGGGCTTCCTGACTTACTGTTTCTCAGGGTGAATTGTACCAAGTCAGGAAAAATGGCTGAAGTGCACCCACTTTTAGAAATGACAAGACATGACCCTGCCAGTAGAGAAAATGTGAGTTGCCAACTCTTGCAGGGAAACTGCAAGCCTTGCTCCTGCCTTAGGTTTCTTTCCGAGTAGGAGTACAGGAGGTTATAGAGAGGTTGCAAACCCAGCGTCTTAAGTCAAGGACTTTAAACATTTGTCTTGCAAGTACCTATGGCTCTGGGGAAAATATAGGTAATTTGCTGCTGAAAGCATCCTTTTCCCTATCTCTGTCTGCCTAGGGACATCACACATCATTAGTCCCTCACATCTGGCTAAGAGAAGCCACACTACAGATCTACCTCAAGGACATTCGCCTGCTTTCCAGCATTCCTGAGGTCCAGCGCTATTTGTCCGGCCCCCACTTAGCAATCAGTGGCAATATGGGAATTCTAGGCTCAACAGCTCAACAGAAGGGTGTGAAACACCCTGTTCTAAGATGCACAAACACAAATTTCTGAGGACTTGAGAAATGGAGGATCTTAGTCCACTTGGGCTGCTATAACACACTACCATAAACTGGGAAGCTTGTTAACAGTAGAAATTCATTTCTCACAGTTCTGGAGGCTGTGAGTCCAAGATAAAGGCCAATTCAGTGTCTCATAATGGTCTACTTCCTAATGGACAGAACATCTCTTGCTGCACTCTCATATAGCAAAGCGGGGAGGGATTCTCTCTGACCTCTTTGATAATCCCATCCATGAGGGCTCTGACTCCACCACTAAATTGCCTCCTGAAAGCTTCATTTCCTAATACCATCACCTCCAGGGCTAGGATTGGTGAGGGTTCGAAAGTGAGATATACCCTATAGACTCGTGTGTTTAAACACTTGTGCCCCAACGTGGTGATATTTTTGGAGGTTGTGAGTGGAGGTGGGATCTAGCTGGAAGAAGTAAATTATTGAGGGTGGTCACTGGGGAGAGTAGCCTGTTTCCTGACCCACTGAACTGAGCAAGCAGTACAGAGCCCAGATGCCACATATGCAAGCCATCTCCACCTCCATGTTTTCCCTGCCATCAAACTGTGAGCTAAAATAAATTCTTCCTCCACTAAGTTGCTTCTTATCAGGTATTTGATCACAGCAATGAGAGCAGTACGCAGTCATGACTTTAACAAGATGAATGCTAGGGGCGCAGAAACAGAAGTGGAAGCAAGACAACTAACCAAGACTGCGGAAGAGCCTGCAGCGGCAGTAGAAGTGCTCTGAACGGTGCAACCTGATTGCGGGAGTCAGACCTCTGGTGTTCCTGTGGGCTGTGGACAGCTAAGGGTTCTGAACGGCGTAGACTGATGGCGGGAATCAGACCCCTGTTGTTCCTGTGGGCTGTGGACAGTTAAGGGTTCTGAATGGCACAGCCTGATCGTGGGAGTCAGACCTCTGTTGTTCCCGTGGGCTGTGGACAGCTCCAGGCCCCCAGGCGTGAGCTGACACTGAAATTTGCAGAAATCTCTGCAATTAAAGCAGAGGTTGAGCTACTGGGGTTTCTATGAAACATGCATTTCCTTACCAGCTCAAGGGCAACTAAGTATAAGTGACAGCATAACAGGAGCAAGGAAGCAGATGAATAACCGTGTCCAAAAGAAAGCTCAGTGAGCAAGGAAAACACACCTAGGTACTTTCAGTGATGGAAATAAATAAGAAAATATTTTAAATCATTTTTACTTCAACATTTTGTTGAGCTCCTATTATGATTTATCTGAAAATTTGCAAACATGACAAAAAAACTAATTGAAGTTGATTGAAGAGTGTATGACTTTTTCCAAATGCAGTACTTTGTGTTTTATTTCCTCTGGATATATAGGGTTAAGTAGACTGTGTACACTAGGCAAATCAGATTAATGGTTCAACCAGTTCCCAGGTAGTTAGCCCATACAGTGCTGGAAAATGTTACATAAGCTGCTGGAGGGAAGTGGCCAAAAACATTGTGAGCAAGCAGGGGACACTGCTATTCAAAAGCAACCAGCTTGACCAGCCGTACACACCTGTGCAATGGTGGCACATAGCCTTGGTGGCAACCAATGGTTTTCTGATTGGCTAAGAGATCCACACAGTGAAAAAAAAGAGCCCATTGCTGGAAATGGAAACCAGGTCAGAATCCTTTGGAGACCAAGATTATGGCCACCAACAACAAACTCCCACTAGTCTTTGGCCAAAAGAGGGGCTACATATATCAAAATCTCTCTAAATTAACAATGCTTATCCCATTTAACCTGTACTGACTGACCTCATTCTCCCTTCAAGAATCAGTTTTTCTTTTTCAAATGGTAGTGAGAGCCATAAACCACCCCTCACCCATTGGCCAGGGCCCAGGTGAAAACACAGAGGAACTGATGAGATGAACAAGAGGGCTGGTTCTGTGGTGAGCCTGACAACCTATACTCAGCACATACCAAAGCAGAAATCCAGAAGCTCCTAAGAGCTCAACACTGAAGTAGACTTAAAACACACCCGCCAAGGCTTAGGGAATTTGACAGAAAAGGGGGCAGAAAGATTGTAAGAGCCACAGGTTGGAGGGCATATCCAGAGGCATTGCGCCACCCCACCCCCATGACTAACTGCTGCTGTCACAACTCCTAACCCACAACCCCATGGGGAATACCAGCAATCCCACTAAGGAAGTCCTTCAGTGGAATGGGGGCAGAGAGAAGGGAACTAATGGTACCAACATATGATGTGTCCATACAAAGTATATACTTAATAAAAATTAAAATTGAAAAAATTTTAAAAAAGAATTAATGGTTCAATATTTATTGTTTATTTTGTTTTCACTTCTTCCAAGAAATAACAGCCAACAGCATTTATAATTTACTGTTGCTTCAAGACACACTGCATTCACATTTTCCATACTTGGTGCAATTTGCTTAGAATGCATGCCTGTCATCAGCCCTTTATGAATTATAAAGTTATAATCTCCTTTGTATGCTGCACTGATAATGATTTCTCAGTTGGCAAACAGTATGATATTTGCCTGCAAGCCAGTGAACCTTCAAAGTAAGCAACAGCACCAAATGTTTAGTAAATTCTCAGGCATAGCAAATGCAAAACAAGCCTATTGTTCCCAAGAACTATTTGATGTATGTCCATGAACAATAAACTTGAATTCACAAAAAAAAAAAATGTCTTGAGGAAAAACAAACCTACTAGTTTAAGGAACTATTCTTTCCACAACTGAGACAACCTCTATGAGAGCAAACATTATAGGATATTTCAAAGACCTACACTGCATCTCTCACTTAGCTGTAATCATCATACAAGGGTATTAGCCTAGTTTTTTTCACCACTGTGAATATGCTACATGGAACATAACAAATGCTTCAAGAGACAACAGCAAAAAGACAGAAAATTACATAAGGTGAAAACAAACCTTGTATGCATTTGTAAAATATCCTTGACTAAAGCCATAAAAGTAAAAGAGAAAAACAAAAACATTAAAAGAAAGGAATTTGATTAGCCTCTCAAGCAAACATCTACATGTCTTTTGTATGTATAGTCATCTGGCATTTCTATACTTCACATGAGAGAGCTATGTCATTAACAGTCATCTGAGAAACCCAGGAGTGTGGCACTGGAGTCACTCAAGCCTCATTGTGCCATCACCTGTGGGCCAGTTTCCTAGGAAACTTCTTGATCTTTTCTTTTTACCTTTCTCTTTCTTTTTTTTTTTTCTTTCTTCTTTTCTTTCCTTCACTTCTTTCTTTCTCTTTTTAATTTTTTTCTTATGTTCTGGTGTGCGTGTGTGTGTGTGTGTGTGTGTGTGTGTGTGTGTCAGCCATAGAACACATGCGGAGGTCAAAGGACAACTTCAGATGTCCATCCTCACCTTCCACCTTGTTTGAGGCAAGATCTCAAGTTATTTACCAGGCTAGCTGACCTGTGAGATTTCAGGTGATTCTCCTATCTCCTCGTTCCTCCTCACCCTAAGCATGCTAGGATTACAGATGCTTGCCCTATAGCATTCAGCCCTACATGGGTTCTGGGGATCTAAACTCAAGTATTCATATTACGTAGCAAGTGCTTTATTCACTAAGCCACCTCTCCAGACACCTTTCTTTCTTTCTTTCTTTTTAAATTTCATTTTTAATTTTACTTATCAGAGACAGAGAGAGGTAGAGAGGAACAGAGAGAGGGAGAATGGGCATGCCAGGGCCTCTAGCCACTGCAAATAAACTCCAGATGTATGTGCCACTATGTGCACCTGGCTTATGTGGGACCTGGAGAATCGAACTTGCGTCCTTAGTCTTCGCAGGTATGCACCTTAACCACTAAGCCATCTCTCCAGCCCCTCTTCTTTCTTTTAAAATAGAGTCTCACTGTATGGTACAGGCTTTCCTAGAAGTCACTAAGTAGCCCAACTGGCCTTGAATTCATAGCAATCCTCTAGCCTCAGCCTCCTGAGTTTTGAGATTATAGATTAAACCACTACACCTGACTTCCTCTTGACCCTTTAAGACTTGTTTTCCTTCTCTGTACAGTGGAATTACCATAAATGCTAAAAACTAAGAATGTGTATGTATAATAGCTAAAATACTTTTTGAAGGGGATAAATTCAAAATACTCAACATGGACAGATTCCACAGGGAACCATAATTTCATATTAACATAATCTTATTCGATTCTCATACAACCCAGTGATTGCTTTCTCGTCTACAGATAAGGAAATGGAGGCATTTAGACACATGGTGATTTGCCTGAGGTCATACAGGCTGAGCATCAAACCCAAGACAGAAAAGCAGATAGTATGGCTCTTAAGCTGGTTTCTCCAGCCTGTGTGCTCTGTGTGCATCTGGCTGCCCAGACTGTCCACAGACAGAGAAGAAACGCCTGGTAGCCTCGCCTTCGGGAGCAGAGCTGGACTACTGAACAGACACTCCAAAATACACACTCTTATGTATCCTCTATACCTGTTCAGAAAAATAATGTGTTCAAAAAGGATTGAGAAAACTGAAATTGCCACAAGTACTGACAAAAAAAAAAAAAAAGAGCAGTTCCCCTTATATAGAGGAGGGGGTAAGATCACATGCTCCATTGTGTGATTTTGGAATCACACAAAGGCCTATCCAGGTGCCTGCACAACACGCCCTGGGGGGTCTTTTTTTCTTTCTTTTTTTTGATGAACTAAAATGTATAAACTTTATTGTATTACAGTCAATTTTACCTAGCCTTTAAAGAAGGTGTGGTAAGTTCAGTCCTTTGCATATCAATGAAGGTTTTCTAAAAATACATGGCAAAAGTAAGAAATCAAAATAAGACAATAATGTAGCTGATAGGAATTTGCTTAGTATATTGTTAGTAGCCCTTAAGGTTGACCCCTCTGAATGATCAGACTACAAGGTAGAGTTTAAAACTAATAAAATATCGCAATATTTTGTCATAAAAATTTCCACATTGTTCAGCTGTTATAAAGGATTCATGGAACTGAATTATAGCAGAAATCAACATGATACAATGAATAGTATTCTTGTCACAAATCAGAGTATGATGCAATTATAAAAATCTTTGCCAGGGCTGAGGAAATGGCTTAGTGGTTAAGGCGCTTGCCTGCAAAGCCAGAGTACCCAGGTTTGATTCCCCAAGGCCCATGTAAGCCAGATGCATTTGGAGTTCATTTACAGTGGCTGGAGGCCCTGGCATGCCCATTCTCGATCTCTCTCTCTCTCTCTCTCTCTCTCTCTCTCCCTCTAGTAAATAAAATAAAACACACAAAAAATTAAAAGAATCTTTGCATTTGGATGGGACTTTCTCAAATTTAGAGGCAATTAGGGAAGGTCCTTTGATTTGTTTGATAAGCAAGTCTTAGAGTGAGAACCATCTAGAAACATTAATGAACTGGGAGAGATGAAGAAGATGTTCTACAGATGCTGAGATCCAAGAGCTCACATCCTGTCTGGCAGCAACAGGAAGTCTCTCATTTGCCCACGTGTCCTGTTCTCTTGGGCACCATGCCTTCCACTAACACTGTTTAATAGTGAGGCAGCACTGCTGAAGGAAGAAGACTGGACAGCACAAGTCTCACAGATCAAATCCAGATAAATCATAGTTCTTGGGTCTGTTGAGAGAGGAACAATATGGTTCCTGACTATATAGTGAAAAAGTTAGACAGTCTGGGAAACTTAATGATTTCATCTTATTTTATAGGCAACAAAGGTTAAACATAATGAAGACTACAACATGAACTGCCTCCTTGATCCTTTGCCTTAATCTTCTACTTTTTATAAGGCTTCACTGGACACTAGCACAGGGTCCACCTCTGGGTTTCTCTGCATAAAAGCCATTTTCACAATCACACTCCTCCCAACTGCAATCTGATGTTCTTGATAATGCACTATTTACTGTATAGAGTCAACTCTTGCCTACCCCAGGCCTTGGAAGACCAGCACCATAATAGCCTGAATTTTCACCCCTTCCATTCATTGCCACTAATGCACCCCTAGATTACTAAGCCCTCGCTTAATTGTTGAGTGAAACAACTGTGATCTCTGGAATCTTCTCAAATTGAACATTTTAAATTTCTTCCTTTAAAAAATGTGTTGTATTCATTTTACAGAGTCAACTTCGCAAAAGATAAGGAATAGCATATGTAATATTTTAAGAAACAAAGAAAGTCTGTATGTCCAACCTGTCACATCTAGAAGTCTATTGCTACAAATTCATTCTTGGGAATTCTTCTCCTACAATATATTAAACTACAAAGCAGGGCAGGTTCCAAGTATGCCCATTTTATTTAGTAGGGAAATTAATCTCCTCCTTAGTCCAAAGGAATGAAATATATTGGATTGATGAGTCAAATGAAGGTCCAAGGTCTACTTCTCATGATCTGTATCACAGGCTTCTAGAGCTCCTTAACATTTTGGCTAGGCCTTTTCAGGTCTAGGAAAGCAACAGCCTTTTTATCCCCTCCAAGATAAAACATCAGAGACTCATTATCTTCAGAACTATTCTTGTAAAAACTGTGTCTCCTGAGGAACTCACTAGACCCCTGTCTATGTAAAGAACCCAAAATATTTCCTTACCTTTCTGGTGACCATACATATAAAAACACTATTGTATTTAAAAGGTAAGCTTTGACTCTCTTTTCAGAAAAGTTCCCAATCCCAACTGAATGCACATTCCTTTAACCTCCCCATTCCTCCCATATACTAGAAGAAATGCCAATAAACCAAAGGGAGATGTTTAAGGACAATAAAACTGCCTGTGTGAAGCAAACAATGAAGCCAGACTAGCAGTCTGCCAGAAGTGCTGGAGTACTGTTCCGAGTTGATAAAGGTTTCCTGTGAACTCCAAGGAAAACCAGTGTTCTAAATACTACAGTCACCCCCACCAGTTAATAGAGCCTACAACATGCCCTGAATTCCACTATCCACTGTTACACTTAATCCAAATGACCCTGACAACTACAATCTCATGTACATTTCTGAGGCGGGGAAACTGAGGCTCAATGATATCAGGCACTTGCCAAATTGTTTCTTACCACCACTCAGGTGAGAGTGTCAGGTTGTTTCTTACCACCACTCAGGTGAGTGTGTCAGGTTGTTTCTTACCACCGCTCAGGTGAGAGTGTCAGATTGTTTCTTACCACCACTCAGGTGAGTGTGTCAGGTTGTTTCTTACCACCGCTCAGGTGAGAGTGTCAGGTTGTTTCTTACCACCGCTCAGGTGAGTGCGTCAGGTTGTTTCTTACCACCGCTCAGGTGAGTGTGTCAGGTTGTTTCTTACCACCGCTCAGGTGAGAGTGTCAGGTTGTTTCTTACCACTGCTCAGGTGAGTGTGTCAGGTTGTTTCTTACCACCGCACAGGTGAATGTGTCAGGTTGTTTCTTACCACCACTCAGGTGAACATGTCAGACCGTTTCTTACCACCGCTCAGGCCTAGGGTGTTTGATTTGTGCCCAAAAGTAAAGGAAAAGAAGGAAGGACAGGTACTGGCTGATCTTTGACAATATGACACTGGTATCCAGATGGTGATCCACCCCACAACAGTTATCTTTTCCATATTCTGAAATAATAGGATGAATTATAGATAAATTCGGCCCAACCTACTCAATTAAAAGAGTTCTTTTAAGCCTTTAATCCCAGCACTTGGGAGACAGAGGCAGGAGGATCACTGTGAGTTCAAGGCCACCCTGAGACTACATAGTAAATTCCAGGTCAGCCTGAGCTAGAGTGAGACCTACCTCAAAAAAAATAAAATAAAATAAAAAGCTGTTTTGAAAATACATTTGAGAAAATTCACAAGTGAATGCAATAAACTTATCCCAGCCTGTGGATGTAAAAAGGATCCCATGAACTTGATGTTTCACCCTGAGAAAGCTTTTTCTATTGTTTCTAGCTGGATAGAAGCTGACGCGGGACTTGGTTGCAATGCTGTCTGTTATCCTCTAAAAGCATCTTGGGACAGAGAGGCTCCATGGGGCTGGACCACAGTCACTTCCGTACTCCCAGGAATGAGGCCACCTTCAGCAAAGAACATGGAGGAAGCACCTAGCACCCCTGCTGGGAGCACAGAAGACCCTTTGTGAGGGCTCTCTCTCGCTCGCTCGCGCTCTCTCTCTCTCTCTCTCTCTCTCTCTCTCTCTCTCTCTCTCACCTCAGGATAAAAGAGATCGAAGGAAGCGGAAAGAAGAGAAAAGAAATAAAATAAACATACAAGCTCAAAAGAACGTTTTAAATCTAATTTCCAAAGATTCTGGCTATACAAAGTTTTTCCAGGAACAGGGAAAAGCTTACAATTAAAAAGGGGAGAATCTGGGTGTGCTTAATGGACCAACTTCAGGAGAAAAAAGTAAGTTAGCAGGCTGGCAAAGCTTATGCAGAAAGCCATCTCTAAGCAGCAGCATACCCAGAAAATCTGACCAGGGGGCAAAAATCTTTTAATCTTTCTATGACAAAATTAATTTTATCTATAATTGTAAAAATAATAATAGCAATGCCCAGGAAAACATAAAAAATAGTATCTTTATTTTACTGAATTCAATATAAATGATCATGCCAAAAAATAGAGGGGTTAAGGAGTAGCCCAGCAGATAAGAATGTTTGCTGTGCAAGCATGAGAGCCCGAGAAAGCCCAAGACAGCATGAGTGTGAACCCTAGTACACACATCTGATGGGGCAGGTGACAGGAAAATCTCTGGAGCTCACTGATCACCCAGCCTGACCTAAAATAGCAGCTCCAGCTCAGTGAGAGACTCCTTCTCAAGGAAACAAGAGGGAAAACAACAGGAGCATACCCACCGCTCTCCTCTGGCCTCCACATGTGAGCACACAGGGAGCACACACCCATACACACACACATGCATGCGTCACACCATCACACATATGCAAAACAAATAGCTAAATATAATACAATACAAAGAAGATGAATATTGCTATTTGTAAATGCAGAAAACATAATGGCTCAACACCATTAATTGATGCATTTTCAGAAGATAGGACATCATACCTATATGAGTAATAAACGTGAACTTGCCTATCTCTATGGAACTAATAGTACAATAAGTAAGTGAATTTTAATGAAAATGAAATTGAAAACCTTAACAATTTAAGTAATTACTAAATCATGATGATATAATATTTTTCTTTTAAAACAAGCAAGAATTTTCAAAGAAAAAGTTTCATCTTAAATATGTAACTTAAGTGCAATAAAACATCATAAACATGTGCACTTAACCAATAGAAATTTCATCCTTTCAGTTTACTTTTTCAGTGTTTCATAAACACTATAAGAGTGCCAAACAATGACAGAGAGTGACAGAATTGAAGAGGCACAGGCAGTGTCTCCACCTTCCCATCCCTGTGCTGTCATTACTTTAAATCCACAGGGTTCACAGGCTCCAGCTACCCCTGAAGCAAGCTCAAACAATTCTGACCTATAGGGAACTTACCCTAAAATGAAGGCCTGTGGTTCACTCACTTTGGGGAACCCAGCTGCCTGCCACAATGAACAGTAAGGAACAGAGGCCTCGCATCAACAGTCAGTGAGAAATTGGATCGCTGTGGGTAGCAGCCTTCCCAGCCCTAGGCCAAGCCCAATGAGCCCAGTCCTTCACAGGCCCGTGGCCTCAGCCTGCTTCCTCTCCAGGCAGCAGCCTGAAGGACCTGAGCCAGAGCCATAGCTCAGGCCACTCCCAGATTCCCTCCCTCTCCTAGAGCAAGTGAGATAATAAATGTTCATCATATGTTGAAGTTCATCCTATGTAGGACATAATCCAGCCATTGAAATAGGCTGCATTCTCTGTTTAGAAGCAGGGTCTGGGGTAGAGCAGCCAGCACCTTGTCTGGCTGGGAAAGGGGCAAGAAGTTCTGACAAAAGGCCAACAAGCAAGCCAAGGAGGCAGATGAAGAAGATAAGGCTTTCAAGCAGAATCAAAAACAAGGGGGAGGAGAAACTCTAGGAACTAAAAGAGAAGGCCTAAGGAAAGGACCATTGGGCCACAGGTGTAATTAAGAAGTTTGGCACCCAGGTGTGGTAGCTAGGCCTATAATTCCAGCACAGGTAGGAGCAGGAGGATCAGAAGTTCAAGGTCATCCTTGGCTACATAGCAAGTTCCAGGCCAGCTTTGGTTCTATGAGACCTTGCCTTAAAAAAAAAAAAAAAAAAAAAAAAAAAAAGTTTGGGGCCAGCCTGGGAAATACAGTGAGTTGGAGGCCAGCTTGAAATAGATTCCATCTCAATAATAATAAAATTAAAAGATAGACAGTTATAGATAGACAGACAGAGAGATGATAGAAGAAATCTGGCAGAAAATAAACTGAGATGATGGTGACCTGTGAGTGCATTTTTATTTGATCATCTGGAGCCTTGTCTCTCAGAGCATCTTCTGCCCCCATAGCTAGAATGAAGTGGTACTTATGCATTTAAGAAAAAATTTGTTGGGCTTGGAACAGATTTAGGAGTATAGTGCTCACCTAAAACGTGTGAGCCCTAGGTTCAATTGCCAGCACTATCATAAATAAATAAATAAATGTGCTTTAAAAACAATTAAAATAGGTAGCCTCTGAATTAGCTTCCACATTGAAATAACATTTATTAAATGAATAAGTAATATAGGGGCTGGCAGATAGCCAGTAGATAAGGTGCTTGCCTTGAATGCATGAAGACTGGCGCTTAGTTCCCAGCACCCACTTAAATTGGGTGTGATAGCCCTTCTGCAATGTCAGCCCTCAGGATGAACAGAAAGGGGATCTTCATGGCAAGCTGGTTAGTCTAGCTGAATCAATGAGCCCTAAGTTCAAGTGAGAGATCTTTCCTCAGTAAATAAGGTGAAAAGTGATCAGTAAGACACACTTGTTAACCTCTAGCCTCCACACGCATATATATTCACATGCATGTACAACCACACAGGCAAACACATACATATACACACAAAAAAGTAAGCAACATGAATGTATATAGAAAGCTATGGAAGTAGTCCTGTTCATCAGCAGGAGCTACAAATATCCCCCTATTGGCAGGTTAATGTCAAAGAATTCAATCCAGTCAAACACCCTCATCAGGAAACTCAAGATATATAAGCATAATTCCTGAGCTCACACCTGCCTTATCCCTATTGTCACACTGACCCTCTCTTCCTAACTCCAGAAACTAAGATGCACAGCCATGTATGTCCCAGAAAGCAGCAGACCAGCGATATGGTCATGGGAAACCTGCCATCTTCTGGCAGATAAGAAGCAACATGTTATGTGTCTGCAATGGCAATCAGAGTCCAGCTGATATGCAAAGTAATGCTGTCTATTATTCAACTAAGTCTGGAAGCCTGGATCAAAACCAAGGCCATGGGGGCTGGAGAGATTGCTTAGTGGTTAAGGCACTTGCCTGTGAAGCCTAAGGTCCCATGTTCTACTCTCAGGTCCCAGGTAAGCCAGACACACAAGGTGCAAGGTCACACATGTGCATAAGGTGGTACACATGTCTGGAGTTGGACTGCAGTGGACCTGGTGTACCAATTCTCTCTCTCTCTCACTCTCACTCTTTCTCCCTCTCACTAAAAAACAAGGCCATGAAATGAGACAACAGTTTTGTGAGTCCCTAATATTTTTTATGGCTCTGTTTTCTATGCAGGTATTTGATTAAATTAAATTCAATCCATTTCAGTCCAGTGAATGGTTCCATGTGCTGGAAGGTCAAGAGGTAGGAAAGGGAATGTGAGCAACAAGTGACCACTGTCTCCAGTGCTCCTGGGTCCAGTGGAAGGCTGCACCAACAGAACAGTGACCAGAGAACCAAGAGAACCCACAGGAGAGAGGCTGGTCAGTGTCTGGAAGAGGGAAGGAGGAAAGAATAGGGTTTAAAGGACAGAAAGATCACCAGGCAGGAGACAGAGGAATTGCCTGCAGTTTTATCAGTACTACTGAAAGTCATGTCACCTAGCTTTATCCATGAGGACTTTTAATATTCAGAAACAATCTGCATCATCCCTTTTTATTTTTTAATTAGCACACAGTGTGTTAGGAATTATTATGGTATTTCAAACACAATTTGTCTTAATTATGCATCATTCTTAATTTTAACTATACAGCCACAAAATATATGTATACTTCTCTGTACACACAAAATAGTTATGAACAAATACATTTATGAGTAAATAACAGAGAGCTTACCTTCCCTAGACATGTGCCTATGTGTTTTGTTTTTACTCTGTCTTTTGGATTTTTAAATTTTTTTTAATTTTATTTATTTATTTATTTATTTATTTATTTATTTATTTATTTATTTTTGAGTGGCAGAGAGAGAGAGAGGGAGAAAGAGACAGAATGAGCATGCCAGGGCTTTTCAGCCACTGTGAACGAACTCCAGAATCGTGCGCCCCCTTGTGGCACATGTGCAACATTGTGCACTTGCCTCACTGCATCTAGCTAAATGGGACCTGGAGATTCCAACGGGTCTTAGGCTTCACAAGCAAGAGCCTGAACTACTAAGCAATCCCTCAAGCCCAGGATATTTTTAACGACAGATTCCCATTATACAGCCCACATTGACTTAGAACTCACCCAGTAGCACACTTCTGACCTTGAACTCACGCAATTCTCCTACCTCAGCCTTCCCAGTGCTGGGATTACACTATAAACTCTGTTTTATATCGTCTTTACAGATGAAAACCACTAAGCTAGATCAAGGCTGCCTGGCTAATTAATGGCTCAGTTTCTACACTAGGCTTAACTGTCAATAGTTCTAGTCTTAATTTCCACCATTAATTTCTTTTTTATAAATCATCTACCTAAACCACTCCCTTCTTTGTCCATTTATTTTCTTTTTTTTTTTTCTTTGAAAGAGGCGGGGGTGAAGGGGAGTGTCTCATGTAGCTCCAACTGGTCTTCAACTCCTGATCCTCCAGCCCACTCTGAAACAAGTGCTTGGATAACAGGTACATGTCGCTATGCCTAGCTCTTGTGTTTCTGTTTAATAAATCTTTACACTGACAAAGTTATTTCTCTCTCAGCTATGCTGTGGAATTTGAGTTAAGTTTCCTCATCACAACTGTTTAAGCCAGAGTCATCCCATCCCCTTCACCTTTTGCAAATCCTAAAATGAATGCTGAAGACATGGAGAAGAAGAAAGATGTTTGGGGGCTGGAAAGATTGCTCAGTGGTTAAGGCACTTGCCTGCGAAGCTTAAGAACTGGGTTCGATTCCCCAGTGCCCACATAGTCAAATGCACAAGGTGGCACATATATCTAGAGTTCATTTTCAGTGGCTAGAGGCCCTGGTGTGTCCATTCTTTCTTCCTTTCTTCTCTCTCTCTCTTAAATAAATTAATTAATTAAATTTAAAACCAAAAAAAGATGTTTGGGGGCTGGAGAGATGGCTTAGAGGTTAAGCGCTTGCCTGTGAAGCCTAAGGACCCTGGTTCGAGGCTCAATTCCCCAGGACCCACGTTAGCCAGATGCACAAGGGGCGCATGCATCTGGAGTTTGTTTACAGTGGCTGGAGACCCTGGCGTGCTCATTCTCTCTCTCTCTCTCTCTCTCTCTCTCTCTCTCTCTCTCTCTCTGTCACTTTCAAATAAATAAAAATAAACAAAAATTTTTTTAAAAAAAAAAAAGATGTTTGGTTTGCAGGACTTGGATCTCTAGCACAGCTTCCATGAGATTTGGGGATTCCCTGCTCCCATGGGCCTCAGTTTTCTAGGTAGCAAGATAGAAAAACTGTACAACTGCAATGAGCCAAGAAAGAATGGAAGATAATTCAGTACTTCTGCATTCCACTCCAGGACTTTCTGGTGAATGCACAGCAGAAATCATTATGCTCAATAGATTGGGAATCCCAGCATTGCCAGTTCTTCCTGCTGAGCTGATTAAGGCTCAGCCTGGTTTGCCAGCCCTGGTTTCTCTTCCTATCTGAGAGAGAGAGAAGAATACTCCACTCCATGGTAGTCCACCAAACTGTTCCCCATCATCAGAAAAGTTCCCTAAAGACCAACTCTGCAGTTCTGGAACAAGCACTAGGAAACTGCTTTCACTATGAAGTTTCAGTTCCACGCTAAACCCTTTCTCTTCTGCCATCAGACTGTCTTTTGTTTTGTTTTGTTTTGTTTCGTGGGAGGGTCTCACTCTAAGTCAGGCTGACCTGGAATTCACTATGTAGTCTCAGGTTGGCCTCGAACTCTCTGCAATCCTCCTACCTCTGCCTCCCCAGTGCTGGGATTAAAGGTGTGTGCCACCACACCCGGCCAGACTGTCTTTTTATTCACTGACAATGTTAGTGCCAGTGGATCTGGAAGCTGACCTCTAAGGAAGACAAAAGGTACTTTCCACCTATCAAAGGAATAAAGTAAGGCTCACCTGTAATCCCAGCACTCAGCAGGGCAGAGGCAGGAGGGTCAGGATTGTCAGAAATTCAAGCCCAGACTGTTACATTCTGGGCCAACCAGGGCTAGACTGCAAGACCTTGTCTTAAATTTAAAAAAAAAAAAAAAAGGAAAGAAGAAAGAAAGAGGGAGGGAGGAGGGAAGGAAGGAAGGAAGGAAGGGAGAAAAGAAAGCAGCCAACTCAGTATGGTGGCGGATATCTGGAGTTCTAGCACTTAGGATATAGGGGAAGAAGAATCTGGAGATTAAGGTTACTCTAGACTACATTGCAAGTTTGAGGCCAACTTGGCCTACATGAGACCATGTCTCAATAAAAAAAAGTAAATTAAATAAATAGAAAAGGACCTTTCATACCTCATTTTCCTCTGCTTAGACTTTGAAAATTTTTGTCTGGAAATAACCCAGGGCCCAGGACCCATTCCCTCCAGTAAAAGACTGTCTAGGTTTTCTCATAGTTAAATTCTCATTGGTCCTATCCTTTGTCCTGTGGTTTTCTGTAAACTGTAAGATGATTATAGGTATAGTGGGGGGCAAATTAACTTCTTTCTCTGTTTTGGCCAAACTGTAAATAAGTCCATTTTCCTTTATAAATTTGCTTCATAATTTCTTCTAAAATATAGGGAAACTATGTGGCAAGTTTAATAAACCCAATTATCCAGTAACAATCTCTGATTGTGGCACAATTTTCTTGCTTTTTAAGGAAATTATATAAAATTATAGTTGGAGAAAAGGTAGCTAAGCAGTCATTTAAAATTTCAGAACAGTCTAAATTATGGGTTTGAACATACAAAAAGAACCTTTTGTTTTAACCTAATTTTAACCTAGATTAGTTGAGGCTGCTAAAAAAAATAAAGTATGTACTTAGAGAAATCTACTTAGTTAATATAGATACAAGAAAAATACAGTTATGGACAGCCAGCCTTTTCCATTAAAGTTATTTTTCATTTAAGTAAAAGTAAAGGGAAGCAGAAATACCATATTTGCATATTTGATGTGCAGAAAGAATGAAATTAAATTTAAAATTATATTTCTTAAAAAATATTCATTGTATTACCTCTTATAAAAGAAACATCACTGGGAAAGAGGAGTAATCATTCCTTAGAAAAATAATAAGTAGGGTTGGGGAAATGGCTTAGTCAGAAAAGTACTTGCAACGCCAGCATGAAGACCTGAGTTCTGACCCCCAGAACCCATGTAAATGCTGGGCCTTGGGAGGTGGAGACAAGGGATCCCTGAGCAAGCGGGCAACTGGTGAGCCCTGGATTCAAATGAGAGACCCTGTCACACTAAATGAGGTATAAATGAATCAAGGAAGACACCCAACATACACATGTACTCACACACCTAAGAACACACATACTCATGCATGTATACCACATACACACACACGCACAAAAAAATGTACCTGCTTACATTTTAAAGATATATTTTATTTAATTATTTATTTGAACAAGAGAGAGAAAGAAGCAGATAATGAGAAACAGAATGGGTGTGCCAGGGCCTCAAGCCACTGCAGACGAACTCCAGATGCACATGCCACCTTGTGTATCTGGCTTACGTGAGTCCTGGGGAATTGAGCCTGGTTCCTTTGGCTTTGGCAGCAAGTGTCTTCACTTCTAAGTATCTCTCCAGCCCATTTCCTGCTTACCTTTAATAATTTCACACACAGAAGCAAACCAGTGACACCCACAATTCTTAAAACAAGGAGGGCTGACTGAAACAGCATTCTCTTCAAAATGTACCAATTCCTTCAAAGTAATTTCAAGCAATGGTGCCTTGCTTAATACTTTTTAAAGCCACCCTTATCTAATGACTATTTACACTTAATTTCTAAGGTCCAAAAAATATAATCAAAAATATTCAAAAACAGATAGGTGATAAAAAATCAAACTTCCACCCAAGAGTCTTTTGATGCCATACAGGCAGAAGTCAGGCAGATTTAGCCAGGTTTTAGAAACAACCATGAAGCCTGAGTATGAACTTGGAACATCTCTCAAAAGCTCCAGCTGAGAAGACAACAGGATTATCCCAGTTTCAGAAAAAGAAAAAGAGAATATAGAATTTTTAAACAATTATTTGTCTTAGAATTTTCACTGAAGTTCACAAACACACATTTTAAAAAAAGAACAGTTCTCCCGTTTTTTGTTTGTTTGTTTGTTTGTTTGTTTTGTTTTGTTTTGTTTTGTTTTTGTTTTTCGAGGTAGGGTCTCACTCTAGCCCAGGCTGACCTGGAATTCACTATGTAGTTTCAGGGTGGCCTCGAACTCACGGCAATCCACCTACCTCTGCCTCCCAAAAATAGGAACAGTTCTTAATCACAGTACATGGTGAATGTCACTTTAGGAAATGAGGAACTTAGTTGTTTAACAAGAAAGTGGTTTTCATGGTTGATAAAAGAGGACCAGGTCTAGTGACATTGATCTGATCGCCCAAGAGAGATGACTAAAGTAAAAGATTCCACTGGTATAGCGAACACTGAGATGCAAGTATTAACCTAGTACCATAAATCATGTGAAGACCGAAATGTTTACACCAGCCACAATGCCACTTGTTGTTCAAATAATAAGCAGTTTTGTTCCTCCTGGGTTAAAAAATAAAAATAAAAAGCTTAAGGAGTGACTTTGCAAGTGCAAGTAAAATGGGTGACAAACTGGAAGTTGGGACACGGAAAGACTGAAAGTAGAGAAGTAATTCACTTACCAGAAAAGGATGTAAAAATAATCAACTCACTCCATAAAAACAAAGCAGAATTAGGTCAGCAACACGGAAAACATAACCCAGAATTAGGTCAACAACCCAGACCAAAACCCTGCCGATTCCATACAGAACTCAAGCCAGGCTCACTACTTTCTCACCAACCAACTGGCTGTTAAAAACCTGGGGAAGAGCAACATTCAGGAGAACAAGGCCGCTCCTCTATGAATGCCAAATGACCGCTTTTTCCAGAGAGTCCTAATCATAGTAAATTTACAGCTGAAAAGTGCGTAAGCTGTCTGCACATACAAGTTGTGTTTTACAGTGCTTGATCCAGAGTCAGCTTTGGAAACACTTCCAGGGCTCTACCTCCTGAAAGTACACACAGAAGATGTGCGAAATCTAGCTGGACCCATTCCTTTCAAAACTCGAGGTCAGACTAAGCACCCTGATCAGGTCCCACCTGATCCTGTGTAAGACTGGAAAGAACCCTGCTCCCCAATCCTGCTCTCTGTTAGGTCCAGCCTCTCGTCCCTTTCTCCACAGATGTCTGAGGCTATTGTGATGTCGTGAAAGTCTGTCTGCTGGGAATGTGTTCCAATCATCATCCTTTTTCCGTTTTTTTTTTTTTTTTCTTTATTTTATTGACAGTACTGGCAATTGAAACTCAGTCTAATGCATGCTGGGCAAAAGCTCTACCACTGAGCTATATCCTCAGGCCATTTTTTCCCTAATCTTCACTCCAACTCCATAATCCCAACTTCCTTAGTTCAGCCAGTGCCAGAAAATGATCTGAATATTCTAACTCCCAATGAAGTGTAGAAGGTTCACAGCATCTCTCTGCTTTCCACCCCACATGCTTAAATACACCAATCTCCATGCTCCCATATTTTAGGCACTTTATAGAAGGAATTTAAGGGTAGATTTGGGGTGGTATGCTGTCCTTCTGTTGCCCTGGCAGTCAGTCACACTACTTTCTGGCCTTGTAAGAAAGCAGAAACTCAAACAGGGAACTATTGTCCCACAAAGGTAGGGAAATGGGGTACAAGAAGGAAACCAGCCTCTCTACTTAGGTCTAATATTCTGTCATCATTTCTACTACAGCAAACTGAGTTAGGCAGTAAAGCTGAGGGACCCTAGAAAGAGAAAGTACCAGGCTGAAGAGATGTCTTAGTGGTTAAGGCACTTGCCTGTGAAGCCTAAGGACCCAGGTTTGAGTCTCCAGGTCCCACGTAAGCCAGATAGACAAGGCAGCACATGTGTCTGGAGTTCGTTTGCAGTGGCTAGAGGCCATGATGCACCACACCCATTCTCTCTCTCTCTCTCTCTCTCTCTTTCTCTATTTATCTCTCTCTTCTTCTCTCTTTCTGTCTCAAATAAAACCAAATAAAATATTATTATAAATAATATTATCCTACTTATTTGAGCCCCCTACATCTCCTGTTTTGCCTGTCTATAGCCTGCCTTTTAGGGCTCCCATGGTCATCCTCTTAGCATTTATGACTTTTATAATGGTTCTACACATATGCTTTATTGACTATCCTTAAAATGACTGAAAGAAGAAACATCTCACTCATTTCACCAATCACAGCACCTAGTACCACGTAGGTCCTCAAAGCAGGTTGACAATGAGACAGGCTCCTCAATCTAACTTTCTTATGAGTCTCTGCTGTTCTAAAATCAGCCTCTCAAACACCTGCCCAAGTTCCCAGCCCCTGGTCTGGTTTGGTCTTGTCATTTCCCTTCTACTCTGTCCTTTCCTACTTCACTCAAGACTCACTTCTAACATGAACCATGAAGAATGGTCCAAAGATGGAAGCTCCCTCCTTTTGTGCTTAATTCTGATTTCCCTTCGGAGGTAAAAAAAAAAAAAAAAAAAAAACAGAAAGAAAGAGAAAAGAAAAAAAACTAGTGTGGAGAAACCTTCGAGTAAAATGAGTTATCACCTAGGTGGTTACAAACTTCAGGCATGTGCATGCAGAGATACCCACCTATCCAAGACACATAAACACACGAATACCTACTCACACACAAACACAAGACCCTGCAATGAATTGTTAAAATTGTTTTAAATTGAGAAACATCACTTCTTTATGTCTGTATAAGACAGGAGGGTTTTTTTATTATTATTATCTTTCTAGGTTACCATACAAAGCAATGGGTTTCATCTTGGTGTGTGTGTGTGTTTATACTTTGTTCTCATTAGTTTCCTCCCCCATGTCTACCCTTCTGCCCCCTCCCTCTCCAATTGACTCCCAGTTAGTCTTTTTGTCTGCTGTCTTATCACATACACTCCATTACTCTATTTACCACCTCCTTTAAAATCTCTTCCTCATCTCTCATGATCTTCATTCTACTTTTATGACCTACACACAGTTAATACACACATGCATGCACACACACATAATTTTAAATTTATGTTCTACATATAAAAATTGTGGCCTTAGCCAGGTGTGGTGGCACAAGCCTTTAATCCCAGCACTCGGGAGGCAGAGGTAGGAGGATTGCCATGAGTTCGAGACCACCCTGAGCCTCCATAGTGAATTCCAGGTCAGCATGGGCTAGAGTGAGACCCTACCTCGAAAAAAAAATTGTGGTCTTTAAGGCAGGAGTTGTACAACTTCACTGGTCAAATTATTTGTCTTCTAAAAGAGATTAATGTTTGTTAACGTTTTCCTTTTTTCCATGTAAATGGTTCATCATTCAACAGAATGTTTATTTCAGAAGTAGAAGTCAATGAAGAGCAGCCCACTCTTCAGGAGTTAGAAGACTGTACATCAGCAACACCTTGGCAAACATCAGCTCACAGAAGCCTAGCCTCAGCTACATGAGGCACATGGGGTTTAAATCTATCTGGAAAATGCTTTCTTGGATTTTTTTATCATAAAGATTGACTAAAGAGACTTAATTTCAACTATGAAAGGACTGGCCTCTCACCTTTAATCTAGTCTGAAATGCATCGAGAAAGTGAGATGTTAGGTGTGTGCCGGTGACAGAGTGCTTGTGTAGCATAGAAACAGCCCTAGATTCTGTCCCAGCACCCACCACTCCCACTGTAGACACACACACAAGGTCAGTGAAACAAACAATGGCCATTATTTCTGTTCCAAGGAAGTGTGAAACTGGGCAGTAGTATTACATGAATGTTTCCTAGCACTTACCAAAGAGCTGCCTATTTTTAATATAAAATAACAAATAGATTAGGACCCCCACTGGAACCACCTCCATGCCCACTGTTGCAGTTAGGTTCGCACTGCTGGCAGAAATCACCTAACCAAGGGCAGATTGTGAAAAAAAAAGGGGGGGAGCTATTTTGGCTTACATACTAGAGGGGAAGCTCCATGATGGCAGGGGTAAATGATGGCATGAGCAGAGGGTGGACATTACCTCCTCACCAACATCAGATAGACAACATCAGCAGGAGTGTGTGCCAAACACTGGCAAGGCAAAGCTGGCTATAATACCCATAAGCCTACCCCCAACAACACACTGCTTCCAGGAGGCATGAATTTCCAAATCTCTATCAGCTGGGAACCTAGCATTCAGAACACTTAAGTTCATGGAGGACACCTGAATCAAACCACCATTCTGCCCCCTAGCCTCCATAAACTGATAACTATACATGGTATAAAATACAATGAATTCAGTCCCACCTTAAAAGTCCTCATAGTTTTTAATCAATCCCTATGATGTTCAAATATACTCATAGTCTGAGATCTTTAAACTGAGCCATAATACCAAAAAAATCCCCCCCAAAAGGAAGCCTGGCATGGTAGTGCACACCTTTAATCTCAGCACTTGGGAGGCAGTAGGAGGACTGCCATGTGTTCAAGGCCACCCTGAGACTACCTAGTGAATTCCAGGTCAGCCTGGGCTAGAGGGACACCTTACCTCAAAAAAACAAACAAAAAAAAATGAAGGAAACTAAGGAAGACCTTCAATCCTCAATGGGAAGAAGATTTACATTAGTAAATATATAGGAACTGTGGTGGAAAGAACCTTTACAAGCAGACTATTAGAAAACTTCACTGGATTTCAGAGCACAACTTAGCCAGTTTATTGTGTCTTGGGGTTGGTGCATGGGAGATACTGTCCTGTGGCTTTGATACCTTAACTGACAGTGTAGTTAATTATAAAATCGAGTAAAGCTGAGTGTAGTAATTCACACCTTTAACCCCAGCACCCAGGAGGCTGACATAGAAGGATCATCATCAGCTCCAGGCCAGCCTGGCTAGAGTGAGACCCTACCTGCCCAAAACCAATAACAAAAAAGGAGCAAGCAGGGCTGCAGGAGTAGCTCAGTGGTAGTAAGCATGTCTAGCAGAGGCATGACTCCTAGGCTAAGAGCTGGTTTTGAGGACATGGGGTGGCACTCTTCAGTGCTCAGCTAGATGGAGGTGGTGGGGAGAGATGATGAGCTTTCTGCAGGCTGGGCTAGCCTCTGGAGGGACCCACACGAGAAGCATTCATGTTTGGGCTCCACACTCGGTATGTAACTTGGTTCTCTCCATGATAATTGCCTGGAGGAAGATGATGGAGTAAGGTATTTCAGACTGCATTGTAAAAGTTCTATATCTTAACTATAAAACTATAAAATGGTTGGCTTATTATGAAAAAAAATCCCTCCCAAAGCCCATAATGGCATAGAATAAACATTCACTCTCAAAAAGATGGTATTAGGTATAGCAAAAGAAACATTCAACCAATACAAGATTTAAAACAACCAGGGCAAAGATCAAACTCTGTAGCTCCAAGTCCAACAACTCCAGCCAGTGACAAATCTCCAAGTCCAATAATTCTAACCAGCAACCATTCTCTGGAGTTCCAATTCTGCCCCTCCAGCTAGGCTACTCACAGTCCTGGAAAACTTCATCTGGGGCCAGAAGATCTCCTTAGCAGCCATCTTGTGATCCCAGGATCTCCATTGGGTCTTCACTGAAACCCATGGTCCATACTCATGGCTCCATTGGGTCTCCAGGCAGGCATCCAGCAAACCTACTTCACACCACCCATGGCCATTTCCAAAACACAAGACCTTGTTGCAAATTCAATGACCCTCTCTTTCCTGCATTTCTATACTCCATAATACCACGTAGGGTGCCAATTTGTTAATCCAGTGGGGAATAAAGCAGACTTTGAAGAACAGGACATTCCTTGAGCATTCAGGCCCCTTCAAAAGAGTCTGCATTCTTTCTGTTGTCCCAGTGCAGGTCAGCTGGCCCAACCTCAATGGTTGTAATCTCTCATACAACTGTACCTGAACAGGCAGAAGTTTCAGCCCAAGGATTTCTTTTTTTCTGTTCCATATCCCTCTGCTCACACCAGTCCATTTCTACACAATGCAACCCTACACAACTTCTCAGGACATGGGCATAACAGCAAGCCTCTTGCACAAACTGCTTCTAGCCCACTCCAGACAAAGCTCTTTCTCACCCTCATAAGCCAAACCTCACAGTCCATAGTTCTTACTACATTCAAGTTTTTCAACTCTGACCAGAATAGTCTAGCAAGCTGTACTTACATCACTGCAAGGCGTCTCTCAGGACAAGGTTTCAAATCCTTCCACATTCCTCTAGAAAATCAGCTACCAAAGGCCAAAGCCATACAGTCAGGTGTCTAGCAGCAATGACAACACTCTCCGTACCAACTTTACTGTTGCAGTCAGGTTCTCACTGCTGGGAGAAATCACCCAACCAAGGGCAGTTTGTGGGTGGGGGGAGGGTTTATTTTGGCTTACAGGCTTGAGGGAAAGCTCCATGATGGCGGGAGGAAATGACCGCATGAGCAGAGGGTGGACATCACACCCTGGCCCACAAAAGGTGGACAACAGCAACAGGGCAGTGTGCCAAACACTGGCAAGGGGACACTGGCTATAATACCTATAAGCCTGCCCCCAACAATACACTGCTTCCAGGAGTCATTAATTCCCAAATCTCCATCAGCTGGGAACCTAGCATTCAGAACACCTAAGATTATGAGGGACACCTGAATCAAACCACCACACCTACCTTCTCCTGACTCATGTTTTCAGGGTGGCATAACACTTCATGATTTGAGGTAAAGGCAATTTCTAGATATGACATCTATATACAAAAATAAATTGAAGACTACTAAAGTATGAGTCAAAATAGAGAATTTCTAGCCAGGTGTGGTGGCTCACACCTTTAATCCCAGCACTCAGGAGGCAGAGGTAGGAGGATCGCCATGAGTTCCAGGCCACCCTGAGAATACATAGTGAATTCCATGTCAGCCTGGGCTAGAGCAAAACCTTACTTCAAAAAACCAAAAGAAAAAAAATCTGATTAGAAAAAGACTAAGTAATCCATAAGTAAAACCTCATTACTTTACTAAGAAATGGGCCCAGGAAGATGAAAAGGTTTGTCCAAAGTCACAGAGCTGGGGACAGAACCACAGGCATCAGACCAGATGTCCACTCAAACAACATTTTCCTCCTAAAACTTGTGAACTTACCTTAATAATGAAACCGACTTATTAACACAATCAGAAAAAAAATGGGTTCTGTGTGTACCTAAATTACCAAAAGACAGTGTCAGTTATTTTAACTGGCTGTATTAAACATATACAAACACAACAAAAACCTCAATTAGTAAGGTCTGATTATCCCTGCCTTTATCTAACCTTCAGGCACTTCTGAAGCTAAAACAAGCATCCAAAGTAACACAAAAACAGAATTACAACCTACATCCAGCATGGGAGGCAGGAGAGAGATGATACATGATACTCCTGCTTTGAGTTTGTCCATTGCTAAATAGTAAAAATGACTTGGTTTGGACTTAATAAGCTTCTATAAACAAGGCTGAAACACATCAATTTGGTACACTAGGCATTTCAAAGCACGATTCTTATAGTCTAAAGCGCCCTCTAGTGTTCCTATGAAAAATGTCTTCTATAATGACATTCCTCTAATTCGGGTCTCCCTTTGCTCTTTCTAAGGTCTACTGTCCTGTCTTCCTGTCTGATTGAACATTTCTTAAAATTATTATTAATTTAAATGGTTCACTCATTCTTCTCTCTCTCTCTCTCAAATAAATAAAATATATTTAAAAGAGAAAAACTAATATTTGTTTACTAGAACATTTTATATTATCAGTTTCTCTCTCTCTTTTTTTGTTTTGGTTTTTTGAGGTAGGGTCCCACTCTAGCCCAGGCTAACCTGGAATTCACTATGTAGTCTCAGGCTGCCCTCGAACTCAAGGTGATCCTCCTACTTCTGCCTCCCAAGTGCTGGGATTAAAGTCGTGCACCACCACGCCCGGCTTATATTTTCAGTTTCTACCATGGTTTTGCCTAGAATTGCATGACAAATGAGCAGAGTGAAGATGTTGTTTTAGCACATGGATAAGCCTGGAAGAGGAATAAGAATGGCATGTCTATTGTCCCAATCCTTCAGAAACACACACTGTGGAGGTGGCATATCTCCCTTTTAAGGACCACAAGGCACTTGCTTACAAAAGACAGATAGAAAGAGGGGAGGAAGTAAGGAAGGGAAAGAGGAAGAAATGGAGGGAAAAGAGAAAAAAGCCCTTATATATGGGATTCCAAAGACAATTCTAATGTATAAGGGCAGCTCTGAGAGTAGAGAAGTGTCTCACAGCTGCTACCAACCATCCTTCAGATTTATGAAAAAAAAGGTGTGCCATTCCCTGGCTTGACCCTACAAAATGTACAGGATGGCCAAGGTACAGCTAGGGGCTGGGAAAGTCAGCGGGAAATGCAAGAAAGTATGAGTTAGGGATGTGTGAGATACTCATGGGGAAAAGGCTAAGAGGGCTTCCTTCAAAAATGGAGTTACAAGTATAGATACCTGGTATATTTCAGATCTGGAATGTAACCAAAAGGCCTATGTGTTAAAGGTACGGTGGCCATCCTGGAGTACAGCTGGAAGACTGTAGAGCCTTTAGTAGATGAGGCCTAGTGGAAGGAAGCTAGATCATTGGGGATGTGCCTTTGAAGGGGATATTGAGACCCCAGCCCCTCCTCCCTCTGTCACTGCTTCTTGCCTACCATGAAGTGAATAGTTTCCTCTATCGAACATCTCAACAGCAGGTCCTGCCCTAGTACAGACCTAAAGATAAAAAGGCTAAGCCATAGTGGTTAAGCGCTTGCCTGTGAAGCCTAAGGACCCCGGTTCGAGGCTCAATTCCCCAGGACCCAGGTTAGCCAGATGCACAAAGGGGGCGCACACACCTGGAGTTTGTTTACAGAGGCTGGAAGCTCTGGCGCACCCTTTCTCTCTCTCTCTCTCTCTTTCTCTCTGCCTCCTTCTCTCTGTTGCTCTCAAATAAATAAATAAACAAACAAACAAAAAAAGAAAAGGCTAAGCCACCATGTACTGAAATTTCTAAGATCATGAGTCAAAATAGCCATGTACATTAGTCTCAGGTATTCATTACAATAATGGGTAGCTAACTAAAATAGTACCCTTACCATAAAGACTCAGCCCTTTCCTCTGTGATAGGTGCATCCAGACTTATGTTATTGTTTGGTGAGTGGGGGGGGGGCATGCATCAGTGTATGTGTTCACATGTGTTGTAGTTACCTTCATGTTGCTTAGACAAAACAGCTACTGGGAGGAAACAGCTAATTTTGGCTTACAGTCTAAAGGGGAAGCTTCATGATGGCAGGAAAAGAATGGTAAAGTTGAGGCTGGATATCACTTCGCCATAGCAGGTAGAAAACAGAAAAAGAGTAAGCTAAGCTTTTGCAAGGGGGGAGACAGCTATAATAATCCCAAGACCAACTCCAGCAACACACCTTCTCCCTCAAGGCTCCACCTCCCAAACTGCCACTAGCCGGGGACAAAGCATTCAAAACACATGATTTATGGGGGACATTTGATTCAAACAGCACAGCACATGTTGAGCATATGAGGAGGCCAATGGTTGACATCAATATTCCTTGATTACTCTCCACTTTCTTTATAGAGGCAGGGTCTCTTATTTGAACTCAGAGCTCAACAATTCAGCTAGTCTGGCTTGTCAGCTTGCCCCAGGAATTCCCTGTCTCTGTTTCCCAAGCTCTGGGATCACAGGTAGGCCACCTGGCTTTTACATGTGCTAGGAATCCAAACTCAGGTCCTCGCACTTGAGAAGCAAGCACTTTACTCATTGAGGCTTAATGCCATCCCCCTGGTGATGATTTTTCATTCAGCAATAAATTGTTCAATAGCAATGATCTGAAAAATGAAAGTGTATGCATGCTTAGAAAAGTAATAAATGCTGAATTTCTAATGCATAAAGTTGATGTTGAATGGGAAACTGAATAAAATGTCATTATTTGCCACCCTTCCCAGCCCTACAGCCCCAGGACAGCAGACAAGTCTTATCAGTAACCAAGTGAAAACTCAAAAGCACAAGTCTGCGGCAGAAACATTATAATTCACATCCAAAACTTTATCAATGTTTTGAGACCCTGTCCTTGTAGTTGATGACTGATCACAAGTGGATTTTAAATAAAAGACATACGTTAGCTTTGCTAGTTTTTAATTTCCAGATTTTGTGCATATGCATAAAAAGTGAAGCAAGAAATGACCTGTTAGCTCATGCCTATAATCCCAGACATGGAGGGGCTGAGGTAGGAGGATCAGTGTGAGTTCAAGGCCAACCTGAGTATACAGAGTAAGTTCCAGGTCAGCCTGGGCTAGAATGAGATCCCACAGCAAAAAAAAAAAAAAAAAGAAAGAAAGAAAGAAAGAAAAAGAAGGAAAGAACCAAAACAAAACAAAATGTAAAGCAAAAGCTATAGTAGGTTGATACTAAGAACATAAATTGTTTTAACTTTTTATGTACAACCTCCATATTTTGGTAGTTTGAATGGGTGGCCCCCATTATAATCAGGATTTTATTAAAGTTTGTAATTTAGATCTGCAACCACTGGCCTGGAGGAAGTGTCACTGCATGGATTCTAGGATCCAGCCCTAAGGTGTAGTGGTGGATTTGGAATTCCAATCTAAGGATGCAGACTGTGGGAGCTCTGCCTGGAGTTCCTGAAGTGTGCTTGCTTTTTGGCTGGTAGCCCATCTCTCTCTCTCTGCTTGGACCTGTGAAAGCTGGCCATTATGGAACTTCCCCTCTATATCAATAAATCCCTTCCTCAAGGGGGTGGAAAGATTGTTAGAGCCACATATAGAGTCATTATGCACAGAGATCTTGCCTCTTACCCATAACTGATGGCTAAACCCACAATGCACGACCCATATTCCCCAACAAGGAGGGTCCCTGCAGAGGGGGAGTACAGGGAGGAGGCTAATGATGGTACCAACATGATTGCATACACACTGTGTACATAACTAATAATAATAAAAAAAAACTCTTCCTCCGTAACTGTGCCTGATTTGGAAGTTCAGCTTAGCAACCTGAAGCTGTCTGATACAGAATTGGTGCCAAGAAGTGGGCTAAGATGAACCTGACCATGTGGATTTTGGTCTTTTGGAACTTTTGTTTCAGAGGAATAAGCATGGACTTGATACTTTCAACTGAAGATGCCTGGAGCAGTAAGCCAAGTATTATGGACTATTATGATGAGAGTTTGAAAATGCTAAGTGCAGAGAGAATTGAACTTGGAGACTTGGCTTATGAACTTTCTAATGGGAAGGAAAGATGGAAGAGAACTTTATTGGAACTATACTACTGGCATAAGGGCTGGCTATGTTTTGCTGCCCATGCCCAGAGAGTTTGATCAAGGTTAAAAATGTAATGGACTGATGTGCTTGACTAAACATATTGGACTGAGTGATTTAAGATTTTAAGTTGGAAAAACTCAAGCAAGTTAAAATTACTGGCACTGAGACTTGTTTTAGGTTACTGAAGCTGCTATTGTCAAACGCATTAGCAATTTTAAGGAAGGTGGCCCAAATGCTTTACATTGGCCAGGGGGTGATGTCCACCCTGTGCTCATGCCATCATTTTTCCCAGCCATCTTGGAGATTTCCCTTGAGTCTATAAGCCAAAGTAATCCCTTTTTTCCAAAAGCTGCTCTTAGTCAGGTGATTTCTGCCAGCAGTGTGAACCTGACTGCAACAGTAAAGTTGGTACCAAGAGTGGCATCATTACTACTAGACACCTCACTGTGTATCTTTGGCCTTTGGGGACTGATTTTCAAGAGGAATGTGGAAGGATTTGCAACCTTGGCCTATGAGACACCTTGCAGGGCTGTAAGTACAGCTTGATGGACTATTCTGGTCAGAGTTGAAAGACCTGAATGAAGTAAGAGCTATGGACTGTGAGGTTTGGCTTATGAGGGTGAGAAAGAGCTTTGCCAGGACTGGGCTAGAAGCAGTTTGTGTGAGAGGCTTGCTGTTATGCCCATGTCCTGAGAAGTTGTGTGGGGTTGCTTTGTGTAAAAATGAACTGGTGTGAGCAGAGGGATATGGCACAGAAAAAAATTGGGGTGAACTGCCCATTCAGCTGCAATTAAGAGATTACAACCATTGAGGTTGGGCCAGCTGACCTGCATTAGGGCAACAGGAAGAATGTAGACTCTTTGGAAGGAGCCTGAATGCTCAAGGAGTGTCCTGTTCTTCAAAGTCTCCTTTATTCTCCCCCTGGATTAACAAATTGGCACCCTATGTGGTATTATGGAGTATAAGAAGTGCAGAAAAGAAAGGATCATTGAATTTGCAACATGGTCTTGTGTTTTGGAAATGGCCATGGGCAGTGTGAAGCAGGTTTGCTGGTTGCCTGTATGGATACCCAAAGGAGTCATGAGGATGGACCGTGGGTGGCAGTGGAGACCCAGTGGAGATGCCAGGACCATGAGATGACTGCCAAGGAAAGCTGCCTGCCCCAGATGGAGTTTTCCAGGACTGTGAGTAGCCTAGCTGAAGGGGTGGAATTGGCACTCCAGAGACTTGTTACTGGTTAGAATTATTGGACTTGGAGATTTGTCACTGCCTAGAGTTGTTGGATTTGGAGCTACAGAGTTTTATGTTTGTGCTGTCTAAATCTTATGTTGGTTGAATATTTCTCTGCTATGCCCAATGCCATCTCTTGCAATGTATTTACTCTGTGCCATTATGGGTTTTGGATGGATTTTTTGGTATTATGGCTCAGTTAAAAGATCTTGGACTATGGGAATGTTCGAACATCCTTGGGATTGATAAAAACTATGGGGACTCTTAAAGTCAGACTGAATACATTGCATTTTACATCATGGATGGTTATCAGTTTATGGAGGCCAGGGGCAGAATCTGGTGGTTTTATTCAGGTGTCCCCCTTAAACTTAGGTGTTCTGAATGCTAGGTTCCCAGCTGATGGAGTTTTGGGAATTAATGCCTTCTGGAGGCAGTGTATTGTTGGGGGTGAGCTTATGGGTGTTATAGCCAGTTTC
The DNA here is from genome assembly GCA_036346955.1 of Dipus sagitta. NCBI lineage: Eukaryota > Metazoa > Chordata > Mammalia > Rodentia > Dipodidae > Dipus > Dipus sagitta. The sequence continues at coordinate 52,508,149 of CM070786.1, forward strand.
CCCATGCCAGTATTTGGCACACTCTCCTGTTCCTGTTGTTCACCTTATGTGGGCCAGAGGGTGATATCCACCCTCTGTTCATGCCATCATTTTCCTCTGCCATCGTGGAGCTTCTCCTTGAGCCTGTAAACCAAAATAAATCTCTTTGTCCCACAAGCTGCTTTTGGTCAGGTGATTTCTACCAGCAATGTGAACCTGATGGCAACAGTTGACTTAATCTCTCTTCTTGCCAGTCTTGCATTTGAACTCTTTTTTCCCAAAATCTGCTCTTAGTCGGGTGATTTCTGCCAGCAATGTGAACCTGACTGAAACACCAAGTAAACTTCAAATTTTAGCAATAAAGCTATGTTGAACTTAAAGAAACTCAACCTTATCCAGGCATGGTGGTACACCATTTAATCCCAGTAGTGAAAGCAGCGATAAGAGGACCTCCGTGAGTTCAAGGCCAGAGTAGAACTACAGAATGATTTCCAGGTCAGCCTGGGCTAGAGTGAGAACCTACCTCAAAGAAAGAAAAGAGAGAGAGAGAAAGGAAGGAAGGAAGGAAGGAAGGAAGGAAGGAAGGAAGGAAGGAAGGAAGGAAGGAAAGAAGGAAGAAGAGAAGAAATGAAAAGGAAGGAAGGAAAGAAGGAAGGAAGGAAGGAAAGAAGGAAGAAGAGAAGAGAAGAGAAGAGAAGAGAAGAGAAGAGAAGAGAAGAGAAGAGAAGAGAAGAGAAGAGATGAAAAGGAAGGAAGGAAAGAAGTCTGGCCCTCAACCCTGTAACTCCAGATTCCTCACTGTGCTATCCCACTTGGTATTAGTAAAGCAACTTGTGTCCTACCAGTGGCACCAAAGTTTTTCACAAACAAGTCCTTAAGAATTGGGGTACATTGTATTCCATGTTAATTAGTAATCTTAAAGAATTTAAGGAGCATGAAAAATATCTGTTTTTCAAGTTTTGGATAATTGTGGCTTCTGAAATCAAAATTTTCAAGGAGGAATACATTGAGACATCCCAACAATAGCAAGGAAGACGTGAATAACTTGAGTGATAAGCGCTCAAATTCTGTCCATGATTAAACATGGAAATTCCACAATAGCTCTTTAGAATACACCCAGTGAGGAAGAGAGACTTTCCTATTATCCACTGCTGTGGAACAAACTAAGAATGCCCAGGGTGCTGAAGCAACTCAGTTTGGGGGAAAGAAACGAATCAGAAATAGAGATTTTTATCTGGTGAATTTTATCATACAGAACTATTTGTCAAAGAGAGGAGGTACTATGAAAAATAAAAAAATATATTAAATCAGGATATCTTAAGCAAGCATCTGTATATTTTTTATATGCAAAATACAACTGGGCTGAAGAGATGGCTCAGCTGTTAAAGGCACTTGCATTTCTGCTGACTGAAAAACAGAACTGAGAATATCCTGCTTTGATCAGAATTTATTTTGATCAGATAACTCAGTCCTTATGGAGATATTACATTTATGGCTTATAGAGAAAAATCAATTTCAATTTTATTTACATAGAAAGAGTCTAGGCATTTTGAAAGATTAAAAATAAGTATTTAAATGTATCCTTCAGAAAAATGAGCTCATAGAGACAGATATAAGCAAACTTCTGACTAAGCAAGTTACTATATATAACCAAAGTTATGTAGTATTACTCTATGCATGTGATTCTTATGGGTCATATAAGATAATCTGAGGGGTTGAATTTTACATTAAAGGACATTTGCTATTTTTATTTTGGAGGAATAATTTCATTTTCAAAAGTTTTCAAATGGAACTATTTCTTAGGCTCAAGTGTATATTAAAATGAATTCATCCATCAAAACGTAAGTTAGAGGTAATGGGGATGCTGCTCAGTTGGTAGAGTGCTTGCTTAACATGAACAAATCCTTGGCCTTGAAACCCAGCACTGCATAAACCAAGCATGGTGGTGCATGTCTGTAATTCAAGCACTAGGCAAGAAGAGGGAGGTAGGAAGATCAAAAGTTCAAGATCATCCTTAGCTACAAAGCAAGTTCAATGACAGCTGAGAAACATGACACCCTATCTCAAAATAACACTAATGTAATAATTTTAGAAATTTTATTAAAATATATAAATTTTATATAAATATATAAAAATTATATAAGAGTACTTTGGGGGTTTTGAAATGTTAGTAATTGAACCCAGGGCCTCTCCCAAGATTAGTATGTGCTCTATCCCTTAGTTATACTTCCAGCCATCATAGTTATCATTTCTGAAAGTGAAGTGGGTTGAGAAATACATTACCCTAATAACAGCTACATATACAATGAGCTTACTGATATGGATCAAGAACAAGGTAGTTTTTTTTTTTTTTTTCCAGATAAGTAGATGGCTAGGGACTGGCCCACAGAAACATGGATACCACCTTATCTACTCTGGTAGGACTATAATCAGCATCTGATCCAGTCTCACCTAAGATGCCTGAAGGGAACAACTCCTCAGCATCAACTCAACTTTTCATGCTCAGCACCTGTGGGCAGAGCCCTTCCTGAGTCAGCCTCCTGGGCCCACCAACCAATCAGGTTCCTTTCTACACACCTGAGCCTGGTGATAAGGCTCATTCTAACTGGATACCTGATTCATATAAATGGACCTGAGCCACATTAGTTAACCCCTTCCTCAGAGGTTTCTTTCCCAGAGAGAGAGCTTTCCCTATGTGAGGGAGATTGTGGTATTCTTCCTTTTCCCTTCCCTGCCAGTTTGGAAAGGGGAAGAATTTCTTTTGGCTTGGACATTTTCCTGCTTTGCTTTCCCTCTTATCTTAACTCTCCCTAAATCTCACAATTTACCTAAATCTTGAGTGTGCACTCTCAATTTTTTGCCAACATGGACAAAAACTCAAGACTTGAGAGCTGCTGGCATGAGAGTTCTAATCCCACAGAGCTCTCATCATGTTGGCAACCATGAAGGGACTTTATGAGCTGGAATAAGTGGTGATTTTCAGCTATAATCATATGCATGCTCATTTAGGCTCAGGGCAGTGAGATTGTGGGTTGCCCTGGAGGCTAATTCACACAGACATCCTGCAGTAAGCCTCTGACAATTGAAATGCTAATCCAACCCCGCCCCCTGGATATTTGAGCCAGTTGGGAGGAAAATGAAACTGTTTGATAAATACAGCTTGGCGGGTTGGATAGACCCTATATAAAATTCATCTTAAGAAAAAAAATTTATTTTTAAGATGCTACAGTGTTATTGCCCCTGTGCTCTATCCAATTCTTTTCTAAGTCATTAGGGTTTGATCTTTCTTTCCATGGGCACTAAACTCGGAAGGAGCAAGCCAGCTCCTTCATGTATTGACACATGACACTTGTTTTTATGTACTCCACTGGCTGCCTCTACCTATAGCCATCCAATTCAAACCTGTGCAGAGTCTAGCCACCTTGGCCAGATAAGACAAACCTTGAAGCCAAGCATCATCCATGGCTGTAGCTCTGCTGAGCTGCTGATTTAAACTCAGACTGTTAATAGAATGCAAATTTTCTATGCTTCCTAAGTACAAGTCTTATATTGACAGTTGCTCCATACTATATCTTCCAGAGAGTAGTGAAATTCTTGTGATACTCTAGGTTTTAATATATATTTATGCATATGATTTGTTCTAACCTGTTTTCATGTTCTTAAAAATGTGTTCCTAGCTGGGCATAGTGGCGCACGCCTTTAATCCCAGCACTCGTGAGGCAGAGGTAGGAGGATTGTCATGAGTTCAAGGCCACCATGGGACTCCATAGTGAATTCCAGGTCAGCCTGGGCTAGAGTGAGACCCTACCTCGAAAAACAAAAAAAAATGTGTTCCAGATAAATACTGTAAAAATTACAGAAAAAGAGTTATCAGATAATAAAATCTACAAACATTATAATCAAATTTGGTTGCCATTTCTTTTTGGTATTACTAAATACATTTGGTTCTTGAAGAGCTTCTTGGTGACATTAAGATAATAAAAGAGAGAACTTTAAGTACTTATGCTAAACTGACTATGATTTTATCAAAACAGAAACACTATTTTTTGAGTGCTGAATATTAGATTAAATAAATTGGATATTTAATAAAGGATGACTTGTAAAATGATTCTAGTAGAAAAAAAGTTAACGAAATATGTCTGAGCATGAAGAGACCTGGCTGGAATCCAGAAGAAAGGTAGTCCCCAGACAGTCTGTCTAGTGCTGGAAAGTACTACATGAGCCACTGGGGCAAAGCGGCCAACAACTGTCTGAGCAACCAGAGGTGTAAGCTACTCAAAGCAAACACCCTGACAGGATGTACACACCAGTGCAATAGAGGCACACAGCCTTGGTGAGTAACCAGTAGCTTTCTGATTGCTGAAGAGATCCACTCAGTATAAAGAAACCTGTATCTGGAATGGAACCAGATCAGAATCCTACGGAGACAAAGATTATGCTCTCAAGTGTCACGTTCTCACTAGTCTTTGGCTAAAATAAGGGTTATATACATCAAATTCTCCCTAAATAGAGCCGGGCATGGTGGTGCATACCTTTAACCCCAGCACTTGGGAGGCAGAGGTAGGAGGATTGCCATGAGTTCAAGGCCTCCCTGAAACTACATAGTGAATTCCAGGTCAGCCTGGGCTAGAATGAGACCCTACCTCGAAAAAAGAAAATTCTCCCTAGGGCTGGAGGGATTGGTTAGTGGTTAAAGCATTTGCCTGCAAAGCCAAAGGACCTCGGTTCAATTCCCCAGGACCCATGTAAGCCAGATACACAAGGTGGCACATGTGTCTGGAGCTTGCAATGGCTAGAGGCCCTGGTGCACTCTCTCGCGCTCTCTCTCTCTCTGTCTCTCTGTCTCTCTCTCTCTCTCTCTCTCTCTGACTTTCTCAAATAAATAAATAGATTTTTTAATAGAAAATTCTCCCTAAACTAATAATGCTTATCCCATTTAAATTATGCTGACTTCACTCTCCATTGGAGAATATGTTATTCTTTTTCAGAAGGTAGCAAGACCAGGTGAGATAAATTACCCACCCCTTACACTTCAGCCAATCCACAGCTGAAACCATGGAGGAATTAGGAGATGAGCATGAGTGTTGCTTCCATACTGAACCTGATAATCAGAACCAGAGTGTAGGAGACAGACCCTGAGGATACCCAACACCTACCAAAGCAAAGATCCAGAGGCTGCTAAGAGCTCATCACTGAAGTACACTTATAATTCACACACCATAGCTCAGGGAATTTTGTGGAAGAGGGGGTAGAAAGATTGTAAGAGCCACAGGTTGAGACATCATACCCAGAGGCATTCCCTCCCTGCAAAAATAATTGACTGCTGCTCCCACAATGCATAAATTACAACCCCATGGGGAATACTTGCAACCCCACTAGGAGTGTCCCCAGTAGAATAGGGACAGGGATGAGAAAGAAGAGGGTACCAACACATGATGTATCTGTATGAAACATCTTGTTAATAATAATAATAATAACTTTCAAAAAGAAGTGTCTGATAAAGAATGTTTCTGTTGATAGTCTTCTATACTGAGATAGAACGGTTAAATGGTAAACTGGAAAGGATATTTTAAATACTATAGATACTAAGTTGTTTCTAAAATGGTATGTTTGATAAAGGAAGATATTTTTATAGTTATTACATAGATTGTAAGGTATAAGCATGTGTAGAAAGTCATATATATATATATATCATATACATATGACTTTCTACATATATATAGATATGAGAACTATGAGAGAGAAGGAAAAAAGTAAAACAGTGATAGGACTTTTAAAACGGTATGAATCCAAAACTGTAAAAGCCAAAGCAGTCGAGATACAATTTATTTCTAGAGGGAGCTAAAAGGAAATGATTTCCAGGTTAGACACACAGGTAAGACCTTGTCACCTTGCTGTGTCAGTAAGTTATAGGCACAAATGAACTCAAAGTCTGATTTGTTCTCATTTCTAGACAGTTATTCCATGTAGTGGCACAGACATAAAGATCTAAAGCAGGGTAGAAAAATGGCAAGGTATCAGAATCCTGAATAGTCTGATTTCAGTTTTTTTTCCCTTGGTCTCTGACAACAACCAGAAATATTTCAGTGGACCCAGCCTGTGGGATGCCTTGGGAAGAGCAGAGATTAGGAATGATGGAGGAAATTCCTCATCTCCCCTCCTCTTTTAAAAAGCAGGTGTTGGGCTGGAGAGATGGCTTAGTGGTTAAGGCGTTTGCCTGCAAAGCCAAAGGACACAGGTTCAACTCCCCAGGATGCACATAAGCCAGATGCACAAGGGAGTGCATGCATCTGCAGTTTGTTTGCAGTGGCTGGAGGCCTTGACGTGCCTTTTCTCTATCTGCCTCTTTCTCTCTCCTATGTCTCTCTTTCTTTCTCTCTCAAATAAATAAATGAATTTTTTTTTAATATTTAAAAAAATAAAATAAAAAGTAGGTGTCAAGCTCACATACGTGCCAGACCCACAGTGCAGGTCACAAGCCCACTGAGAAACTGAGATTAATTTGATCCACAAAGCCTAAGGAAAGTTTTGAACTTATCTCAGCTCCATTACTTCAATGACCTACAAATTACAAGAGACTAACCATTTGCCACCTCTCCTGGTTCTCTAGAAAAACAAATACTTTTATGTTCAAAAATGAAGTTACAAGGTTAACATGCTAAGATGCTTGATTCTGTGTTCTACCACTATCATAAAATTGCTGTTACTAATGTAAATTACATTAATAGACTATCAAGTGCTATTTAAAGATGTTACAAGATGGCTATGAGTTTAGAATCAAGCACTCCCTTTTCTCAGACCCAAGCCAATTTATATTCATTCATATGTTCCCTGATACTTCCTTATCTTGAAACAGACTGGCCCTCTGACTCAAGGACAAGAAAAAAGGAGAGCAAGCAGCTCAATGTAATATACTTAAAAGACACAGGTCAATGACGTCCCATTATCATTTGCTCAAATCTAATTCCTAGATTTTATTAGATAGAAGAATAAAATGAGTATAACCCTTTTAAAGGACAAAAGACAACTACCAGGCTTGCTGTGGTAGTTTGAATTATGTCTCCTAATAGAGTCAGGTATTTTTTTAAAAAAAAAAAGAAGAAGAAAAGAAAAAGTTTGTCTTTAGTCACAAGACTAGAGGAGCTATCACTGGGGGCAGATCTGATTTCTAGCCTAAAGGTATGTAGAGTGCTTGAGCTCTGCCTGGGGTTCTCTGCTGTTTGTCGCCCAAATGTGTTTGCTTTTGCTGGTGGTGTTTTTTCTCTCTCTACTTGGATTTGTGAAAGAGGGCCAGCCTCGTTTACCATTATGAAACTTCCCCTGGATATGTAAGCTTAAAATAAATCTCTTTCTCCCATAAACTGTCTAGTTTGGAGGTTCATCCCAGCAGCATGGAGCTGACAACTGCTTAGGACTTATACCAGGCTAAAATGGGTACTCCTAACTTGTTGGTTACAAGATGTCATGTCATACAGATTAGAAATTTGTGTGACCAAGCCTCATGATGTCAATGTTCAAACTTCAGCTCATGGCTTTACTTTGCTCATAAAACTGGCTTTAACATGTGTAATCAAGTTACCTATGTTACTCTACCTGGCAAGCTTTAAACTACTGGGAAACCTGTCTTAAGATCCAGGTTTATTTATTAGATGCTGATTTTTCCTTTATAAGACTATGTTAAGCCAAGCATGATGATTCACACCTTCAGTTCCAACTTGGGAGGAGAAGTAGGAGGATCACCATGAGTTCAAGGCCACCCTGAGACTACATAATGAGTTCCAATTCGGCCTGGGCTAGGATGAGACCCTGCCTCGAAAGAGAGAGAGAGAGAGAGAGAGAGAGAGAGAGAGAGGAGGATCACCTTGAATTCGAGGCCAGCTGAGAGCTACCCTGAGACTACATAGTGGATTCCAGGACGGTCTGGGATAAAGCGAGATCCTACCTCAAAAACCCAAATAATACTATGCTAGTTAATTTTGTGCCTTATTCATACTAAGTCTGACAAATGGTCATTACTTGGTATATCACTTAGGTTTTGTAAAAGAAATAATCTGGTTTCAGCCATTGTGACTTTTGTTCTTAAAGAAGAAAATAAGATTCCATGTATTTTCTCTTTCAAAGTAGCAATGACTAGGTTCTGCTTTACTTTCATTAAGCCGTGTGTGTGTGTGTGTGTGTGTGTGTGTGTGTGTGTGTGATTGTCTTAGTTCTGATACTTCAAGCTCATTGCTTAAAAATAAAGTAACTCTCAACATACCTCCTGAACTAGGACTCAGCCTTGCACTCAAACAATGGTCTTCATCTGAGATAAATGACCTTGAGCTCTACTGTTTCTTAAATCCAAAAATTAAGTTGTCTCTCTTCCAGCCTTCTGTGAATAATTGGTTCCTACAAAGGTATAGATATTAATCAAAGATGTTTTCAAACACAGATACCAAGATTCTAGGCTGTTTTAATTGCCTTTTTTCTGATAATTTCTACATGCTTTCTAGAGCTTTATCAAATCAATTGATTTAGATTTGTTGGTAAGAAAATTGTTTCCAGGGCTATTAACATGTTCTGCCTGTACTTACAGCTGTTAGATGTTTCAAAAGATAAGAGATACCTGACTTCTATGTTCTAGATATGGCTTACAATTTCACCAAGCAACTAAATCCAAATGTTAGACAGAATGGCTTTAAGCTTTTATATCATTCTTTTACTAGATGATCAGATGTGCTCTGTATCCACACTTTTCTTTAAGACTGGTGTAACTGTTCTACTGAGTGCTTAAAAACCATAGGTAGAAGCCAAAACCAACTAGGGACACCAGAGTTCCAAGGACAACCAATATTTTGGTTCCTGCTTCCAGGTCAAAAAAGTCACAAGACATGATGAGATACGCCTAGCATGTCCCACAAACCACCTGTCTTCTTGGTCAGGGAGGACATGAAGACGCTGAAATTGGACAAATCAGTGTACAGACTGCAAGAGGGGAGTCACAACAGAGGAATGCTTCCAAGGGAAACCACATCATAATCATAGTCTTGACTTATCACTTATCCTAGCAGATGACACAATGCTGAGAAAGCCATAGAGGTCCTCCCAGGTTCCTAAGTGTGATTCCTAAAAAGCCACAACTCACCTTCAAAAATACAATATATTACAATTGCTGGCTTCCTACATGGCCTTAAACACCCAGAAAGACAGTATACCAAAAAATTATTATAATTTAAACAAAGAGTCAAACTAACAAGCTTCCATAATGATAAATGTAGATGGTCACTTCTCTTGATCATATACTTAAGGCTCACAACACTAAGCTCTTACATTGATTTATGCCTCTTTATAACAGAACGAGATCCTCTACTGTCTTGATAACAACCATAATGTTCTTAACCACTTATCTTTTATGTTACCCCAGGTTCAAAAGAACAAATCAGGGCTGGAGAAATGGCTTAGCAGTTAAGGGGTTTGCCTGCAAAGCCAAAGGGCCCAGGTTCAACTCCCCAGGACCCACATAAGCCAGATACACAAGGGGGCACACATATCTGGAGTTCATTGGCAGTGGCTGGAGGCCCTGGCATGCCCATTCTCCGCCCCCCCCCCTTTCTCTCTACCTGCCTATTTCTGTATATCTCTCTCAAATAAAAAAAAAAAGGACAAACCAACAAAAAGACTTACACACAGTTGACAATGAAACATACTCTTTAGATAATGATTTTTGGTCTTCAGATAAACTTTCTCCTGGGGAGCTCTAACTGTCATGTTCTACTACCCTACTCAACTTAAACAAGTTAGAGCAGCTATCACCTCGTTTCCCTAATAGCAGTTAGAATTTCCTCTCAGGAGTGGGAAATAATATGGATTAGGAGAAAGAAAGCTTTTTCCTCATAGATAGTGAACTGCAGACTGGCCCACAGAAACACAGATGCCACATTGCCTGCCCTGGTAGAACCAGAACCTGTGTCTGGTCCCATCTCATCCAAGATGGCTAAAGGGAAAAACTCCTTAGCATCAGCTTCCTGTTTCTTTCTTAACTTTTCCAAGGCTTAAAACTTGTATACTTGTCCTTCCTGAATCAGCCTCCTAATCCCATTAACCAAACAGGTTCCTTCCTATATACTTGAGCCTGGTGATGAGGCTCATTCTAACTGGATGCCTGGCTCATATAAACAGACCTGAGCCACATTGTAAGCCCCTACCCCAGAGGCTTCTTTCCAAAAGACAGACCTTTCTCTATGTGAGGGATGTTTTCATGGTGGAGGACCATTTCTTTTGGCTTGGGAATTTTCCTGTTTTGCTTTCCCTCTAACTTAATTCTCCCAAAAAATATATATCTCATAATTTACCCTGAATCTGTGTTCTTAATTCTTTGCTAACATGGATAAGAACCTAAAACTTGAGAGCTAATAGTTCTAATCCGCAGAGTTCTCTCCCACATCACTAGCCCACCACAAAAGAAGTATTTCTAGTTCATGACCATGAATTTGGTTCCATTATGACTCATTAACCATGTTGCCAAGCTGTGTGTTTTTAGAAGGCCAGTCTACAGCTACAAACTCCATCAATTAACTGATTGCTGAAAGAAGCACAGTTATTCCCATGTTTTTCAAGGTCCATATGACTTGTACTCTCCAGTTCTTAAAAAAAATCTGTTTTTTTTTCCCCCTGCAGACAGCATCTTACTTTCATACAGGCTGGCCTAGAACTCACTCTGTAACCCAGGCTGGCTGGCTTTGAACTCACTGTAATCATACTACCTCAGCCTCCTCAGTACTAAGATAAAGTGAGTCAACCACTATATCTAGCTTTTATATTCATTTAAATAGTAATATAGATTTAAGGAACAAGCTGTACTGTATAGCACTTAAATTAACATATTAAGTGGTATTTGACTTCAGACCAAAATGTGACTAAAATCACAAATTCTTTCTGAAGCTTATAATATCGAAGATAGTAGGAAAAACAATGATAGAAGTATAAACTCAGTCCTAAATTTAGTATTTAGTACTCATATATTATATTAAGTAACACTGTAGAGACAAAGGACTGTTAAAATATATCATGGTATACCTAGGAACTCATTTTTCTGATGCTTTCATTGTATTTTAATTATCTCAATCAATCATATTTTATATATATATGAGTTTTCCCTTTGAAAAGAAAAATAGCAATAAACATATTTATCTACTAGTTATCAAATTGTGCCACCTGAGAGTGAAAATACATAAAGTACCTGTTAAGTAATAGATTAAGGCAAGAACTTTTTTCTAATCTACTTAAGTAACTAAATTAAAATAGTCTGAAGGCAAGAGGCTTGTAGACTAGGAAGCTCCTATAGCAAGGATTTTGTTTAAACTAACATCACAATTTGGTTGCCAGTAGTTTATTATGGGGTGGAGAGACTGCTCAGTGGTTAAGTGCTTGCATTCAATGCCTTATGACCTGAGTTAGATTCCCTAGTACCTATGTAAAGCTAGATGTACAAAGTGGCACATGCATCTAGAGTCCACTTGCAGTGGCTAGAGGCCCTGGTGCACCCATTCTCTCTGTCTTTCTTCTATCTCTCTCTTCTTGCAAATAAATAAATAACATCTTTTAAAGTTTATTAGGGAATGCAAGGTTTTCTGATGGGGAGCAGGAAAGGGAAGACTTCCAGTTAGGGAGTGTCCCTACATCAGTGGAGACAATTTCAGCAGGAAATTCAGGAGACAGAGACCTTGTTCCAAAGAATCAGATCTGTGGTGATTATACCCCAGCCCCATCAGCCACTGACGGAGGGTTTTGGGAGTTGGTGCTAATTCTCAGCATTTCTAGGTACTGTCAGTTGGAGTATGAAGCACAGTAAAATGATGAGGCTTTACAGGAAGTGACCAGTGTGAGGAATAGGAAGTCTGAGGGTCCAAGTGAGCATTAAATGAGTCATAGAAGTTAATGCAATATGCTGATCCTGGGCTTTAACACAGAGGAAATTCTTTTGGGCTGTAGAGAAGGTCACCTGCTGCCTAGGAACCATTGCCCCAAACCATGCAAACAGGCCTATTATTAAGTATTAAACCAGACCTAAGAGTCATGTCTGGACTCTTAGCAATGCAGGACAACAGACTGCTATGTACACAAAGTACAGTTTGGCAAATGGGGAACCAAAAGCTGAGGCTCCCAAAAACCACACCTTGTGACTAGAACTTCAAGGATGTACTGCAGCAATTGTGGAGAAATGTTACCAGTTCAAAGCCAAAATAATTTGGGACTATATTAGCCTTTTAAAACAGCCAGCTTATTATCTTTTTCTGTATATTACTTGACCTCCACGCCTGGCTATGAGTCAGGCTGTTATTTGTTTCAGCAGCTACAGTTCCAAATGGCTTCAGAAACACCTGTTGCTACTTGGGATTGTGAGATTGCCTCCCAGTGTATCTTTACTTCCAGAGCCACCTCTTGGGATGAGTTTCAATCCATGCTTCTACTACAGTCCTAGCAGGCCACTCATCTATCTTGACTCCCACAATCAGAACTGTGACTTGAACCAGCTCCTGTAACATCCCTACCCTGGTTTTCTATATAATGACAGAGTTGGAAATGTTAGAACCAGAATGCCTCCATTTTTGGACACTTACTACATTTCATTGTAACTATTTTCCAGCCATCCCCCTCAATGATCCAGATCACCTGTCCCCATTATCAGTTTCCTGTAGTAGCCCAAGCTCTGAGGCAAGATGAACTACTCTGCAACCAAGGAATAGGAATTCTGATGGCCCCCACAGCCCTATATCCCCTACAAGCCCTAAAGCTCTCCCACCACAGCTCCATCTTGGGGAAACTCTATGTCCCAAGGCTTCTTGGTAGCCCTTCTCTGCGACTTTCTCCTTTTATGTATGACCAAAGATGCTAAACTGTCACTACAGCCCCTCCTCCCAAACTGGGAGGAGTAGATTACGGTTTCCTATGATGCAGGGGTATTTAACGTTATACAGCCAGAACTGGCCAAGGACTGCTGGCCCTGCCTCAAGCCCAAACCCTACTATGTGGGTCTGATTTATCAGACATCAAATCAATTCTGTAAAAATAATTTACCTCAACACTCCGTAGCCCCCTGCACTCACAACAAATCAGCCCTAATAATCTGCCTCTCACCTCCTGTCCTTTTGACAGGGCCAACATTAAAAGAAAAGCCATACCAGAATGTCCCACACTCAAATAGACACCATACCAGATCTGCCTCAAATGAGACTCCATCCTGATTCAGACCATAGAGAGACAAGACCACCCCCAACCAACTTTGCCCCATTGGTCAGCAGGAAGCAGCCCAGAGACTCAATGACCCTCTTCCTTTTACCTGTCCTCAGGGTCTGGAATATTAGGGTAAATAAGTATGGAGTCCCTATAAACATTAGATGAGTCACAAAAGTTACTGGGATATGCTGGCCCTGGAACAGGCCAAACCACAGCCTGATAAGGTCACCTGCTGCACAGGGAACCATTGTCCCAGGCTACACAGGAACCATTGCCCCAAACCATGCAAACAGGCCTATTATTAAGAACTAGCCAAGCCAGGCCTAAAAGTCAACAAAAGGAATAGCCCTGTTCCAATTGCATTTTTTCCCCTTTCTTCCCCCATTCTCTGCCCTGTCTGGCCCTTCCCTTTAAATATCCTGCTCAGCTACAGCTGAGCACAGAAGCCTCAGAAGCTCATGAAGGGGGATCACTATCCTTCACTGTGCACTAACTTGCTCTCCAATAAAGAATAGCCTGCTGTTGAGGACATACATTCTCTCTCTTTATCTCTATGTCACCGTAGTTGGTCTTAGCCTAGACTGGTCCAACAGGCAGGACATGGACAGTGTCTGCTACATCCTTTCAATCCTAAAATATATTCCCATAGCATATAATTACACAAATACTAAACGCATGCCTCCACCACACACTGAAATGAACAACCATCAAAGTCTACCAGTGAAAAGGTTTTTAAACAGTGATAGCTACAAAAAATAGTGTTAATTTTAAACATCCTATCCCAAACAATGAAAAACTCCTAGACTAGCTGGGTGTGGTGTCACACACCTTTAATACCAGCACTTGGGAGGCAGAGGTAGGAAGACTGCTGTGAGTTCAGGGCCAGCATGAGACTACATAGTGAATTCCAAGTCAGCCTGGTCTAGAGTGAGACTGTACCTCAAATCCCCCTCCAAAAAATCTCCTAGAATATAAAATAAGTTATCATTGTTATGTAAAAATAATTAAATTAAATAATTAAATATGGGGATGGAGAGATGACTTAGTGGTTAAGGCACTTGCCTGCAAAGCCAAAGGATTCTGGTTTGACTCTCCAGGACCCACGTAAGCCATATGCACAAGGGGGCGCATGCATCTGGAGTTCGTTTGCAGTGGCTAGAGGCCCTGGAATGCCTATTCTCCCTCTCCCTAATAAATAAATAAAAGTATTTTAAAAAAAATAATTAAATAGGCTGGGTAAGGAAGTGCCTGACTGGTATGCTCAGGGGCCAAACAGGTAGAGAACACTGGGGAGAACCAAGACACATCAATACATCAAAAATAGCTGACTGGGCTGGAGAGATTGCTTAGCGGTTAAGGCACTTGCCTGTGAAGCTTAAGAACTCATGTTCAGATTTCAAGGTTCCATGTAACCAGATGCAGTGACACAAGCGTGCAATGTCATACATGTGCAAAAGGGTGTGCACACATTTGGAGTTCATATACAGCAGGCTAAAGGTCCTGGTGTACCCATTCTTTCCCTTTCTCTTTCTCTCTTGTTCTTTCTCTCTCTCTTCTCTCTCTCTCTCTCTCTTTCTCTGCCTCTTTTTCTCTCAAAATAAAAGTAACAATAAATAGCTGGAAAATGGAATGTGAAAGGAATGGAATGATCCCTCTGTGTAATGTACCCTGACCTCCCTGTATCTCTCTGTTTCTAAATATCTTTGTGATTACATAGCATAGAATGTTTCTTGCCTCAGTTCTGCCTATGTGACCTATGTAACCTTGTGACTTCTTCTAATAGCCCCTCCTTGTTTAGCAGTACGTAATTTTGTGGTTTAACTCACGATCCTGTTTTTACTACAAACATCATGTGGTTATTTCCAATAAAAGCTGACACTCTGAACAGAACAGGGCTGCATCTTGAGATCCCAAACTCTGGGATGCAGACCTGATGCACCAGCTTTCTTCTTTTTCTTTCTTTTTACCCAATAAAACTTTGCCTCACATTCCATGAGTCAATGGTCTTACTTGTGTGACACTGGATCCCATAACAATAGCAACCTATCTATCACCTCCACCTCATCTGCCAGAACCCAGAAGTCACTGCAGAAGAAGCAGTGACTAGAGTACCGCTTTCACAGCTAGCCTGAAGACCAGTTCCAAGGAGATGGTGACAGACATTATGGTCACTCAGATCTCATCAAAACAAAGATCCAGAGGCTACAGAGAAAGCACCACTAAGTCAGATCTCTATCTTGCCAAATACACTCAGGGAACATAGCAAAAGAAGCCTCACGGTAGATGGGAATAGCCTGAGGCAACATGTGTCCTCCCCTTAACACCCCAAAAGGACTGAGGCTGCTTGGTCCCTCAGTGAATACCAATAACCCCAGCAAAGAACACCCTCAGCAGAATTCTGGTGAGGGAATGGAGATATAAGAGTACATCCATTTTATTATATTTTTTGAGATAAGCCCAACAGACTGGCCATGACAGAGAAAGTGAGGGAGAATTGGTGCTCCAGGGCCTCCAGCCACTGCAATCAAAATCCAGATGCACATACCCCCTTGTGCGCATATGCAAACTTGCACACTTGCATCACTGTGTGTCTGGCTTACACAGGACCTGGCAAATCAAATATGAGTCCTTAGGCTTTGCAGGCAAGCACCTTACCTGCTAGGCCATCTCTCCAGCCCCATACATTTTATTTTAAAAACTCAATTTATAAAAGAATAAAAGGAAGACTTCATTTCTATTAGGCTTTGGGCTGAAAATTATTTTGAGAAAGTCCACAAAATTGGCCCTATTAACCTGTAACAAGTATTCCTAAGCCTTATCTGATCACCAACAATGTAGAATACAATTCTGCTGTGTATTTCAGCCTTTCAAGAAAGTCACGAATTTTCCCATTGCTACCTGAATACCTTGAATGTTTTCCCTTTTAACAGAAAAACTGAATTTTTTTTTTTCATTTAGATTTTTCTTAGTTGGTTAGGTAGTAATTTACAGGACATGCATCAGTGCAGTATTCATAAATAAATAAACACATATGGAAGTATACATGCATAGCACATGCACATGTTTGTACATACATATGTGCTTGTTTATTGGGGGATATGCTGATACGACTTGAATGTCCAAAGCACTAAGGGATCTGCCCCCAGCTTCTAGCAGGTGAGCATCCTGAGAGCTGCTCAAAGGAATGAAGCTTTCTCTAGACATACCATGCCAAATTTACAATCTGGGGAAAATTTCCTCACCTGGTTTTCACCTCTGCATATCACTCACCGATTTTACTGCTATCCCTTCTCCTCAGAGTGGAAAAAGAAATGATAAGCACTCCCACATCCTGGGTGGATCTTTGAAAGTCTTAGAAATAGCACATGCAGCTGTTAGCTTCTCCAAATACACAGTCCAGGGATTTAAATGCCCAGTCTGCGATGCTGTCAGTGAAAGACAAGAATAACAGTTACTTTTTATACCAGAGATGAATGTGGGACAGCCTGTAAGGTCAACTTAACTCAAAGACAGGAAGGTGTCAATGGGAAACAAACCTTCCCGGAAGGAAAGCACAGACTCCACTAGTCCAAGGCCTTTTGAGGGACAAACAACCTGGTTTTGTTAAGCTTTGGAAAGAAAACCACTTTTTAAAGTGAAGAATCTGGGAAAGCCTAAGGACCCAAATTCAATTCCCCAGGACCCACATGAGCCAGATGCACAAGGTAGCGGCAGCATCTGGAGTTCCTTTACAGGTGGTGGAGGCCCTGGCATGCTCATACTCTCTTTCTTCCTCTCTCTCTCTCTCTCTCTCTCTCTCTTTCATAAATAAATAAAATATTGAAAAGAAACTGAAGAATCTGATTTTAAAACTCTTCAATGAATGCAGTTTCATGCTATAAGCTTTGTGGAAGTGTAATAAAAGAAAGAAATCAAGATCCAGACATGTTTCTAGATGGGAAAGAAGATGGAAAGGTGCTTGCAGGTCACTGTCTTCCACTGTCACTGAAAAATCCCAGCACGGAATAAATGTTAACGGATGCTAAGTAGTGGGCATGAGGAGCTCTGGTGTGGCGCTGCACAGCAGTGACTGTGGATGACTATTCTGTACTGTTTGCCTCATACAGCTAAAGAAAGCATGTTGGTATGCAAGATGACAGGTGATTGAGGATACAGACATGTTTAACCTGATTTAAACACTACACAGCATATACAGTTATTAAGCCATCACATGATACACCATTGTCATACACAATTTTTGTAATTTTATGTGTCAGTTAAAAAAAAAAACAGAAAACAGACAGCAGCATATGAGGCATGAAAAGAGAAAAGAATTAATGGGGACAGAAGTGAATAACAGAGAAAGGAGCATGGAGATGAAGGGATTGCATCTGAACTGAACATGGACATTTTTCTCATCAGTTCCTAAGTACTATACTTACATAGTATTTACATAGAATACTATTAGATATTATTAAAAACAAAGAAAAATGTTAGTTCTTCATTTCTCTTGGTTACGAAATTTTAGTGATCTTCATTTTCTTCCTTATACACTTATGTATTTCTCAATTTTGGCATAGATATGGTGTGTGTGTGTGTGTGTGTGTTTTCGTGTTTGTGAGGACAGGCACACAAGTGCCACAGCGCATGTATGAAGGTCAGAGAATAACTCTGAATGTCAGTCCTCACCTTCCACTGTGTGTGAGGCAGAGTCTCTCATTATTCACAACTGAATATTCCAGGACAGCTGACCCTCAGGCTTCTGGGAGATTCTCTACCTCCATCTTGCTGTAGGAGATTACAGGTACCGATTATAGTGTCTGACTTTGTTACACAGGTGCTGGGGATCCAAGCTCAGGTGCTGGTCTTGCACAGCAAGTATTTTATCCAGAGTCATCTCCCCAACCCAAACTTACCACTTTTAAGCTGTACTGACTTTGAATGAATGACTAAATGAAGAAATAAAAGATATGAGAAGAGAGAACATGGAAAAAACATCAACTCATCTGTTCTTTCATCCATTCCTTGAGCAGTCATTGTACACAAGTATAATAATCATAGTGTGGAAGTGGTTATGAAAATGAGTAGATAGAACTATGGGAAGGTTGGCCACAGAAGGCCAGCCTCTAGAAATAGTTAAACTAAGCTGGCAAAAATCTAAGCTAGCCCAATGAAGAATGGGAGAGGGGCAACATGTGCCCTTAGCACACACATCTTGGTGGCTTCAAGCTCCCAGGGTGGCCAGATTTCAAAGATGTGGAATGTGACAGAGATGTAAGAGAGTTGGAGACATGAACAAGGGCCAAATCCTTCAAGGACTAGAAAGTGAATGATAAGGAATTTGTAGAAGATTCAATGCATGGAAAGCCAGTAACGAGTTTCATAGGAGAGAGAGAAGTCACTTGCTGCCCAGTGGATTCAAGAGCAAGATAACATAAGCAGGTCCTCTTTGTCTTCATTATGCTTGCCACCTGTCTTTCCTCCTCCTGTGACTGTCACCTCTGACCTTACTGATCCCTATGGCCCCTTGTGCTCTAGATTCTGGCAACCTTGCACCCAGCTAAAGAAAACACTCTAATAACCCTTGATCACTCAGTCCCCAAATAACCCTGCAACCTTCACCCTGTGAATCAACCAAAAGTAATGCCCTCACTTTCAAGGGTTCTGCTACATAGACCCACCCCATTTACTCTTTGTCCTAGAGCTCCTATAATCCCTGCCCTGGGAGGAACAGTCCCCATCCCCCACTCCCACAATCACCATCTCCTTCATCCCTTGGCTTGCCTCCTAGTTTACAGCAGTGCACCTTTTATGTTCCTGGTGCTAGGTGTCAAAGTGTTTTCTTTGATAATGATTTTAATTCATGGAATTATAAAATGCCCCATATTATAAAAGGGATGTTTTGTCCAACCTGCCTGTTTTTTCTTTAATTCTTTCTTTAAAAAATTATTTATTTGCATATGTGTGCACACCAGGGTATCTTGTCACTGTAAATGAAGATCTGGCTTTACATGGGTAGCTAGAGAATTAACACAGACCTATGAGCTTTGTAAGAAAGTACCTTTAACTACTTAGTCATCTCCCCAGCACCCAATCCACAGGTTTTTATGGTGAGGAAAGAGACCTGGAATGGCTAGAAGACTTCTTCAGGATTTCAGCCAATTTCAGGACTGCTATAGTTGGATATGTCTCCCAAAACCCAAGGGCCACAGGCCTAGTCTCCAGTGTAATGCTATTAGGAGATTGTGGAACCTTTAAGAAGTGAGCCCTAGTGGGTGGTCTCTGGTCATTGGAGGAATGTCCTGAAAGTCCACTGTAGGGAGCCTGGCTATCTCCCCATTCTCTTTGCTTACTGGTCAGGAGGTGGGAAGCTCCGCTTTACCACATGTGCCTGCCATGGTGTGTGGCCTCACCACATGCCCAAAAGCAACAGAGCCAACTGGTCAGAAACTGAAACCACCAAAACTGTGAGCCAAAAATAAACCCTGTTGTATATAAGTTGATTATCACAAGTATTTGTTATAGTGGCAAAAAGCTAACACAAAGACTAAACACAGTTTCAGTCTTTCTATTCAAAAGTTCCTTGACTGATCTTACAGCAACTTTTAAAACATCTAGTAGAGTTAAGGTACAGTAAATGTTATAAAACCCTTTTCTATACATGCCATCTCATAGAATCATAACCTCCAAGTAATAGATACAAACTGAAGCTGAGAAACATGGAAGGCCGAGGGAATGACTGAGACAGGACCTAGACTCAGGCCCTGTAGCTCCAAGTCCTGTGGGAACTATGGATGACGTTAAAGGTTCCCTTTCTGGTCATTACTAGCTATTGGTTAATTAGACATGTGTGTGAATTAGTTTTCCACTTCTGAAGTTTTTTGTTTTGTTTCATTTTGTTTTGTTTTGTTTTCTTTTCTTTTCTTTTGTTTTTGAGGTAGGGTCTCACTCTAGCCCAGGCTGACCTATATTCACTATGTGGTCCCAGACTGTCCTCGAACTCACAGCGATCCTCCTACCTCTGCCTCCTGAATTCTGGGATTAAAGGTGTGTGCCACCATGCCAGGCTCTGAAGATTTTTTAAGGTAGTTAAGGAAGAACTTTATCCAATACAGGAGTTTGTTGGGATGATGATGAGAGCTTCAGAAGAGGAGAGGAAAAAGCACAAAGAAATTTAAGAGATGTAAACATTACCAAGTTTGTGATTTGAGGGAGGGTTAGATGTGTGTGTAGACCCAATATCATGGCTGGAAGATGCTTTCTAAAATTGGTTTTAAGCCAGGTGTGGAGTTGCAAACCTATAATTCCAACTTTTCCAGAGAATAGGGCAGGAGGACTGCAAGCTCAAGTGCTATCTGGGCCACAGAGTAAGCTCAGGGCCACTCTGGGCAACTTAGCAAGGCCTTGTCTCAAAAGATATAAAGTAAAACAAGAAAGTTGGAGATCTAGCTCAGTGATATAGTGTTTTCCTGCCATGGGTGAGACCCTTGCCTAATCCCAGTGCCACATGAAAAGCAAATAAAATTGTTGGTTAATAAGTTTTAAGTACAAGTTAATACAACACAATTCCACTATAGTCTCATGGAGTTTATTGTTAAAATATTTGAATTATCTACAAATTGGATTGTTTGACGTATATTTTAAACCATATTTTAGGTTTAGAGTTTCAAATCCAATGTCAAAAATATCCTAAGTGACAAATTATGTTTTTGTTGGTTGCTGAGCAGGATGTGGAAGAGATTACTGCGTCACAGTCAGTACACTCTGGAATGCATTGCATGCTGGTGCTGCAATTAGTTCTATTCTTACTCTGAAAATGGAAAGGGATCAGGGGCCCTATATAAGTGACACTTAGCTCAGCAGCTGATGCTCAAGCAGAAGTGGCTCCCTCCTGCCTCTGGAGCCCAGCACAGAGGAGTTAACTGAACAGAATACTTATGCAAGGATAACTATTTCCTTGCTCTAAAATTGGCTTTTATTTTGATGTGCTCAATTTCCCCCCAAATGTCAGACCTATTATTGTCAATGTTTCTTTAGGACATACTAGGTACAGTTACTTAAGTGTGTTACAAAACCCCCCAAGTGTGAATGGAATAGTCTCCACACTTTTCAAATGCCAAGCATGGCCAGACCAGAGCTCAAGTTCTTCGTGACGAGTTCATAACTGAAATCTAACGTAATCATTAGAATGCTCTTAATATTACCTATTAGCCTTGGAGAAATTGTTATAAAAAATCAAGGACTGGAGAGATAGTAGTTAAAGCACTTGCCTACAAATCCTAATGACCCAGGTTTGATTCCCCAGTATTTCACATAAGCCAGATGCACAAGGTGGCACATGCACCTGGAGTTCATTTATAGTGGCTGGAGGTCCTGGCATGCCCATTCTCTCTATATATATCTTTCACTTCCTCTCTCCCTTCTTCTCTCTCTCTCTCAAATAAATAAATAATAATAATAATCAAGGAAATTGTTTTATTTTTCAATATTGGGTCTCATCCTAGCCCAGGCTGACCTGGAATTCATGATGTAGTCTCAGGGTGGCCTTGATCACATTGATCCTTCTACCTCTGCCTCCTGTGGGATTAAAGGTGTGCACCACCACACCGGGTAATAACACTTGTTTTGAACAATAGTACTTACAAATAAGAAAGGCTGTCTAGAATAACAATTATC
Source organism: Dipus sagitta (assembly GCA_036346955.1). Classification (NCBI taxonomy): domain Eukaryota; kingdom Metazoa; phylum Chordata; class Mammalia; order Rodentia; family Dipodidae; genus Dipus; species Dipus sagitta. Next base: position 52,529,998 of record CM070786.1, read on the forward strand.
TCACTGACAATTATACAAAATGGGCCTATCTCTCATAACATCAAATGTGAAGAATTTTCAGGACGTCCTTTACTACTACATTCCATTCTTTTCACACTCCTTGCCAATTAAGCCACCCAAGTAGAAACATGTGGACTCGGGCTCAGCTCAGCTGAGTGCTGTGAACCTGGTGGCACAGAGGAGTCAGTATCACACCTCATCCCACATACCTCTCATACATTCCCAGGGACCCCAGGATTGCGGTTCACAAGCAGACAGAGGATGTCCAGTGTATTACCCTGTCCCTGGAGGCTAGTGAATTCCTCAGAGTCTAATGAGATCTGGAGACACTGAATCACCTTGTCAACACTGCTCTACAGTACACTAGCCAAGAGTTAAAGTCAGGTAGGGTACTATTCAGAAACGAGAAGATTATTAGCTTTAAGACCACTCCTTCCAGATTCATAAGTCACTGAATAGTGCCTTTGTATGAGGAACTCTAAGATGAATAATAATTCTTGTTACTGAGCAGTATGTTTATATTCATGTTAGATTATTTTATTTCTTGGCTAAGTGTATTGAAACTGTCTTTATAGACTGATGAAAGCCAAAAAGGGGGGGAAATAATATTCTAGGAATACAAAATAAGTAACATCAGTCAAAATGTCATAACTCTGCTTTTGTAAAAAGTATTTTTGGGTTTGAGAGATAGCTTAGCAATTGAAGCACTTGCCTGCAAAGCCTAAGGACCCATGTTGGATTCCCCAGATCCCACTTAAGCCAGATGCGCAAGGTGATGCATTCACAAAGTCACAAATGCGCATAAGATGGCACATGTATATGAGGTTCAACTTCAGTGGCTAGAGGCTATGGCATGCCAACTCTCTCTCTCTCTCTCTCTCTCTCTCTCTCCCTCCCTCCCTCTCCCCCTCCCTCCCTCCCTCTTTCTCCCTTCCCCAAATAAATTAAAAAAAAATTTTAATATTTTTTACAGTGAGAAATGGTGGTATATGTCTTTAATCTCAGCACTCAGAAGACAGAAGTAGAAGGATCACTGTGGGTTTTAGGCCAGCCTGGGACTACAGAGTGAGTTCCAGGTCAGCCTGGGCTAGAGTGAGACCCTACCTTGATGAAAAAAAAAAGAAGTATGTTTAAATGAAATCATTTTGTATCTCATTAAATTAAAACCATGTGAAGAAGCTCAATATAATTGAATAGGTTTATATTTTCAGGCCATTTCTGACACTGTTAAAGTGTATTTTTACAACCAAAGTGAATGGCAATAAGTATTAGTAATGTTATCCACTATCTAATATCCCCATGAGATAAATATCATGCAAACTGCATTAATGACATGAAGCATAAAAGTCAGTAAGTAAAATATGAAGAGTCTGGAAGGGTCCACTTAAAAGCAAACACCCCAATTGGCCTTTTAGCTCCTGTAGTAAGCCATTGGAGTTGCCATAAAATTAATGATTTAGGTTGGCATCTCCCAGCAGCCTCTATGGATGTGTAGCTCTGTAGCCAGCATAAATTTGGTTCCAACAAGACTGGAGTCAAAAACTCAGAGCAAAAAACTGGCCTCACCATTTCCATCATGACAGCACATTTGATTTTAATGGCTGTGTCACTTAAACATTCCTTCCAAAGTTGCCTGCAAAGAAAGCATTCTAAACAATTTGATAGTTGAACCATGAGTAAAGAAAGCTATTGTAGTACTTCTTCCAAAGAGACTAACACCAACCTGTCAATTTCTCTCCAAGGTCTTAGAAAGCAGGAAGATTAAAGTAAATTTAGATACAGTTGACAAATCTTATGAAAAGGTAGTAATAAAGAAATATAAAAGCATTTTTAAGCAGAAAGAGAGAAGGAGGATGAGAATGGGTGTGCCAGGACCTAGTGCCACTGCAAATGAACTACAGATGCCTGTGCCATTTTGTGCTTCTGGCTTTACGTGGGTACTGGAGAACTGAACCCAGACTGTCAGGCAAGTGACTTTAACTGCTGAGCCATCTCTCCAGCACCAAGAGATTTTTTTTAAGATGTAAGCAGAAGGATAGAATACTGGGAATGGAAAGGTCTAAGTGGAGTCACGGGAGGAGATGGAGATGAGAAGAGGTGGGAAACTAAACACAAGACATTATGCATAAGCCACATGGAAACTCTATTCTTTGTTAGCTAAATAAAAATGTGATTAAAAGAGAGCTGGGGAGATAGTTCATCAGTTAAGGTGCTTGCTTGCAAAGCATAGGGGCTCGGAGTTTGATTCCGCAGTACCCATGTAAAGCCAGATGCACAAAGGGGCGCATGCATCTGGAGTTCATTTACAGAAGCAAGAAGCCCTGGGCATACCCATTCATTCATATTCTCTCTCTTGATCTCTCTCCCCTTACAAATAAATAAAAATATTTTTAAACGATGACTACAGAGAGAGAGTTTGGGCAGAAACACCCTACAAAGGCAAAGGATGCTGTTCCTAAAGCCACAGATTACTTCAGGAAAATCCAGTAGCAGTACAAGAGGTGGGATACTTCCCAGTATGTTAGTCAGGCAGGCCCATGAGGCCCCCAAAACAATAGAGACGATTGCCAATGCACTTGGTTACCTATCAGAATTAGATGATGAGGCCCTATTCCTGAAGACACCCCATGCTTCAGTTGCAGGACACTGAGAAATCAAGCTATAACTAAGGTGGGAGCCTCCTCCCTGCTGCCAAGTGTCTTAGAGCTGGAACGAGCTATACAGGCTGCTGGGAGGGAAAAGTCATCAACAGTTTTACCCAACAGTGGATCCTGATAACTATGCAACTGATCAGTCAAGCAAGATGTGCCCACTGGTGTAATAATGGTATGGCTGTTATGAAGGTTAACCAACTGCTCTCTCATTGTATTTGAGGCCCATTCAACAAAATGGAATTCATGCCTAGTACTGAAAACCTAGCCAAAAGCCTATGACTTGTGTGATGGTTTAAATATAAAATACCCACCCCAGCTTCATGAGTATATTTTCCATGAGAGACAGAAAGCACTTGAGACACACACAGAGAGAATTGACATGCCAGGGCCTCCAGCTGTGGCAATCGAACTCCAGGTGCATGTGCCACCTTGTGTGCATGTGTGTGCACGCATCATCTTGTGTGTCTGGCCTACATGGGATCTGGGGAGTCAAACATGGGTCCTTATGCTTTGCAGGCAAGTGCCTTAACTGCTAAGCCATCTCTCCAGCCTTTCATGAGTTTTTTTGATTAAGTCTCATACTTAATCCTCAGCTGGTAGAGCCTTTGGAAGCTAGAACAAAGCTGAAGCATATATGTCACTAGGGACAGGCCTCCAAGTTTATTAGTCCAGCCCCCACTGGATGTTTGCAGTTCATTTTCTCTACTTCCTCCCTGCTGCTGTAGAGAAGTGGTGCACAGCTGTCTAATCCTGCTATGCTTTCCCCACCATGATGAAACTCACCCCCAAAACTATAAGACAAGCAAAGAATGGCGGCACACATCTTTAATCCCAGCACTCAGGAGGCAGAGGTAGGAGGATTGAGTTCAAAGCCACCCTAAGAGTACATAGTGAATTCCAGGTTAGGTCATCCTGGGCTAGACTGAGACTCTACCTTGGAAAAAAAAAAAAAAAGAAATGTAAGGGGGATGGGGAGATTGCTCAGTGATTAAAGACACTTGCTTGCAAAGCCTATCACCAAGATTCAATTCCCCAATACCCACATAAAGCCAAATGCACAAAAAGGCATGTATCTGAGATCGTTTATAGTGGCAAAAGGGCCTCTGGTGAGCTAGCGCTCGCTCTCTTTCTCTCTCTCTCTCTCTCTCTCTCTCTCTCTCTCATACAAATATTAAAACAAAAAAAAAATGTAAGAGCTAGAGGATGGAGAAGGGTACTTTGAAACACTGTCTTCCAGACACAAAATGGTCATTATATTCATAACCTCACAGTGACTGTCACAATATTGGGTCCATCAACATGTTATTATGAATGAGGAAAGAGGGCAAAAAAAAAAGACTTCAAACTAGACTGGGATTCAACGGAAACAAGTGGTTCAGTGGAAGGGGAGTGGGAGAGGAGGGACATAAGAAAGTAATGAGTGGATTATGATCAAACTATATTATATGCTTGTATGAAAATTGTCAATAAAAATCTTTTAATGTAAATGACAGACTAGTGCAACAACCAGATTTGATGAATCAATGAGTTTGTTGGATTACTTACATAGCATGGACTACTCAGAGGTAATGGTGTCAGTAAAAAGGCACACCACATCCTGGATCATCACCTCCTGAAACCTGCTCCATGGAATCCCCTTTCTAACTAACCTCCCACTACCTGTATCTTCTAGCTTCTCCCAAGAGACGCAGCTAGAGCAAGGTCAGGAGGGAAAATGTACTGGAACCTCAGGTGAGGGTCTTATGACCCAGCCTCTGCATCTAATAGATGGTAGGTCTGTTACCATTGCCAAAACCCTGACTACCACTGTTCTATTACTGTATCCATGGCTACTGTGCTAAAGCAATAAGCAATCTCTACTCCAAAATGATATCATGGTATGGTGACAATAAAAATACCATGCAACAATTGAAAAAAAAAAAAACCCTTTTAATGTTAAACACAATAGGGACAGTTTCAATACCTCCCAGGAAAGTTTTTCTGAATATTAGAGAAAGAAGATGTTCTTAAGTAGAAAGAAAACATTTAAATATCAGATAAACATGGAAAAATATTTCCAAGAATCACAAAACAAAGAGGACTCTGAAAGTACAAGATATTGTGTTCCATAACAGTCTTAAGTTTTGTATAACTTAATCATCAGTTATTCCTTGAATTGTTATACCAAGTGCATTAGTTACTTCTCTGATTGCTCTGGCCAAATACATAAAAGGAGCAACTTAAGGGAAAGAGACTTGTTTCATCTCATGGTTTGGAGGAGAAACAGTTCATCACAGCGGGGAGAACATGGTGGGACCAACAGGAGCATGAGGCTGCTTGCTCATAACCCAGTGGATCCACAAGCAAAGAAAGGGGAATACTAGTACTCAGCTCGATTTCTCCTTTCCCATTTTATTCAGTCCAGGATGCCAGCTAATGGGCTGGTGCTGCCCATATTCAGGTATGTGTTCTCCTCTCAGTTAATCCTCTCTAGAAGCACCCTCACAGACATATCCAGAGAAAGATGTACCTCACTAATACCCCAGACATTTCTTAATCCAACCAAGCTGGCAATAAAGGTATACTTAGACATGTTTCATATATTTTAAATATAATATTTAAAAACCCTACCTTGGGCTGGAGAGATGGCTTAGCGGTTAAGCACTTGCCTGTGAAGCCTAAGGACCCCGGTTCGAGGCTCGAATCCCCAGGACCCACGTTAGCCAGATGCACAAGGGGGCACACGCAACTGGAGTTCGTTTGCAGTGGCTGGAGGCCCTGGCGTGCCCATTCTCTCTCTTTCTATCTGCCTCTTTCTGTCACTCTCAAATAAATAAATAAAAATAAACCAAAACAAATTAAAAAAAATATTAAAATCCCTAACTCAGGGGATCAGAGTATATAGCTCAAGAGTAGAGCATGTGTTTAATTTTTTCTTTTTTATTTATTTGAGAACAACAGACAGAGGAAAAAGGCAGAGAAGGCAGAGAGAGAGAGAGAAGATGGGCACATCAGGGCCTCCAGCCACTGCAAACGAACTCCAGATGTGTGCACCACCTTGTACATATGGCTTATGTGGATACTGAGGAATTGAGCCTTGAACCAGGATCCTTAGCCTTCACAGACAAGTGCTTAACCACTAAGCCATCTCTCTAGCCTCTACAGCATGTGTTTAGCATGAACAGGGCCCTGGATCAGTTGCTAGCACCAAAAGAGAAAAGAAAATTATCCATAACTCAAAGTAGCTAACAGCATGCGATTCTGGTTTCCTAGAATTACAGACTGACAGAGCTAGAAAGACATGCAAAATGATGAGTTTCAGCACCAGTTATACATTAAGGACCTGAGGTTGAAGGTCACATAATGGCAAAATGAAAACTAGGACTAGATTCCTTGACATTCAGGTTTATTTACTGAATCTTGGTCATAATTTAAAGGATACACTTTTTAAAAAGCTTTTGATTGGCTGCAAGTTATTGCTTGCAGTTTACTATCATGAGTGACTAGTTTAAGGAATCAAAAATATAATTCACCCCAAATACATACCTTCACAAAACAACAATATATATAAATACATCTAAAGTATCTAATGTGTTGCCTAGATTCATTTCCTTTTAACACTAGAGCCTAAATTAGAAGCAGTTTTTTTTTTTTCTCTTTCTTTTAAGAAAACACTGTGGCACGTTTGTAACCAGGGGTTACAAACAACCCCCAGAGACAAATTCTCTGAGAGTCTCCTAGCATGGATTAAATACTCCTACCCAGAGTATGTTAATTTGCCTGATTTAGCCATTCTGAAATGTACACATATATCAAAACACCATATGCCCATCATGGTTGTACATTCCTGTATTCCCAGCCCTCGGGAGGTGGAGGTAGGAGGATCAGGAGTTCAGGGTCATCCTCCACTATATAATGAGTTTAAGGCCAGCCTGGCCTACAGGAGACTGTGGTAGTTTGAATGGATGTCCCACAATAGATTCAGGAGTTTATTAAAGCTTGAAACTTATTAGATTTCCAGCTTCCTGGCTGGAGCAGGTGTCACTGTGGGCAAATCCTAGGGCCCAGCCCTAAGGTGTGTTTGGGGGTGGATCTGAACTCCAGCCTAAGGCATGCAAAGCAGTTTGAGTTCTGCCTGGGTTCCTGAAGTGTGTTCGCTTTTGGTGGTGCTGGTGGTGGTGGCTTTTGGCTTTTCTCTCTGCTTGGACCTGTGGAAGTGGGCCAGCTTCTTCTGCCATTATGGAACTTCCCCTGGGTCTGTAAGCTTTAAATAAATTCCATTCCTCCCATAAACTGTCTGCTTTGGAGGTTCATCCCAGCAACATGAAACTGACTACTACAAAGACCCTGTCTCAAAAATATTATAATAAGCCAGGTATGCTGGGACCCACATATAGTCCCAGCTACTCAAGGAACTGTGTAGCAGGAGGATCACTCAGACTCAAGAGTTTAGGACCAACTTGGGAAACATAGTGAGACCCCAGCTCAGGAAAGGGAAGGGAAGGGACAGAAAAGAAAAAAGGGGACTGGAGGGATGACGTAGCAGTTAAGACGTTTGCCCACAAAGCCAAAAGACCCAGGTTCAATTCCCCAGTACCCACTTTAGCCAGATGCACAAGGGGATGCATGCGTCTGGAGATCATTTGCAGCAGCTAGAGGCCCTGCAACACCCATTCTCTCTTTCTCTCTCTCTCCCTCTTTCTCTGACAAATAAATTAATTAAAAAAAGAAAAAAGGGATAAAAAGAAAAGGAGGGGCAAGGCAATGGAAAGGAAAAAGAAAAAAAAGGAAGGTAAGAAGGGAAAGGAAAACAAGTAAAAGAGGAAAGGGGAAGGAAAGAAAAGGTAATCTATGTCACACATACATGAGTTTTTTTTTTTTTCAATTAAAGAAATTTAGGGCTAGGTTGATGGTTCATTGGGTAAAGTGCTTATCATACATATATAAGGACCTGAGTTCAGATCCCCAGTACCCATGTAGAATGCTAGGCATGATGTTGAGGGCCTGTAATACCAGCACTGAGGAAGTGGAGATAAGAGGATCTCTGATTTGCTGGTTAGCTAGTCTAACTAAATCAGTGAGCTCTGGGTTCAATGAGAGACTCTGTCTTTAAAAATAAGGTGGAGAGTAGCTAAGGAAAATACCCAATGTCAAACTATGACCTCAACATACATGCACACACACACGTACCCATACACATATGAACAATACACCACACACAATACACATGCAAAACATTATCTTAAAGAAACTACTACTCAAAAATGATACAAGCCAGGTGTGGTGGCACACACCTTTAATTCTAGGACTTGGGAGACACATGTAGAAGGATAACCATGAGTTCGAGGCCACCCTGAGACTACATAGTGAATTCCAGGTCAGCCTGAACTAGAGTGAAACCCTACCTCAAAAACAAAAACAAAAAAAAAGACACAAAATTCTGCCTGCAAGTCATTGGTCAAACTCATCATGAGATCCCATCCATCTATAATGGGGGTCAAGAAATATAATACCAAAAGGCAAAAAGTCAGAAATTTGTAGAGAGCAGAATGAACTACTATATACTCCTGAAATATGAATAGTAGGTATGGGCCTTTTCTGATTGAATACACAATGGTTAATTAAGTAGCTACAAAATAGGCCAGCACTAAGAATCAAGAACAAGCTGGGGAAGTGGCACATGGGAGAGCATTTGTGTGTCATGTGTTCCCTGGCACCAACAAAGGAAAAATAAAATCAAGAACATCAAAAGGGCTTTGTTGAACCACTATGGACTGATGACCTCAGAAACTCTCATTAGTTTCCTTGTTTATAAAATAATAGGTGAACCCAGTGGCTTCTGAGATTCCTTCTAGCCTTACAAGAGCCATAATACTAACACATGAATTTAGGAGTATGTATAAGAGTATTCTTCACTGGGTGCATTAGCAATACTAACATTGAGATTGTTTTTCTTATAATAGAGAACATTTGTGACACTCAAATATAGAACTCTTGATTTTAAGACAGTACAAAAATAGTGATTATTGGTTGTGGAGCTTTTCTTTGGTTTTGTTTTAGTTGTGTTTAATACCCACACCACAGAAGTAGAAAATCTCACTTTGCTCAAAACATGGTAGCATATAGCTTGCATAAAAAGGTTGACTCCAAAGACTCTTATACCAACATCTAGAAGTAGTTTTCCTTGTCAAAGCAAATGGTTCTCCTCATTCTTGATCTGTCTATACACATACATGTTGTGTATACATGTGTGTATATATGTGTGTATATATGTTGTGGTCTGAGCGTGAAACATCCCCTATGGATTCATGTGTTTGAACACTTTGTCCCTAGCTCATGGTGTTGTTTTAGAAGTCTATGGAATCTTTAGGAGGTAGAGCCTCCACAGAAGAACTGGGAGCTGGCTGACCTTGAGGTTTTATAGCCTGGCCCTATATCCTGTCCATGCTCTTGTTCCTGGCTGTGTACAAAGTGAGCCCAGCCAACACATGCTCCTGCCACCATGCCTTTCCCATCATGATGGACTGTGTCTCTGTGAGCCAAAATTAACCCTGCCTCCCTTTAGTTGCTTCTTCTCAGGTACTTGGTCACAGCAATGAGAAAATGCATTAGATGCATACACTCTTTATTATTTTTTTTCTCTCTGCTTAGATTTGTCTCTCCTTAGTGGGTTGAGGGAATTCTAAATTCTTTTGACAATAAAGTATCTTTATATCATTTCCTTATAAGAGTGGGGCCATGGCATCTTATCTCAACTAAGGTCATTCTGACTAATCAGCTGAGATATGGCCGCTCACATACTCCTGACCATTCAGGCTTAATCTCAATTGAAATAAGTTTGGTTTATGTAATGTAGAAAAGAAAAATGTATAATTTGAAATATGGCTCCCTTGAAAAGGAGTCCCAAACTGGGCATGTCTCTCAGTGTTGGGATGTTTACCTAGCATGTACGAGGCTCTGGGTTTGATCTCCAGGTCTGCAAAGTAAAAAATAAAAATTGGAAAGTTTTCTTTTTCTTTCTAATAAAAGGAAGATTTTGAAGGAAGTCACTTAAACCAAGAATTTTTTATTCAAGTCATATATTATTAAATATCTTGACTTGTGCTTGGGAATTAATGAATAAAATAGTCCTAACAAGTTACTAATTAACTATAGTAGGTAGTCAGAATGAATGTGACTATGTTCTTTTTCTCCTCAAAAATAATAACTGTTGGGCTGGAGAGATGGCTTATCAGTTAAGGCACTTGCCTGCAAAGTCTAAGGACTCATGTTCTACTCTTCAGATCCCATGTAAGCCAGATGAACAAAGGTGAGGCAAGTGCAAGGTCACACATGCTCCTAGGTGGCACAAGTGTCTGGAGTTTGATGGCAGTGGCTGAGGCCCTGGCATGCCAATTCTCTCTCGTGCTTTCACTCTCTCTCTAAATTACTAATAATATGGACTGGAGGAATGGCTTAGAGGTTAAGGCATTTGCTTGCAAAGCCAAAGGACCCAAGTTCAATTCCCCAAGACCCACGTCAGCCAGATGCACAAGGGGGCACATGCGTCTGGAGTTCATTTGCAATGGCTGGAGGCCCTAGAGTGCCCACTCTCTCTTTCTCTCTCTCTCCCTCTCCCTCTCCCTCTTTCTCTGTCAAATAAGTAAATAAAAATAAAATATAAAAAACTAAAATACTAATAATAATAGCTGTCTCTGTGATGTCTTTCCAATAGTTCAATGACAGGTAATCTTACTTATCACTTGTCTACATGAGCCAACTTTAAAGGTTATTCTGTAAAAGTAAACATATACCTTAACATTTTTTAACTGTGCTATAAAAATTTGAGTTGAAAAGTCATTAAGGGCTGGAGATGTAGCTCAGTAGGCAAAGTGCTTGCCCAGCCTCCAAGAAGCCTTAGGTTCAATTCCTAGCACTGCATAAACTAGGCATGGTGGTACATACCAGTCATCCCAGTACTCTAAAGGTAGAGTCAGAAGGATCAGAAGTTCAAGGCCATCCTTGGCTACACAGTGGGTTCATGGACAACTTGGGCTACCATGAGACCTTGTCTCAAGAAAATAACATTAATAAATAATTTTTAAAGTCATTAAACATAGCCAAAGCAGGAGACAATGATAGATCCTAAAATATACATGCTGTTCATTACTTCAAATATATATTAATATATAATTATGCATATATATATTTGTGTCTGTAAAAATCAACTTAGTGAGTCTTTCAAAGTTATTTCCCTTCTTCAAGCTAAGTCACTGTCCCATAGACATAATACAAACTTCAGTGTAGTTTACAGTATTGGTCACAGAAGGTCTGTCTGCTGTCTCCCAACTGCAGATGTTTGCAACTAACTTGGATCATTATAATTGGAAAGGCTTATATTCTCTGAGCCCAAAACACAGTGTAGAGCATTGTTCATTCATCAACTATATAAAAGCAGAGATTTGTTTTGAAAATAAAAGTCTGGCTAAAGCCCCAAGTCATTAAGTCAAAAACTAAACTATAGCTTGATGGTGGTGAAATATGAGCTCAAAAAGAACTGGAGAAATGAAATTATTATGGCTTGAAGTTCTGACTACCCTATGTTAACCAAAGCAATCTTAAACTGGAAGCATTTTTCTTCCAAGAAAATTCTCTCATTTACACAATCAAAGAGAAATGACTGCTAACCAAAAGAGTACATCAGATTATCTAGGGAACTTTGCAAACACATATGTCCATACATATCCCAAATGAACTAAACCAGAAGGTGTCATTAGTATCTCTACCAGCTGTAAGTGTCCATATTAATAAGTTGATCCAATGATGAAAAAGATTTAAAACATTGAATAAGTAAGACTTTGCTAATAATAATAATTTATTGACTACAGTGGTCTGATAGTGAAAGAGGAACCACACATGGTCTCTATCTTGGTGTACAGCTGTCAGAAACCCTTTCATGTATGCACATGTTCATATGTGTGAGTATAGAGGTGTGCATACAATAACACATGTGTTGAGGTCAGAGCACAATTTGGGATGTCAGGTTTTGCCTTCCACCTTGACTAAGGCTGGATCTTTCATTGTTGCTCACTGCTGCATTTGCCGGGATAGTTTGTCTGTGAGCTTCTGATTCTCCTGTCTCTACCTCCCATCTAGCTATAGGTGTGCTGTAATTATAGACATGTGCTACAATGTCCAGGTTTTACATGGGTGCTGGAAATGGAAACACTAGTACACATACTTGCACAGCAAGCACTTTTTGACTGACTTATCTCCACAGCTCCAAAATCAATATTTGTACAAAATGTGATATTAGTATTCAAACATACACATATACAGATATGTATATATATACATACACACATATGTGTATATACACACATGTATACATATTAGTTTAGTATTTGTAAGTCTTTTACATTTTAACTTGTTTTAAAAGGTTTTAATTTATGAGCTAGAAAGATGGCTTAGCAGTTAATTCCCTTGCCTGCAAAGCCAAAGGACCAAGGTTCGATTCCCCAGGACCCATGTAAGCTAGATGCACAAGGTGGTGCATTTGTTTCAAGCTTGTTTATAGCAGCTGGTTGCCCTGGTGTGCACATTCTCTATCAGCTTCTCTCTCTAAGATAAGTAAATAAAATATAAAAGAGTTTTAATTTAAGTGCATTTTGGGTTATTTTGATAAATATATATTTTAAATTTCTTAACTATATTGTGCACTAAGTTTTAGCATCCAGATTCCCTTTAGCAACCCTCCCTCACGAGGCAGGTGCCACCAAATATCTTACATCTGGGCAGAGACTCAAGAGTACATTCAATCTCAGCAGAAACCAAACGGAGATCACGTCACCTACCTTTCCGATGAAGTGGTACTAAGTTCCTCCAAAACAGCAGCCCAAGCACCACAGAGCAGAGCAAAGAAGAGTGAACACAAAGAAACATCAAGCATCATTCCAAATACTCTACACAGGAGTGCCAGAAAGACCTGACCAATGCACTATCTCCAGATGGATAAATCTCAATGTAACACATAAAATACCAAGCTAATGCATCCCCCCCCACACACACAAACAAATATCAAGCCCATAGCAGAAGATATCCTTAAAATCTTTGTCTGGAGAAAACTCCAGACAAAGATCTCAAAAGAATAATTATAAATAAATACAAAGAACTCAAAGAAAACATGGACACATGCATTAATGAAATCCTGGATAAGTTCAAAGAGGACACAAAGAGCTAGATGACATAGGGAATTCTCGCCAGGACATGAAAATGGAATTCAGTAAAGAAAGGAAAATCCTGAAGAGAAAATCAAGCTGAAATAAAGTTGGAAATGAAAAACATTGCAAGTCAAACAAAAAGCTCTATGGAGAGTCTTGCCAACAGAATGGATCAAGTGAAAGACAAAGCCCTGTAGGATCAATTAGTCAAAAACAATGACAAGCTCAAAAAACCATACGGACAGAACATGAGGGAAATGTGCTATACTCTGAAAAGACCAAATGTCTGAATTATGGGCATACAAGAAGGAGAATGAAGTACTACAGAAGCTATATAGTTTGCATGGCTAGGGAGACAGGTAGGAAGAAAGGACCCTTGGTAGGTGACTATATCCTAATCCAAGATGGGGAAGGGGTGACCATACTTCCTCCTCTGTCTTCCTGGACTGGGTGAATTTTCCTACTGGTGAACTCTGGATGGGTAGATTCCCCATTCAATAAAAGTTCAGTTCCTACTGGGACAGCAGATTATCCCATTGTGGAAATCCTATCCTCCTGGAGGAGCCTACTTTCTTTACCTCTTACTTTGAAACAAATTTGATTATTTTATCATTTTTCTGCCTTTTAATTCTTTAACTGGCAGAGAAAATGGACCCAACATCCATAAACAGTATTGAGAAGAACTTCAAACAAATGACACCGAAAATATTTTTAATAAAATTATAGAAGAAAATTTCCCACATCTAAGGAAAGAAGTGTCCATCCAAGTACAAGATTCATACAGAACACCAAACATACTGGACCATAAAAGAAATTCTCCAAAATGTTATTATAGAAAAAACACTGAATAAAAAGAAAGGGTATTGCCAGTTGCAAGAATGAAACAACTTGTCACATACAACGTCAGACCCAACAGAATGAGACTGATTTTTCAATGAAGACATTAAAAGTCAGAAGGGAAGAAGAGAACAGAATGATGTGTTTCAGGTACTGAAAGACAACAGCTGCCAACTCAAACTACTATACCTAATGTTACAGTCAGGTTACATTGCTGGCAGAAATCACCCAACCAAGAGCAGCTTTGGGGGGAGGGAAGAGGTTTATTTTGGCTTACAGACTTGAGGGGAAGTTCCATGATTATAAGGGAAAATAATGGCATGAGCAGAGGGTGGACATCACCCTCATCCCCTCACCAACATCAGGTGGACAACAGCAACAGGAGAGTGTACCAAACACTGGCAAGGAGGCACTGACTATAATAACCATAAGCCCTCCCCCAACAATACACTGCCTCCAGGAAGCATTAATTACCAAAGCTCCATCAGCCGGAAACCTAGCACGCAGAACACCCAAGTTTATGGGGGACACCTAAATCAAACACCACATTCTGCCCCTGGCCTCCATAAACTGATAACCATCCATGATGTAAAATGCAATGCATTCAGTCTATTTTTATCCCTATAGTTTTTATCAATCCCAATGATGTTCAAGCATCCTCATAATCCAAGGTCTTTTAACTGAGCCATAATACCAAAAATTTCCCCCAAAAAAAACATAATGTAGAATAAATATTTACAACTACAAAAGATGGTATTGGGCATAGCAAAGAAATATTCAACCCATACTAGATTTAAAACAACCAGGGCAAATATCAGACTCTGTAGCTCCAAGTCCAACAACTCTAGTCAATGACAAGTCTCCAAGTCTGATAACTCTAACCACTGACAAGTCTCTGGAATTCCAGTTCCACCCCTCCAGCTAATCTACTCATAGTCCTGAAAAACTTCATCAAAGCCAGCAACTCTCCTTAGCAGCCATCTCGTGGTCTCTGCATCTCCACTGGGTCTCCACTGCAACCTATGGTCCATCCTCATGGCTCCATCAGGTCCCCATGCAGGCATCCAGCAAATCTGCTTCACAGTGCCCATGGATGTTTCCAAAACACAAGAGCATGCTACAAACTCAATGACCCCCTCTTTCCTGCATTTCTTATAATCCACAATACCAGGTAGGATGCCAATTTGTTGATCTAGGGGGGAATAAAGCAGACTTTGAAGAACAAGACACTCCTTGAGCATTCAGCCCCCTTCAAAAGAGTCTACATTCTTCCTGTTGCCCAGTGCAGGTCAGCTGGCACAATCTCAATGGTTGTAATATCTCATATAATTGCAGCTGAACTGGCAGCAGTTTCGACCCAAAGATTTCTTTCTGTGACATATCCTTCTGTACACACCAGTCCATTTCTACACACTGCAACCCTGTACAAGTTCTGGGGACACAGGTATAATAGCAAGCCTCTCACACAAACTGCTTCTAGCCCACTTCAGGCAAAGCTCTTTCTCACCCTCATAAGCCAAACCTCACAGTCCATAGTTCTTACTGCATTCAGGTCTTTCAACTCTGACCAGAACAGCCCATCAAGCTGTACTTACAGCCCTGCAAGGCATCTCTTAGGCCAAGGTTTCAAATCCTTCCACCTTCCTCTTGAAAATCACTCCAAAAGGCCAAAGCCACACAGTCAGGTGTCTAGCAGCAATGATGCCACTCTCAGTACCAACATTACTTGCTGCAGTCAGGTTCACATTGCTGGCAAAAATCACCTGACCAAGTGCACCTTTTGAAGAAAAAAAAGAGGTTTATTTTGGCTTACAGATTTGAGAAGAAGCTCCATGATGGCAGAGGAAAACGATGGCATGAGCAGAGGATGGACATCACCCCCTTGTCAACATAAGGTGGACAACAGCAACAGAAGAGTGTGCCAAACACTGGCAAGGGGACACTGGCTATAATACCCCTAAGCCAGCCCCCAACAATACCCCAACACCTTCAGAAGTTGTTAATTCCAAATCTCCATTAGCTGGGAGCCTAGCACTGAGAATACCCAAGTTTATGGGGGACACCTAAGTCAAACCACCACACCTAGCAAAATTATGTCTTATAATAGAAGATGAGCCTGCTGTTGTACATTGGGACAGTATGAAGAATGCTGATTGTTTTAAATGGAAAGTGGCCTAAAGGATGAATGTTTAATTTCCTACTTCTTAAATTGGCTTTATTCCCCCCTTGATTAACAATTTGGTGGTATAGCCCACCTGGTACTGGCTATGAAAGTACAACATATGCAGTGCAAGAAAAGGAGGGTCATTGAATTTGCAATGCATTTTTTTAAAATGACCTCTGAGTAATGTGAGGCAGGGTTATTGGAATTCCTGTGTGGAGACCCAATGGAGCCATGAGGATGAACTATGGGTTGCAGTAAAGACCCCAGGATTTTGTAGCAGTCAGGACTGATTCTACAGGCCACCAAGGAAAGCTGCCAGCTCAGAATGGGGTTCTCCTCAAGTTTTCAGCAGCCCAGCTGGAGGGGTAGAATTGGAACCCCAAAGATTTCTTCATCACAAATCCCAGTTATCACACATGGAGCTGTGGGATTTAATGTTTTCCCTGTTTGTTTTAAATTTGCATTGGAGGCTTGAGAGGTTGCTCAGTGGTTAAGGTGCTTGCTTATGAAGCCTAAAGACCAAGGTTCAATTTCCCAATACCCACATAAGCCAGATGCACATGTGTCTGGAGTTCATCGGCAGTGGCTAGAGGCCCTGACATGCCCATTCTCTCTCTTTCTTTCTCTCTATTTTCCTCTATTTCTCTATTTCTCTCTCTCTCTCTCTCTCTCTCAAAGTAAAATAAATAAATAAAATATTTTAAATCTTACATTGGTTTAATCTTTCCTTGTTGGGCCCAGTGCCATCTGTTCCAATGTATCTACTCTGTGCCATTATGTGCTTTTAACTTGTGTTTTAATTTTATAGGCTTACAGTTAAGAGGCTATCTTGAGTTTCAGATGATACCTTGGACTCTGACTTTTGAACAGTGTTAGAACTTATTTTAGAAAACTATAGTGTCTTTTAAAATTGCACTGAATGAATCTTTATATTTTGAGATGGTTATGAGTGTATAGAAGCAGGGTGGAATGTGGTGGTTGGAATCAGATGTTCCCCATAAATTCATATGTTCTGAATGCTTAGTTCTAGCTAGTGGCTATTTGGGATGCGCAACCTTGCTAGAGTAGGTGTGTTCCTGGGGTCAGGCTTTGGGATTTTAGAGCCAGTGCCCCTTTTCCAGAGCTCACCACACTCTTGCTGCTATCTTCCACTTGCTGTGACAAGCAGTGATGTCTAGCTTCTGGTCTAAGACCACCCTTCCTGCCATCATGAAGCTTCCCCTTGAGACCATATGCCAAAACAAACTTTTACCTCCCATCACCTGTTATTGGTCTGGTGTTTTGTACCAGCAATTGAGAAACTACAATATCTACCACAGTGGAAAATTTAGAAAAGTGGACCAATTTCTAGACTCATGTGATCTACCAAAGTTAAACCAAGAGGAGAAAAAAAATTAAATAGAACTATAACAAGTAATGAGATTGATGCAATAATCAAAAATCTACCAAATAAAAGAGTCCAAGTCCAGATGGGTTCACTGCAGAATTCTATCAGACCTTTATAGAAAATTGGAAACTACTGCTTTTCAAGTTATTTCACAAAATTTAAAAGGAGACAATGCTTCCCTAACTCCTTCTACAAAGCCAGCATTACACTAATAGCAAACAATAAGAAAAAGAAAACTATACACCAAAATCCCTCATGAACATAGACCCAAAATTTTCAAAAAAATACTAGTGAATGAAATTCAAGAACATATTTTAAAATATCATCCAGGGCTTGAGAGATGGCTTTGCAGTTAAGGCATTTGCCTGTTAAGCCAAAGGACCCAGGTTTGATGATTCCCCAGGACCCACATAAGCCAGATGCACAAGATGCATTTGAAGTTTATTTAAAAAGAAAGAAAAAAATCATCTACTTTGATCAAATATGCTTTATCACAGAGGTGCAAGTATGGTTTAACACATTGAAATCAATAAATGTAATATATAATATAAATAAACTTAAGGATAGAAACCACATGGTCACCTGAATAGATACAGAAGAGGCCTTTCACAAATATAACATCCCTTCATGACAAAAACCTTGGAGAGGTGGCTTGGGAAGATGGTTGATACATAAAGGTACTTGCTTGCAAAGTCTGCAGGCCCAGGATCAATTCCCAAGCACACACACACACACACACACACACACACACACACACCCCTATAAATATTTTTTTTAACTTTGAAGAAAAGCCAGGCATGGTGGCACATGCATTTAATCTCAGCACTTGGGAGGTAGAGGTAGGAGGATCGCCGTGAGTTCGAGGCCACCCTGAGACTACATAGTGAATTCCAGGTCAGCTAAGTTAAGGGAAGACCTACCGGAAAAATCACAAAACAAAACAAAAAAACTTTGAAGAAATTAGGCATGGAAAGATTATTTTTCAACATAATAAAGATTATATGACAAACCTAAAGTCAATGTCATACTAAGTGGATAAAAACTTGAAGCATTTCCACTAAGACCTGGAATAGAACAAGGGTGTCCACTCTCTCCACTGCTGTCTAACAGAGTTCTTAAAGCCTTACCTAGAGCAATAAGACAAGAGAAAGGAATTAAAAGGATACAAACTGGTAAGCAAGAAGCCAAACTACACATGATAGATACTAGGTAGATAGATAGATATTAATTCTATATTTTAAAAGCCTAAAGACTACCAAAGAAACTCCCAGAGCTAATAAATACTTTCAGCAAAGTGGCAGAATACAGAAGTGACAGGATACCAATGACAAGCATACTGAGAAAGAAATCAGGGAAACAGGCCCATTCGCAAAAAAAACTAAATATTTTAGAATATCCCTGACAAAGTAAAAGACCCTGACAATAAAAACTTTAAAACACTGAAGAAGTTGAGGAAGATACCAGAAAATGGAAATATCTTCCATACTCATGGAGGAATTAATATCATGAAAATGGCCATCCTACAAAGAGCAATTTTCAATAGGCGTGGTGGCACACACCTTTAATCCCAGCACTCAAGAAGCAGAGGTAGGAGGATCACTATGAGTTTGAGGCCAGCCTGAGACTACATAGTGAATTTCAGATCAGCCTGGGCTAGAGAGAGACCCTACCTTGAAAAAAAAAATTTACAGATTCAATGCAACTCCACCAAAATTCCAGCTATATTATTCACAGAAATAGAAAACAAGATTTTTAAATTCATATGGAAGCACAAAAGGCCTTGGATAGCCAAAACTAACCTCAGCAGGAAAGAATACTGCTAGAGATACCACCATACCTGATTTCAAGTTATACAAGAGCAATAGCAATAAAAACTACTTGGGGGCTGGAGAGATGGCTTAGCAGTTAAGGCACTTACCTGCAAAGCCTGAGGACACAGGTTTGACTCTCCAGATCCCACATAACCCAGACACAAAAAGGTGAGGCAAGCACAAGATCACACATTCCCACTAGGTGGCACAAGCATCTGGAGTGCCGTTGCAGAGGCTGAGGCCCTAATGTACCTATTCTCTCTCTGTCTTTCACTCTCTCTTAAAAAAAAAAAAATTAAAAAACAGCATGATACTGACACAGAAAACAGACATGTATTTTTTATTATATTTTAATATTTTATTTTTATTTATTTGAGAGAGAGAATGAGGCAAAGGAAGAGAGAGAGAGAGAATGGGCACACCAGGGCCTCCAGCCTGCAAACAAACCCCAGATATATTCACCACCTTGTGCATCTGGCTTATGTGGGTCCTGGGGAATCAAACCAAGGTCCTTTGGCTTTGCGGACAAGTGCTTTTACCACTAAGCCATCTCTCCAGCTCCAGACATGTATTCTTCTTGCAGGCTGTAGTTACCCCCACATGACCTGCACAATCCTGAGCTCATGAACAGTTTGACATAGATGACTCAGTAGGACAAAAAGAATGGGACCTCAGAACAGAAGGACTACTTATAAATAGGATGGTGCACAGAGAAATAGGGGCAGAGTGCTAAATAAAAGAGGGTAATATGAAGGGAAAATTATAAATTACAAAATTATACATGTTAATGTAATAAAATTCTCAGTAAAAATGCCAAAAAGAAGAAAGAAAAAAAGAATACCTTCACCACCCAGGACACAAGAACAAACATGTTGAAGAGTTTACAATCAATGATGGCAGGGTACATATGCAAACAAACCACCCTGAGAAGGAGAGAACTGGGAGAAGACAAAAGGGAGAATGCATATCACTGAAAATACAGTTACAATGGCACTAAGGATGTTATGTTTATATAGTCCTAGCACTCAGGAGGTTGAGGCAGTAGGATTCCAAGTTCTAGGCCAGCCTGGTCTCTATATATGGACCCTGTATTCAAAAAGGGGGTGCTGGAGAGATTTCTCAGCACTTAAAGTACTTGGCTGCAAAGCCTAATGACCTGAGTCTGATTCCCTACTACCCACATAAAGCCAAATGCACAAAGTGGTGCATGTGTCTGGAGTTCCTTTGCAGCAGCTAGGGGCCCTGGTGCACCCATTCTCATTCTCTCTCACTCTCTCTCTCTTTCTAGCATGATGGCACACCCCTTTATTTAATCCCAGCACTTGGGAGGCAGAGGTAAGAGGATTACCATGAGTTCGAGGCCAGCCTGAGACTACATAGTGAATTCCAGGTCAACCTGGGCTACAGCAAGACTCTACCTCAAAAAAAACAAAAAAAAAATATAATGTTTTCTAAAATATTTAACAAGATTAAATATGGAGTAGAACACATAATAATACACATAATTTCAAAATGCAATGCATCATTTTATATAATTAATAAATGCTAATAAAAATAAGAAATTATTGTCAGGTGTAGTGGTGCACACCTTTAGTCCCAGCACTCTGGAGGCAGAGTTAGTAACAGTGCTGTGAGTTCTAGACCAATATAGGACTACATAATGAATTCCATGTCAGTCTGGGCTAGAAGGAGAACCTACCTCAAAAAAGCCAAAAAAAAAAAAAAAGAAAAGAAAAGAAAAGAAAGAAAGAAAGAGAAAAGGTAAAAAAGAAATTATTAAGTGAAAGAATAGAAAGATTTCAAAATGAGCCAAATTATTGATTGAAGCAGAGGCTGATCAGTATGGACATTTGAAGGCAGGATTCATGAATTAATGAGAAATCTGAAGAAAGCCCAGAACACAGCTCAGAGGAATAAAATACATAGAAAAACATTTGAAGTTAAGAGACTCAAAGACAGAATGAGAATTTCCAGTATCATTTATGATAACTGAGAATACTGATGAGGCAGAAAAGAATGGACTTGTTTCCTATACACATAAAACTCATGACAAGCTTACTGAATGCTCTGGTGTCTTTGTCACGGGGCCTCTCCCAACATAGCATCTTACTGCTTCAAAGCCAGTAGTTTCTCTTTCTAGTTGTCTTTGGAAGAGCTTATAAGAACTAACATAACATCAGAGTCAATATTCCAGCATCTTCCCAAATGTTATATACACTCAAGAGGACCCTTCTTTTATATACCAGCTAGTGAAAGCCTCAGTGCATGGTCATACTACTAACTAGCAGCTCACCTCAAGCCCTCCTTCTCTCGCCTGTTTGAAAGGAGCTGCATATAGCAGTTAAGGGAGCTCCCAAGCAAAGTGGCATGCCTCTGGGTATCCTAATGCCAGGAACTTCCTCCAGAACCAAAGAAGACTGGGCCATGGCTCCTGCTAGACCACCTCCTCTCTTCCATCCTTTCAGCTCAATCTAAATCCTACCACCACATCCAAAACCACTCTTCTGTGGAATAGATTACACTTCTTTTCCTGTAATTGTTAAGTATCTTTCAATTTATCACTTCAAGTTTTCAGAACACATCAATAACAATGTTATCCAGATTGTCCACTTTTCATTTTTTATTATTAAAAGACTTTCAAAAATATTTTTATTTATTTGCATGCAGAGAAAAAGGTAGAGAGAAGAAAAGACACACGGAGAGAATGGGCACTCCAAGGCCTCCAGCAAACAAACTGTAGACAAACTCCAAATGCATGCCTTTGTGCATATGGCTTTATGTGGGTATTGGAGAATCGAACCCTGGTCATTAGGCTTTGCAGGCAGTGCCTTAGCTGCTAAGCCATCTTTCCAGCCCCATTAAAAGGTTTTCAATTGAAAAACAGTGCAAATTCTGGGAAGTAATCTATACACTACTAATTTAAAATTATTGTAAAATTCCCAAATGCTCAAAGTAGATGCATGTGTAGTCTTGTTTGCTCGGAGCTGCTGGCCTGCGGGCTTCCTCTTCCCTAGTTTACAGGAGCACACTTTTGTTTAAATCGATCTGTGACAGAATACACATGGAGAACAATTAATCTTAGCCTTTTATTGCTTCTGTGATTCTCTGGAAACAGAAGGAGTAAATGTCTTATGTGCCTATTACACACAGGCAATATCTCAGATCATTTCCCCAGCTGTGGAACAGATTGCAATGCTCATTATAAAATTACCTAATGTATATTTAAATTGATTAATTAAAATGCTCCCAGCATTATCCTAAGAAATTAAAATAGTCATTGTGACATTTCTGTGAATAAATTTCATGCATATAATAATAATTTCTGCCCTTTCCTTCTATTCTCCTGTCAGTTATGTGTCACTGTAAAATTACATGTGACCATTAAAATGAACTAGCAAGACCATGGGTGTAATCAGAAGAAGTATCCATCTGTTTTCACCATTGGCTCTTTAGGATGAATGATTTTGTGTCACCTTGACTGGATGAAGATGCCCAGGTTGCTGGTGAAACATTCTGGGTGTGTCTAGAAGCTGTTAGCATCTGAATCAGTGTGGTAAATAAAAAGCATCCAAAGCAAGTAGGAGCCATCCAATCTGCTGATTGGCCACAATAGAAAAAAAAGACAAATGAGGGCTGGAGAGCTGGCTTATTGGTCAAGCACTTGCCTGTAAAACCAAAGGACCCAGGCTCAGTTCTCCAGTACTCACAAAGCCAGATGCCCTAGGTGGTGCATATGTCTGGAGTTTATTTGCAGTGGCTGAAGGCCTTTATGAGCCTATTCTCTCTCTCTCTCTCTCTCTCTCTCTCTCTCTCTCTCAATCTCTCTCTCCTCTTTTTTTTTTTTTTGTTTTTTTGTTTTTTTGTTTTTTTTGTTTTTCGAAGTAGGGTTTCGCTTTAGTCCAAGATGACCTAGAATTCACTATATAGTCTCAGGGTGGCCCCGAACTCATGGCAATCCTCCTACCTCTGCCTCCCAAATGCTGAGATTAAAGGTGTGCACCACCACACCCAGCTAAAATTATTATTAGGTTTTTGTTTTTGTTTTTTCAACTCACTCTAGCCCAGGCTGACCTGGAATTCACCATGTAGTCTCAGGGTGGCCTCGAACTCATGACAATCCTCCTACCTCTGCCTCCCAAGTGCTGGGACTAAAGGCATGCACCACCACGCCCAGCTCATTTACTCTCTTTATCTGCCTCCTTCTCTCTCTTGCTCACTCTCTCTCTCCTTCTTTGTCTCCCTCTCAAATAAATACAATATATTTTTTAAAAAATGAAAAAGGTGGCTTTACAAAAAGCAAATGCTGCTTCTCCTTGAGCTGAGACATCCATCTTCTCCTGCCCCAAGCATTGGAGCCCTGGTTAATAACCTTTAAACATGAACTGAATTATATCATCAGCTTTCCTGGTCCAACTTTCAGCCAGCAGATGAGAGGATTTCTCAGCATCCATAATGGTGTGAGTCAATTTCCATAACAAAACCCTTCATACATACCCATGCATATCCCACAGATTCTGTTTCTCTGGAGAATCCTGACTAAATCACTCTTTATTATACAGGGTTGGTTCTTTCCTTGTCCTTAGACTAGATTTAGGCCTGTGGTCATGACTTTTCTAATCAGCATAGACTGTTCAAATCACTACAAATCACAAATGTTGATCACAGGGCCAGGGAGATGATTCAACAGTTAAAGATGCTTTTTCAGCCTGCCAACCCAAGTTCAATTACCAAGCACCTATGTAAGCTGGATGCAAAGTGGTGCATGTATCTATGCTCCCAATGTGCCTATAACAACAGGAAGTGGAGCCAGGAGAATGTGAGGCTCACGGGCCAGCTGGATGGTATTCATTTGCAGTGGCAAGACACCCTATCTCAAAGAAGGTGGACATCTTGAAGTTGTCCTTTGATCTTCACCATTACACTGTGGCATGTATGTACTCATATACATATACATGCAAATAAATAAATAAAGTTTAAAATGTCAATCATAGTTCTGTTAACAGTGTGTCCAATCTAACTTCCAGCTTGCTGTCAAGTTTGGCTTCTGCCCTCCTTCAGCTCTGCTCTTCTGTACACTGGCCACCTGTATCAGGACTCTCTCTCCAGATTATTCATTTAGGTGATCCAGTTTCTGACACTGAGTGCTCATTCTGGGAATAAGATGCAGAGGAGGAATAGACAACAAGCAAGTTCCCCCTTGACCAACACAGGTATGACGAAGCTAAGGACGGTGGGGTGGTTGGATTCGGGTGTCCCCCAAAACTCAGGTGTCCTGAATGCTAGGTTCCCAGCTGACAGAGATTTGGAAATTAGTGCCGCCTGGAGGGAATGCATTGTTGGGGGCGGGCTTATAGGTGTTATAGCCAGTGTCCCCTTGCCAGTGTTAGCACACTCTCCTATTGCCGTTGTCCACCTGATGTTGGCGAGGGGGTGATGTCCACCCTCTGTTTATGTCGTCATTTTCCTTGCCATCATGGAGCTTCCCCTCAAGTCTATAAGCCAAAATAAACCTTTTGCCCCGCAAGCTGCTCTTGGTTGGGTGATTTCTACCAGAGATACGACCCTGACTGCAACAGAAGGCTTGTGATTATCATGTGCACGCACTGCATGTGCGCACGTGCTGTGACAAGAACTGAAGCCAACTGCTCACACATGCAAGGTAAGCCTTCTGCCACTGCATGAGCAAATGGGCTTTGACAGCTTTTCCTTCTGAGCCATGGAGTAGGGTACTGGTGGTGGAACACCACAAAGTAGAAGTTACTTCTCTCTCATGACCAGGGATGTGTTGTGTGCAGATCCCTTTATGCAGGTAGACAGTTAATGGATGCTTCCTCAGCTTACTTTGCTGTGGTACAAGTGATGCCCTTACACATGACTGAAAATGACCCCAGGCCCACTCACTCTCCAGTATGATCTATCTTTGGACCCTTAGAGCAGACCTGCACCCTGTCCTGTCAAAGCCTGGAGCAGTGTGCTGTGTTTCCGTTGCTTCGTCATCTCAGAAGTCAGTCAGCCTCTCATCAAACTCCTCAGGTGTGAATCATGGACCCAACATACCTCCCAATTGTGGGGAGGATACACACCACACACTGCAAGTGATCGACTTTAAACATTTTCTCTATACTTCAAGGTAAAGTACACCTTACCCCTTTCTTGTGGTGGCCACACAGGGGACTCAAACTCACCTCTGAGTATATAAAACTCATTGCCTCATCACTATTTTCTTAACTGGCTTGCTTGTGCTTCCTTTCCAAGCCTACCATGTGTTCTTAACTCACTTTGGAATGTGAACTCTATTGTCTTGGACCACAGCTAACGTGGAAACCAGAAAGGCTCTATTCTAAAATCTTGATAGTGTATACTCAAATTTCCATCAATTGGCTCATTTTCCTTTTCAAGTTTAAAATATTTGCATTCTGTTGGCTCAAAAATTCATGGAAGCAGGCTGGAGGAATGGCTTATCAGTTAAGGCATTTGCCTGCAAAACCAAAGGACCCAGGTTTGATTCCCCAGGACCCATGTTAGCCAGATGCACAAGGGGCTCACACATCTGGAATTTGTTTGCAGTGGCTGGAGGCCCTGGCACACCCATTCTCTCTCTCTCTCTCTCTCTCTCTTTCTCTCTCTCCCTCCCTCCCCCCTCCCTCCCTCCCTCCTTCTCTGTCAAATAAATAAATAAAAATAAAATATTTTTTCTTAATTCCTGGAAGCAATACCCAAATAGTTTAATACAGGTTGAGCCTCCAAAATTTCAAAATGCTCTAAAACTCAAAACTTTTTTTGAGTGCCAAGAAGATATTGAAAGAGAAAAATTCCCATGGCTCACTTCATGTGAAAGGTCTAAGTCAAAATACTTACAGATACATTAAAAATATTGAGCCCGGTATGGTAGCCCACACCTTTAACCCAATCACTCAAGAGGCAGAGGTAGGAGGATTGCTGTGAGCTCGAGGCTAGTCTGGGACTACAGAGTATATTTTAGGTAGCCTGGGCTAGGATGAGATCCTACCTCAAAAAATAAAAAAATGGGGGGATGGAGAAATGGCTTAGTGGTTAAAGCACTTGCCTGTAAAGCCTAAGGAACCTAGATTCAATTCCCTAGTACCCACTTTAGCCAGATGCACAAGGTGGCACATGTGTTTGTTTGCAGTGGCTAGAGGCCCTGGTGCACTTATCCTCTCTCTTATCTGCTTCTCCTTCTCTCTCTCTCTCTCTCTTTCTTAAGAAAATAAATAAAAATAAAATATTTTTTAAAATCAATACACACACACACACACACACACACACATATATATATATATAGAGAGAGAGAGAGAGAGAGAGAGAGAGAGAGCGCACATAAGGTCAGTGTGGTGGCACATGCCCTTAATCCCAGCACTCAGGAGGCTGAAACAGGAGGATCACCATGAGATGATAAAGCACTTGCCATGCAAGCATGGGTATTGGTGTTCGGATCCCCAGACCCTTGATAAAGCCAGACACTGTAGCTTTAGCACCTGTAACCTCAGGATGCTAAGGGCAAGAAGGGTGGTAGAGACAGGAGAATCCCCCAGAAGTCTGTGGGCCACTTAGCCTGGTGAGTACAGTGGTGAACAATGTGAACAAGGAGACATGTGACCTCAAGTAAGGTGGAAGACCAGGACTGGCACCTAAGAGTTGTTTTCTGATCTCTGAACGCACTCACACATGTTCACACACATAGTACATATATAGAACAGAAGACTGGTATATATAAACTTATGAAACCAAAGTGACTACTATATTTTTCTCAGATTCAGTCAGAAATATTCTTATGTAACAGTCACTGTCAACCCTATGAGAGTAATTTTTTGTGCATGTGCACGTGTGTGTGTGTGTGTGTGTGTGTGTGTGTGTGTGTGCGCGCGCGCACACATGCCAGGGACTCTTCCTGCTGCCAAAAAAAAAAAAAAAAAAAAAAGCTATCTGGCTTTACGTGGGTGGCTGGGGGATTAAACTTGGGCTGGTATGCTTTGCAAGCAAACACTTTTAACTGCTAAGCCATCTCCCCAACCCCTTGTGGTAGTTTGAATGGATGTCCCCCAATAGATTCAGGAGTTTGTTAAAGCTTAGACTTTAGATTTCCAGCCAGGTGTCACTATAGGTGGATCCTGGGTACAGCCCTAAGATGTTAGTGGGGATGGATCTGAATTCAATTTTATTACTATATGACTATTATTTCTACATGGTTGCATTACTGAGAAGTTAAGATGGCACAGTGAAATAAGACAATGCATAATGTAAGCTGCACTAGTCCTACACTCTTCATGGCCAAAGGTATTTCTTAGAACCCTGAGCTAAAAATGTAACTGCATTCTGCAACCTATGCAAGCATGAAGAAAAAAATTCAGTCCAAAGTGCCAGCCATTCCTCTGTTAGCAGTCCTGGTAGGGAGAGTGTGGGGTCAGTGAAGCATCAAGTTACAGATTAAATTAAAGGTCTGCAAAAGAGTGGAAGGGTCTAATCATGCAGTCTGAGGCTGCCAGAACTGGATCCACCATCCTTACTCACAAAAGACCATTCTACACATGCTGCAGGCTAGGGGCTTCCCACATCTTTCTTTTTAAATCACTTGTAGTTCCAAAGAGATCATTATGGAATTATGTTCTTGAAACTCTTCATTCTGTCACATTAAAATTTTCACAAAAAAGTAACCAAAGCCTAATGCTTACAATGTCCCACTGCAGAGAAAAATACTGTGGCTTTTTGTTCATATTAAAAACATGTGTTACATTTTATAATTATTTAAATCCAAGACCCTGTGGGCACAATATACACAAAAACCCTAGGAAACATCAATACTTTCGCCTAAGCCAATAGAATTTATAACATAGTGTTGCACCGTCTGTAACTACTCCCTTTCACTCTGCAAGGTCAGCATGTGACAAGTAGTTCTGCATATACTGTGGCATAGATTGCAAACACTGGGCCTATAAGGATGAATTAAGGTCACTTTTAAAATTCAAACACTATATTTTCTAGACTTGGTTGGGCTGAATCATGTGCATCTGCACTATTTTTCCTGGGGGAAAGTTAATTTTAGAAAGGAGGAAAAGTTTGCCAGGAAAACAATCACATTGGCTCAATAACTAGACAGTGAGTCTTTGCTCAAAAGTTCAAAAGGTTTTATAATCTCCAGCTTGTCCTTAATACCCTTGAAAGCAGGTACTAAACATCACCCCTATTTCATGGCATCTGCTTTCATAAAAAGAAATACACGTTCTCATAGCATACCTATGTTATGTGTTTTAAGAAATTAGTCCTTTGCATCAGTTTTTCAAAAACCACAAAGAACAATCTTTATTTTTTTCTGTTACCCTCTGATGGATTCATAGAAATTTAGAATGGCTCCGAAAAATACATGGATATGTGTGGAAATTAGCAGATGTGCACTAGGACAAAGTACCAGATGGAAAAATATTTACAACATAATTTACAGAAAAAATCAGGGTAGAAGAGCTTGGTTCAAATAATTCAGAGTATAAACAGCATCTAAACTGATTTGCATGGGTCATTCCTCCCGTGTTGCTTAGAAATAACTGCTCCTTTGAGTCTTTAGCCCTAAGAAGCACCAGGCAAACTGGCCACCGCTAGAATTTACAAAACTCAAGGGGTGTCAGATCTGATTCCCAGAGCAAGCCTTGGCCCTTTCTAATCACCAAAGTACTTGGAAATTTACCTTTTAAAAAGTGACATTTTACATCAGGTATCTTTGAAGTATGGCATTTCTCCCAGCCCTATATTTGAGTTTCAAATCAGCACTGACCCTCCCTTTCCAAAATTGTCAGTTCCGAAGCAATAATATGGTATTAAATTCATCAGCTTGAGGGAACAGGCTTTCTCCCACGTGTAGTTTATGGCTACTTTCAAGTGTATAATTGAGAGGGGAGCGCATTCACCTGAGATGCTTTTAAATACCAAATGCGTATGTGTGCACACTCTCACCCACTCCAGAGCGGAACAGGATTTCAGAGTAGGGCCCGGGGTTTTCCTCCCGCTCGCGCCAGAGCGGTTGCTTCAAGCTCTGATAAAGTTCTAGCAGTGTGTTCACCCAGAAAACCTTGCAAACTTGTCAGAGTACTGAAAACCAAGGGGCCGAGAGCCCAGCACACTGTTCAGTGCACACACAGAAGATAAGGCGGCACAACGGCCTTGTTCATGACTGGATATTCTTTCCAAAGTTAGGATGGTAAAGGAAGGCAGAGGAGATGTTCTGGAAAAAGAACTGCAACATTTTATTCTCCAAATTATTTTTGACTCTAGGAGTAGGTAGCGCGCGGTGCCTGCGCCACCCACCTGGAGAGGGTGCCACGAGCACAAGAGCCCGGGTGTAGAGCGCGGGTGCCCAGCCGCCTGGAGGAAGGGGTGAGAGGGACTGGTGGAAAGCGAGAGGTGGGTCCCGCTGGCTGCAAAGCAGAATCAGAGATCGGAGCTCACATAGGATCACAGTCCAGGCGAGCTTCCCACCAGGGCGTCACCTCGGCTCCGGGAGGGGAGCCAGGCAGGGCAGGCACCCACCGGAAGGAGGAAAGAAGGTGAGAGGGGGCTGGGGGGAGGGGAGTCGGGGAAAGGAGCGCAAGGGTGGCACCCACGCCCTCCTTACCCGGAGTTGGAGGTCTGAGGACCCGTGGATGGCATGGCTCGCGCCAGGACGATCGCCCTCCGGGGCTCAGCGGTCAGTTTCTCCCCGCAGCCGCTTCAGGTATGGAAGGCTTTCGGGTGTCATAGCTACCGGCCCCTCCTCCTGGGCTCGCTCCACTCCGGAGGCTTCCCGAGCCCCCTGGTCGGCCCTGCGCCCCGCTCCCCGCCGCGGTGGGGTGGCCCAGCCTCTCTCTGCTGTTTATGCCGAGCCGCGGCCCTCTGCGCCTCCTCCCTTCCAGTGCACGATTCCCCCAGAGGCGCACGGGTTCTCGGTGGCAAGCAGGCAGAGCAAGTGGTCCTGGAAACCGTGGCACGGGGCAACTTCAGAAAACCCTCTCCAAATCTTTGATGTCACTGTGCGAGATGAGGCCCAAGGAGCCATTTACATTCATCCCCAACCTCCACTCGTCTTTACTACAGCTCCCAAGACTTGCTATTCATGTAAACACCGCATTCCGAGACTCTCCTGTTTTCCAAATACGCATGCCTTCTATTTTATTGTTTTTAAAATGCAGACAACCACACTCTTTACACTTGGGTTAGGATGCCAGGACTCGGCCAGGGCAGATATATCTGCCTACCTCAGGGCAAGTCTCTTTGGTCGGGGCAGCACTGTAGGTGCTTGCCAACTGTCAGGGCCCTGAGTTCAGAAAGGAGCCACTAATTACATCCTGGGTTTGGTTACTGAGTATCCCGAGGCTCCTCTGACTTGGAGAGACTCAGTTCTGAGGCTCCAGTTCCATGGAAGAGCAGGTGGAAGTGTTCCAAGAAGGCCATTCTAAAGAAAGGATGCACAAAGATCAGAGTGTACTGAATGAACAATACAGAGGACAGGAACGGATGGGAAGGGATCCAGGAAGCATCACTCTCACTACCTGCCAGCGGTGCAAGTGCCGCACCCCGCTGGGAATGCACAAGGTGACTTGTGGATGTACTCCCTTCACTCACCTGGAGGTGCAGCGCGTGCTTGTGGAATGGATAGAGGCGCGGCCTGACCTAATCCCCAGCAGGAATGCGGAGGGTGAATCGCGGAATGGTACTCCATTCATTCAGCGTGCATACTGATAAAACAGGATAGAGGCCATACAGCAATGTTTATAATCTCGTTATAACTTAATGACTGACCTGAATTAACTGGGTAACCAGTTTATAACAGAACTTGGGAAATGCAAATATATATTAAAGAGACTCCATTTTAACCCACTATCTTTTCTAAATTTGTCAATTAACTTCCTAATCTGAGAGTTTTAAAGGGAAGTACTATAAGATTTCTTTATTGGGCATGAAGGGGACATCAGAAGATTAAACTCAATAAAGTATTGCAACTAGGTGCTGGGGGTAGAACAGCGAGCATGTAAGAGCATTCTTGGCCCATAAGGGCGAATGGAGGGTGAGTAACAGGTTAGGCAAAGCAAGTGCTCTGGTAGAGGATGTCCACAAAAGGCAGTCCTGGGACCTGAAGGGTCAGTGCAGTTTGGCTGGAATGGAAGGGTAGGAAGAAAAGTCTTCTAGGAGGGGTGGGGACAACATGGAAAGAAAACCTGAAAGGAAGAAAGAACTTGACAATTCGAAGAAGTTCTCTCTCATTCCTTGTGGTTGGAGAATCATCTCTTGGAAGTGGGGTACAGATGATTGGGAAGAATGGAGACAAGTCTAGAGAGATAAGCAGAGAACAGATCAGGTAGCATTTTTGAGGCTGTGTTTTTATATTATACTTTATTTCACAGATAACAGGCAGGCAGTGAAATGGTATCAGCAAAGTAATGGGAGGTCAGATATTTATTTGAGAAAAGCTACTGACTCTACAAATCCAGAAGCGCTCTATGAAAGGAACACTTAAATCAATGTATATCAACAGATAAATCCTCATACCTTGGATATACTCAAGCTCAGGCCCTCAAAACGTCTCCAGAGAGATAAGCCTTTCCTGGAAAATGTGGGTGGCAAGAGGAGGGTCAAAGGTGGTGAAGAACTAAGGCACCCAGGGGTGAATGACAAGTAGAGTGGAGATGGCTTTGGTACTGGCTCACACAGCTCAAGGAGTAAAAGAATGCTGATTTGTAACTGAGGTGCAGTAATTTAAAAGGAAACTGGACACACAGGCCTCATTTTGACATACCCAGTCATCTCTCAGTATCTGTGGCGTGTTAGTTCCACAATCCCCTGAATAACAAAATCACTATGTAATCCTGACTGGCTGAACTTTATATATAGTTCAGGCTGCCTTGAACTCCTAATCCTCCTGCCTGTACCTCTCGAGTGCTGGGATTATAGATATGTGCTACCATGCCCAGCTGCAACCCTGTACTTTTAAAATCACCTCTAGATGACTAATTCAGGGTAAAGGTTATGCTCTATTTACTAGGAAATGATAACAAGAGAAAAGTCTTCCATCATAGGCATAACTACACTACTGAGCCATGATTGGCTGAATCTCTGAATGCAGAACCTGTGGGTATAGGACCCAGGCATGTGGAGGGCCTACTTTGTGTACATGTACATATATATGTACACAGATGCACATGTGTGTGTGGTGTTTGCATGATGAGAGAGTGAGAGAAGAGATCCTTATTATAAGGTATCAGATCATGTGATTATTAATCCTGAGAAGTCCCTCAATCTGCCGTCTCCAAATTGAAGACCCAATAATTCAAGATTTCAAGTTTAACGTCCTGAGAATCTGGAACACTAAGGGCAGGAGAAGATCAGTGTTGTTTCTCACATAGCCACACAGAGTAAATTCAACCTTCCTTTGTCTTTTTGTTCTATTCAGACACTCAATGAATTGGGTGATGCCTATCTCCAATGCCCATACACACTGAAGAGGGCTATCTACTTTCCAATTAAAATATTAATCTCTTTTTGGAAGCAGCCTCATAAGCATGTCCAGATATTTAACATATTAAAATTGCTATCTAGGTATCCTATGACCTAGTCCAGCAAGTTAACTCAAAAGATTAACCATCAGGCTGGGCATGGTGGCGCACACCTTTAATCCCAGCAGCTGGGAGGCAGAGGTAGGAGAATTGCCATGAGTTCAAGGCCACCCTGAGAATACATAGTGAATTCCAGGTCAGTCTGGGCTAGAGCAAAAGCCTACCTTGAAAACCCAAAAACAAAACAAAAATCTAAAAAAAAAAAAAAAAAAGTTCTACATCCCTAGCCATCAAGGAAATGCAAATTAAAACTACTTTGAGATTCCATCTCATTCCTGTCAGATTGGCTATCATAATGAAAACAAATGACAATAAATGCTGGCAAGGTTGCAGAAAAAGAGGAACCCTTCTACACTGTTGGTGGGTACAGGCATTGTGAAAATCAGTGTGGGGGTTCCTGAGACAGCTAAAAAAAGATTTACCATATGACCCAGGTATACCATTCATAGGCATATACCCTAAGGACATGGTCTCATTACCTTAGAGATTGCCACTCTATTCACAATAGCTAGGAAATGGAACCAGCCTAGATGTCTCTTAACTGATGAGTGGATAATGAAGATGTGGCAAATTTACACAATTGAGTTCTACTCAATGGTAAAGAAAAACAGAATTATGAAATTTGCAGGAAAATGGATAGATCTGGAAAGGTTTATACTTGGTGAGGTAGCTCAAGCCCAGAAAGCCAAACGTCACATGTTCTTTCTCATATGTGGATCCTAGCTACAAATGATTGAACTTTTATGTGAGTTGGAATAAAACTCAGTAGCAAAGGCCAGTATGCTGGAAAGGGGATATAAAGGGAATATAAAGGGAGGGAGGGGAACTTGATAGGATGGTATTGTATATATGTAAATAGAATAACAGATTAATGGTGTTGGAAAGGCCTAAGTGAGGTCAGGTGAAGAGATTATATAAAGGAAAGATGGGGGAGGGCTAATCAAAATCTAAGACTGAACCAGGTATGGTGGTGCATGCCTTTAAGCCCAGCACTGGGGAGGCAGAGGTAGGAGGATTGCTGTGAGTTCAAGGCCACCCTGAGACTACATAGTGACTTCAAAGTCAGCCTGGGCTAGATTGAAACCCTACCTGGAAAAAAGGAAAAAAGAAAAAGAAAACCCTAAGTGGGGATGAATAAGTCATATGGAAACCTACTCTTTGGACAATGGAACATCCAGAAGACATAGATTGTTGCCAGAAAATTTTCAGTGCCAGGGATGGGATACCTTCCAGTGAGTTGTTGACCAGGGAGGTCCCTGATGCCCCCAAAATGTTACAGGCCATTGCCAAGGCTCTTGGTTTCACACCAGGAATAGATGGCAAGACCCTACTGGGGAAGACTCCACATACTTGGTGTGGTGGTTTGAATAGAATAGATGGCCCCCAATATATTCAGTTGTTTGTTTGTAGTTTGTATCTGCAGCCACCTGTAGTTTGTATCTGCAGCCACCTGGCTGGAGTCAGTGCCATTGTGTGGGTCTTAAGGTGTGGTGGTGGGTTTCAGGTTTCAATCTAAAGATATGCAAAGTGTGCCTAACAGGAGTTCCTGAAGTGTGCTGTGCTGTGTGGCTTTTGGCTTGAGGCTTGTGTTTTTCTCTCTCTCTGCTTGGGCCTGTGAAGGCAGGCCAGCTTTTTTTGTCATTATGGAACTTCTCCTAGATCTATAAGCTTTAATAAATATCCCTTCCTTCATAACTGTGCCTGGTTTGGAAGTTTATCTCAGTGAACCTGAAGCTGTCTGTTACATTTGGGCTGCAAGGTCACGGAGAAATCCTGCTGGAGCTGAGCTGAAAACCTCCTCCATGTAGACCAGCTGACAGAAAACTGGTAAAAGCCATACTGCAGGCAGTTCAATGGGAGAGAGAGAAATCACCAGTGGAGATAATCAACAATAGACACTGCAAGCCAGCCAGACCAAGTGAGCC
This sequence comes from Dipus sagitta, assembly GCA_036346955.1. Classification (NCBI taxonomy): domain Eukaryota; kingdom Metazoa; phylum Chordata; class Mammalia; order Rodentia; family Dipodidae; genus Dipus; species Dipus sagitta. Next base: position 52,564,549 of record CM070786.1, read on the forward strand.
AATGTGTGCAATAGTGGAATGTCTGTTATGTGGAAAACCAACTGCTCTCTAATTGGAATGGAGGCCCACTTCACAGGATGGAATAAATCCCTGATACTGAAAACCTATGACAGGGGTAGTCATGAACCCTAGAGGTATAACATCTGCTGGTGTCTGGCTAAATGTATATACTATGCTCACCAAACTGCCCAGTAAGCACTTCTCTTAATGTTCATACTCATATATTAATACTACTCTCACTTTTGGTTAGAGAGGCTTCTCTTTTCAGATGGTTGTGACCTTGGGATGACTCAGAAGGCACCACAGTGCTGAGAAGAAGTGACAAAGGAGTGCTCAGCACTAAAGCATCTGTATCACATCTTCCAAGGCTCAGGGTCCATTGTGGAAGAGGTGGCGGAAAGAATGTAAGAGCCAAAGGAAGGGTAGGACTCCTTACAACGTGCTCCTTCTGACACAAAATGGCCTGGATATCCATGAACTCACAGTGCCTTACACTACCTACACAAGACCATCATAATAGAAGGAAAAGATGACATCAAAATAAAAGAGAGACTGATTGAGAGGAGGAAGGGGATACGATGGAGAGTGGAGTTGCAAAGGGAAAACGGGGGGGGGGGGGATTATCATAGGTTATTGCCTATAATTATGGAAGTTGCCAATAAAAATAAATAAATTTTAAAAATACCTGAGGCTGGGCTAGAGAGATGGCTTAAAGGCACTTGCTTGCAAAGCCTGATGGCCTGGGTTCAATTCCCAGTACCCACATAAAGCCAGATACACAAAGTGGCACATGCATCTGGAGTTCATTTGCAGTGGCAAGAGTCCCTGGCATGCTCATATTCACTCTCTCTGTCATTCTCTCCCATAAATATATAAATAAATAAAATTTAAAAGAAACTCAAGCTACTATGGGAGACATTTATGCACAAGCCACTACAGGGTACATGCCCTTGAAGGGAATCTGGACTGCAGCCCCATTTTCTCTCTGCTTCCTGGCTGCCATGAAGTGAGCTTCTTACAGTACAAGCTCCTGCCATGATGTCCTGCCTCACAAAAGGCAACAGGGCCAAGTGGCCATTGAAGGAAACCTCCCTAATTGTTAACCAAATTGAACCGTTCTCTTGTTGATTTCTCTCTAGTATTTGTTAACATGACAAGAGCTGACCACCATAGAAGGGCATTTAAAGAGGTTGAGAGGATGGGACAGCTCTTCAGAAAAGGTACTCTCAGCAGATAATTCAATAGATGTTTACTAGAAAGGCAGAGCTATAAATAAGTAATTACAAAATAATTCCATGAGGGATCCTAAAGACATGAATAATGCACTGAGAGAGCACAATGCAGGAAGGGAGCCAGCCTCAGAGACATAAGGAATGTCTCACTGAGTAAAGAACTTTCTGGGTCTTTGTTTGCCAGATATACTAGTTAGTCAGCTGGATTTGCAGGATCATTTCTTGTTTGGTTGGCTAGCTTTTTGGTAAGAGAAAGGAAGAGGCTTTAGGGAGAGAGACCAAAAGGAGATTATCCTAATAGTTTAGCTGAGATTTTTATATGGTCTGAAAGAAAAAGTAGTAGTATAGGGCCTGCCTACATACAAACCACTACTAATGTAAGACCTCTGGTTCCAACTAATCCCCAGCACCTCAAGAACAAATTAAAAAAGGAAAAGGAAAAGTAGTGGGTCTGAGAGCTATGTGGATGTTTGGAATCCAGATCAACTGGTGTAAGGAGCTGAAAAGTGGGAGAGGCCACAGATGATTTTCAAATACTCAAGCTTGAGCAACAACAATGAGACTGATTAAATAAATCAGAAAAGAAAGAGGATAGATCTGATAGAGAAAAGTTTTTGTAGTATGTGTTTGTGCATGCACATACCATGGCACATGTGTGAAGGTCTGAGGACAGCCTCAGTGCATTTGTCCTTGCCATTGTGTGTGTGTGTGTGTGTGTGTGTGTGCGCGCACACACACACACGCACCAGTCTGACCCATGAGCTTCCAGATTCTCCTGATGCTTAGGCACACTGAGATTATAGACACATGTGCCACTTTGCCTATAGCTTTGCGTGGATGCTGGGTAATCAAACGCAGGCCAGCAGGCTTGGAGGCAAGCTCCTGTAACTGCTGAGCCATCTCTTGGGCTCCAAAAATGGTTTGGTATCTTTAAAAAAAAAAAAGTCAAACTTTAATGTTTTATGAGATACAGAGTGAAAGTAGCCAATAGGGAGTTAATATTAGTATGTCAGTATGATACTCAAACAGAATGACTTGGACTTTATGACTCTAGAGTCCATTAATAGCATAGATATGGATAAGATTACGTAAGAAAATCATGCATAAGGAAAAAAACTAAGGATCCATGTTGGCTTCCTAAAGAACATTTCAGAGTCCACCAAGTTTAGGATAAGGAAAAGAACTAACACAGATCAGTAGCATGGAAACCAAAAGAAAGGTTTTGAAAACCATAATGTCCCCTTACATTATCAATGTCTGATCTCCTCCCTGTCAGCCACTCAATCGGCTATTTTTCTCCTGTGTGTACCATTTGCTGCCTCATCACAGGCCTAGAAACCATGAGGCCAAACAACCACAGATTGGAGCTTTCAAAACCTCGAGCTAAAATATACCTTTTCTCTCTCTCTTCCTTTTTTTTTTGAGGTAAGCTCAACAGACTGCCTTTTTTAAAAAGTAGAATTTAGATAACTACTTTTTAAAATTTTTTTTATTTGTTAATTTACTTGACAGAAAGCGGCAAAGAGAAGAGAGAGAAGGAGAAAGAATGGGCATGCCAGGGCCTTCAGCTGCTGCAAATGAACTCCAGATGCATGCACCCCCTTGTGCGCATGTGTGACATTGCACGCTTGTGACACTGTGCATCTGGCTTACAAGGGACCTGGAGAATTGAACATCTGAGTCCTTAGGCTTCAAAGGCAAGCACCTTAACAGCTAAGCCATCTCTCTAGCCCACCTTTTCTCTTTATAAGTTAATTGCATCAGGTCCTTGTCAATGATAAAATAAGACTAACAAATACATTATAAAACAGCGGGCCGTGGTAGTACATGCCTTTAATCCCAGCATGTGGGAGGCAGAGGTAGGAGGATTGCTGTGAGTTCAAGGCCACCCTGAGACTACAGAATGAATTCCAGGTCAGCCTGGGCTACAGCAAGACCCTACCTCAAAAACAAACAAACAAACAAAAACCAATAGATGTCAAAGAGGGGTATGACAAATGTAGTTTTCAAAAAATATTGGGAGGACCGGGTGTGGTGGTGCATGCTTTTAATCCCAGCACCTGGGAGGCAGAGGTAGGAGGATCACCATGAGTTCGAGGCCACCTGAGACTACATAGTGAATTCCAGGTCTGTCTTGGCTACAGCAAGACCCTACTTTGAAAAACAAAATACATATGCATACATATATACATGTGTGTGTGTGTATGTGCACGCACGTGTGTGTGTGTTTAATAACATCTCTATTTTTTATTTTCCTAATATGAAAATATGTTTTAATTTTTAAAATCTAAATTGTAATCAAACCTTCTTTAATTCATAATAAGATTTATAGGATTACTTTAGGAGTAGGTATAATGATTTGGTAAGACAACACCTTATTTTGACATTCCTGTGATTATTGAGGCTATCTAGAGAAAGAGACAGAAAGACACACACACACAGTAAGAGAGAGAGAGAGAGAGAGAGAATTTGCATGCCAGGGCCTCTAACCACTGTAAATGAACTGCAGATGCATGCACTACCTTGTGCATCTGGCTTTATATGGGTACTGGGAATCAAATCCAGGTCCTTAGGCTTTGCCAGCAAGCACCTTAACCACTAGGCAATCTATCCAGCCCCCTATCTAGCCAACTTTTAATACAAAACCTTCTTTCTTTTTAATGAATTTTTAAAAATATTATTTATTTGAGAGAGAGAGAGAGAGAGAGAATGGGCACACCAGGGCCTCCAGCCACTGCAAACAAACACCAGATGCATGTGCCACCTTGTGCATCTGATTTACATGGGTCTTGGGGAATAGAAACTGGATCCTTAGGCTTCACAGGGAAACGCCTTAACCAGTAAGCCATCTTTCTAGCCCCACAAAATCTTTTTTCTTACTCTGATTGATGATCTGACCTTCAGCGACAACATTAGGTATAAAGTCAGCACTGAAATAGTCCATAAACAGAAAAGCCCTCTTCTACAAAGAAGGTTTTATCTTCCAGCAAACAACAACAACAAAAATAGGCCAAAGCTCTGTGCTTTGTTCCTTTGGTTTCATTCCATGGGAACAATTGATAAGCTATATTAATGAGATTAAGCCTGGCATTGTGGCATGTGCCTGTAATCCAAGAACTCTGAGATTATACTCTGGGGGGTGGGGCAGGAAAAATTTGAGTAGCCTGGAATACACGGTAAGACTGTCTCAAAGCAAAGTAAGAGCTATATGAAAGGCATGTGTTATAAGTGATAAGAGTAAAATTAGTTCATAGGGGCAAAAGTTTGGCAGCCCATCATCCTTTGTTCCGCAAGAGATCCAGGTCTTACTACTATTTCCCTCACTTTCTCTAACTGCTTACCTTAAGTCGTCTTTGCTGGCTATTGTCAAGGTGGAACAGCCAGTTTACAACCAATGAACTTAATATTGCTGCATCCAGGTACTTTCAAATCTAATCTTGTATTACTATACTGTGTACTTTGGCTAAATCTTTCTACCAAAATAAAGCACAATATCTTGTTTTTAGAAGAAACAAATGTATCACTATATTTGTATTTATGACCAAGTTTAAAAAAGAATCTGGTCATCTGCTTATTCAATCCATATTAATTTACCAGGTTGATACTGGGCAAGCTTTAAATAGCAACCAGACAACAGACTCATGCCACTGTCTAAAATGGGGTGCATTTCAAGTAAACAAATGTTTTCAAGTATTTAATATGTGTCAGGCACCATATCAAGCATCAGGGAAGAGTAATAAAAGCACAGAAATGGGGCTGGAGAGATGGCTTAGCGGTTAAGCGTCTACCTGCGAAGCCTAAGAACCCCAGTTCGAGGCTCGATTCCCCAGGACCCATGTTAGCCAGATGCACAAGGGGGCGTACGCATCTGGAGTTCGTTTGCAGTGGCTGGAGGCCCTGGCGCACCCAATCTCTATCTCTATATGCCTCTTTCTCTCTCTGTCACTTTCAAATAAGTAAATAAAATAAAATTTTTTTAAAAAGCACGGAAGGCTGGAGAGATGGCTTAGCGGTTAAGCGCTTGCCTGTGAAGCCTAAGGACCCCGGTTCGAGGCTCGATTCCCCAGGGCCCACGTTAGCCAGATGCAAAAGGGGGCACACGCATCTGGAGTTCCGTTTGCAGTGGCTGGAAGCCCTGGTGCGCCCATTCTCTCTCTTGCTCTCTATCTGCCCCTTTCTCTCTGTCGCTCTCAAATAAATAAATAAAAATGAGCAAAAAACAAAAAAAAGCACAGAAATGGTCCCTGCCCATGAAGCTTACTCAGTCTGGAGAAGACAGATATGTATATGTAAGAGCTAGATATATGTATGAAAAAGACTGATATGTGCAGCAATGGATGTTAGAACTTCTCAAAAGCGGGGCCAGGAGTGGTAATGCACACTTTTAATCCCAGCACTTGGGAGGCAGAGGTAGGAGGATCACTGTGAATTTGAGGCCACCATGAGACTACATAGTGAATTTCAGGTCAGTCTGGGCTAGAGAAAAACCCTACCTGGAAAAAAAAATCTAAGTTAAAATTAGAGAAGTTTTCAGGATTAAGGTTTAATTGCCTAAATAAAGCCGACAGGTATATCTAGGCACACTCTCTGTTCATCCCAACTGTGTACTACATAAGGTTGCACCTATTGGTCCCTTTCATTGCAGAAACAAAATACCAACTATTTCCCATGGGTTCCCATACTGACTAGATCCTCTATAGTTGGGTGGAATCCTATGACTAACTAGACTTACAGAAGAGCAGCGGGTTTATATCTGTTTTTCCTTTCTGCTATGAACATACAGGATTCGTGTTGAGATGGTAGTTCCTTAAGATCAAAGTAGCCCTACAGCAATGAATAAACCTCATGTATGGAGCCCCAGCAAACTGCCTGAACTGAACTGGCCAGAATTTTATACAGCAAAAAATAAGCATTTACTGTTGAGCCATTGAAATAGCATGTTTCTTGGACAATGCACCTTTTCATCGTATTATTAAAAACGCTATTCTGGGTCTTCACAGTAACAATTTATTTTGGCTTGCTTTCATTCATTAAGCAAATACTCACTGACTACCAAGTGCAGGTTAGGAAAGGCTTTTGGTGCTGAGAGAAGTGATGAGTAGAGCAGACAGCCTATGATCTTAGGAAGCTACATTTTAGAGAGGAGGACAGTAAAACCAAATTTCCAGGTGGTGATAAAATGGTAACTAATAAAAAATCATCCACTAATCTTGCCCCCTTCTAAATTCACCACCCCATTTTTTTTGGCCTTACTCAACAGTCTGTGGCTCACCACCATATTCAGTATCTTGACGCTACCCTCAACTCAGTCTTCTCTCCTTCCTCCCAATTTCCCTAGTTGCCTAGCAAAATGGCAATCTGGATAAATGCATTTTTGCCCTTCCCCATCTTTTACCTACTACCAGGTAGCTGAATATATATATCTTCAATGCTATTGTCATTGACCTCATGGCCACTGACACAGCTGTGTGGCAGTGCTCCCATCTTGACTTATCCAGTCTTCTCCCATTCTCCCTACAACTAGCTCACATTTCTTATCTGCTGAAGCTTCTAGAAGTCTTCTCCTACAAATACTTGCCATGAGTGATTTTGCTCCTAATGTCACTGAGAAACTTAAAGGAATAAGAACTTCTAGAGGGCCCACTACATCAGCCAACTTCCCCACCTTATCTCTGTACATCCAGCTTCTGAATTCCCTCCTGTTGCTCTGTTGCTATGGTTTAATTGTGTACCCTAAAGCTCATGTGTTGGAAAAATAATTAGGGAGGTTGTAAGGGTAGGGTTTTTATGCATTAGTGGCTTTATAAGAAGAAGTAAAAAAACCTGACTTAGTACTTCTGCTCTCTCTCCCCATATGATTCTGCTATATTTTGACATAGCAGTGAGGCCTTCTGTAGTTTCTGGCACTATACTGGACTTATCAGCCTCCAGAAGCATAAACTAAATAGGCCTCTACTCTTTCTCAATTATCTAGTCTCCCAGGTTCTTTATAACATAACAGATTAAGAAGGTATTGTAGAAGCTGTCTACTGTCCTATCTAAGGACAATTCTTGACCACATGTACTAGGTCCCATCACCTCTTGTCTCCTGTGCCAGAGGTTGCCACTCAGGTTCTTCCTTCCCCAGCTGTAAAGTGGTGGTCAGCAGACAGCTTCTATCTGTCAGCTCCTTCAAGATGTGCCAAAGCTGTGGCCATTTCTTCTGAAGTCATGCCCTTCCTGGGGGCAACCTACATGCAAATACTGAGCAATCTGGGGGCCAGCCATCAAGATACTCTGGAGAACAGAAATGCCAGAGCCCCCACGATGTTTGGCTGTAGCTTTGTTCCATCAGCTTCACAGTTTAGCCTCTGCCCAATCTTGATTCCTCCCCACTCCTCTCACAGTCTTGACCCCTCAAAATTGTTTCATCATCTGCTTACAGAGAACCCAACCTGACATATTATTTAGGTTGGATCCAGCTACTGTTCCCTCCCTCCCTTGTATCATCAACATTTCTCCTCTCTACTGACTCATCCCCATCATAATACATACAACAGTAACATCTCCTTTCTGAAAAAGCCAACCTCCCATTAAACTACTGCTGTATCTCTTTGCTCCACAGCCATATTTCTGGAATGTCTGAACTTATTCCTTGCCTATTTGGCTCTCTCTGTCCCACTCCTGACACCTTCATACTCACCACCTTGCAAAAACAGTTCTTGTCAGAGCCACTGATAACACAACGTTGTTATATCCAATGGTCAATTCTCAGTTCACATCTCACTGGACTTTTTTTTGTTTGTTTGTTTTTCCGAGGTAGGATCTCACTCTGGTCCAGGCTAATCTGGAATTCACTATATAGTCTCAGGATGGCCTCGAACTCATGGTGATCCTCCTACCTCTGCCTCCCAAGAGCTGGGATTAAAGGCACATGCCACCACGCCTGGCTTTTTAATTTAATTTAATGTATTTTGGTTTTTTGATGTGGGGTCTCGCTCTAGTGCAGGCTTACCTGGAATCCACTATGTAGTCTCACAGTGGCCTCAAACTCATAGCAATCCTCCTACCTCTGCCTCCCCAGTGCTGGGATTAAAGGCATACACCACCACACCTGGCTGCTCTCATGTTCTTAACAAGACCTCCCTTAATCATCAAACTTTTTTTTTATTGACAACTTCCATAATTACAGACAATAACCCATGGTAATTCCCTCCCTCCCCCCACTCTCCCTTTGCAACTCCACTCTCCATCATTCGTTTTCCCCTCTCAGTCTCTCTTTTATTTTGATGTGATCATCTTTTACTCCTATTATGATGGTTTTAAAATAGAAATCCCATCACCTTACTGGCACTTCCTATCTCCTTTAATACATCACTATCATATTCATTGGATTGCTTATGGTCTCCACTAACTTGTCAGCTTCAAGATGGCAGGAGCTATCCTACATTAGCTTCTAGTGATAGAGGTGGGTACTTAACACTTCTGAATGAATGAATGAATGAAAAAGTATGGTATCAAAATAGTGACAGCCTTGGGGAAGGAGAAATATTTCAGCAGGAATAAATAGTGGGAAGGGGCAAATTATTTGAAGATACATAGAAAAGAGCAGTCTTGGCAGTCAGAAAGTAACTGTATAGCACAAAAATGAGTGACTTGACCGTATGGAGGAACACCAAGTTATGTTTTGGGTGACTGAAACACAAACTTTGTCAGAGTTATCAGAGAGATAAGTCTAACTTATGTAGGGCCTTATGAATTTTGATAAGAAATTTGGCTTTCATTGCAAGTATGATGAGGAGCCTTCAGTTGTAAGTAAAGGAGCACACAACTTGATCTATCTATATAATGTATATTATATGTAATACTGTATTATATATAATGTATATTTTATATATAGAGAGAACAAGAGAGAGAGATTACATTGGCTGTGTGTGACTACTGGAATGTAGCGGGAAGGAGTATGGAAAGTGTAGACCAATGATAGGCTACGTTTGTCATCAAAATCAAAGACGGGAATATATGGGATGGGAATGTGATCAGCATAGTGGGAAATAGTGCAAAATTTGAAAGAAATTTGAAACAATAGGATTTCACTTATGTTTTTTATAGGGGCACAAAAGGAAGAGAGAATTCACACAAAATGTCTTACTTTTGTCCTGCAACCTGGAGTCCATTCAGGTCAATGTAATTAATGTTTACCAAATCCATGGATGAAAGGAAATCATTGTGGGGAATGGAAAATATTGCATTTTTTTGTTTGTTTGTTTTGTTTTGCTTTGTTTTTAGAGGCAGGGTCTTGCTCTAGCACAGGCTAACCTGGAATTCGTTATGTAGTCTCAGGGTGGCCTCGAACTCATGGCGATCCTCCTACCGCTCTGCCTGCCAAGAGCTGGGAATAAAGGCGTGCACCACCACGGCCCGAGTTTGCGTTGAGTTTTTTTAAGTGTAGTTTAAAAGGTATCTGCGGAAGAGCCTTCGAACCCCGGCAGGAGAGTGTGGGCCGGACACGTACCTCATCTCCTTTCCCACAGTGACGGTGACAGCGGGACAGAAAGGGGAGGGCGGGGACGTTTACACAGTATGTACGTGTGATCATGTCGCTCGTGAGGGCCTTTTTCTCCGGGTGCGCGGACCGCCAGGGGGTCCTGCGCAGCGGAGCGGGTCCGGGAACGGCCTCCGGGAGCGGACGAGCCCGCTCGCGGTGGGACCGCCCTCGGCGGCGGGACGGGACTCCGGGCGAGCGCCCTGCAGGGACCCGCCCCTTCTCCGCCCGCCCCTGCGCTCCTCGCGGCCGCCTACTCATCACCTCTCCCCGGGACTGACCGTGGGCTCGGCCAGCCGCAGGCCCCCTAGCGTCTTTCCGTTCAGCCAAGGCCCGCTCGCGCCCGCGGCTCCGGACCCCGCGGCGCGCGCCCCTCCGCCCGGCGGGGGAGACCCCGCGCGGCCCCGCCCCGCGCCCGCCAACTCCCGCGGCCCGCGGCTCCCATTGGCCGCCGCCTTCCCGCTCTCCTTCCCGAACCGCCATTTTGAAAATCTTGTTGATTCTCAGGAGCCGAGCGGAGCGGAGCGAGCGCGCGGCGCGGGCGTCACGCCACACAGCGGCCCGCGCGCCTTCTCCTCGGCGTCGGCCTCGTGCTGAGCTCGCGCCGGGCCCGCGGCGGCCAGGACCTCGCGGTGAGGATTCGCCTCGGGGAGCCGAGGCCCGGCCGTCCTCCGCGCGCGGCCGCCGGGCCAGGGACGCGGCCATTTGGACAGCGGCCTGGCGCGGGGGAGGGGAGGGGAGCGGAGCGGAGCGGAGGGCAGGGGAGGGGCGGCGGGCGGGGGCGCCGCGGGTTCCCGCCGCGGGCGTCCCGGGACGGCGGGCGCAGCCCCGGGGTCTCCGAGGAGGAGCGCCGCGGCCGCCCCGTCCGGCGCGGGAGGGAAGCAGCGAGCGGCTCCTCCCGCCCGCAGGTCCCCAGCATGTCGTCCTCGGCCCCCGCCGCGGAGGGAGACGACGCCACCGCCCAGCCCGCGTCCGACCAGGACCCCGAAATGCCCGGCCGCAGGGACGACAGCGACGACGAGGAGGAGGACGAGGAGGAGGACGACGACGAAGAGGAAGAGAAAGGTGGGGAGGACGCGCATCCCTCGGTGATGGATTTTGCAAAGTTCTTTTTTCCACCAGGAAGCTGCTCTTGGAACCATCAAGTCAAAAGATGCTCTGCAAGATCTGTGCTGAGCGATGACAGAATCTCTGGATTCTCTCTTTAAGTATTTATTAGTGTTGTTTCGAATCGGGAGTGCAGCTGACTTGTCGCCCGCAGTGTCCCTTCAGAACACTTCGTCATTTGACAGGAAGTTTGTCTCAGATCTGGGTTTTGCACCATCGTTGTATCTGCCAGCAGAATGCTTTCATTTTACTAATTCTATTATGTATATTTTGCTTTTGAGGTTGTTGTAAGGCCTTCGTGTAACCTGATACTTGAGTTCTTCATGCTAATCCTGGAAGTGTTTTAAATATTTTAAACTATTTTTATATCTGCTGAGTTTCAACAGAATAGTTTTCTTTCGCTAGATACGTCGGTGAAAGCTGTTACTATTTGAGAAACTAGTTAAAAATGAAAGTGAACTGTGAACGAAAGTTGCATATGAACCCACAATTGTCTCGGTTTGGGAGCTAATTCTACCCTAAAGGGAAGTGGCATTAACCATCTTTTGCCTCAAGGCTGAACCTAGAAGCTAGTGATCCAGAGTGGTACTGTGTGTGTTTATCCAAGATGCATGCAGCCGTGCCTCTTCCAGGTACACTCGTGTCCTGAGATAATTTCAACCATTTAAAATTTCCAGGCACCATTCTTAACATGCTTTTATGATACTAGAACAATCTACCATTATTGCAAATAGTCTCAGCCGAATCTGAGCAGGTTGAAGTCCTCTTCCCAAGCTGTGCTCTTAAGTCAGCATTTTATAAATACAAGTGGGGTTAATATGACAAAGTATGCCTCTTGGTTTGTGTGCTGTAAGACAGGAGTATGTCCATATTAAGTATAGCATTGGTTTTAACTCTTAATGTAAAGTTGTCTAGTGTCAATTTTTTTTACTTATAATAATTAAATTTGGTTGCAACATCTCAGTACCAGCTAAGACTTTCTTCCCACTTTGTCCCCTAGTTTTTCTTTTTTATTTCTTACTGTTCCTAGGGAGACAAGATTGAGATATTGTCAGATGGCAAGTTTTCTTAGAAATTAGGGAAGGTGTGTAAATATACTATAAACAGACAAAACACTAGTGCCTGGAAGGCTAGCTGTAGTTCCAAAAATCCTGGATTTTGTCCTACTGAATAAATTACAAGTTGTTTTTAAAAAGTAATTTGTAAAAGGTTTAGTCCCTGACAGTTTCAGGGCTCTTCATTATCATTCATTTTTCTCCTTTGAGGTATTTGTAGGACAACTAGAGTTGTAAACATTTTATTTTATTTAACCCAGAGTATTTAACTTCAACACAGTGACATGAATAAAGTTTGTGTCAAATAAGGCATCAGATTATCCAGAATTGGAAGTGATTTAGAGGATGATAAAATTACTGGTAGAAAGATGACTCCTAAATATTTAGAAGCTGAGTAAGTGGTATTGCTGTTTTCTAGGGGGAAAAATTTCTGTGGATGTGAGCAAGCTTGCAGATGATTATGACTTCACTATTGGATTTTTTAAAAATATTTTATTTATCTATTTAATTGAGAGAGAGAGAAGAAGAAGCAGCAGAGAGAGAGAGAATGGGCACGCCAGGGCCTCCAGCCACTGCAAACAAACTCCAGATGCATGCACCCCCTTGTGCATCTGGCTTACGTGGGTCCTGGGGATTTGAACCGGGGTCCTTAGGCTTCCCAGGCAAACGCCTTAACCGCTAAGCCATTTCCCCAGCCCACTCTTGGATGTTTTAAGTGCCTGTGGGACATGCACGGAGATGTGTTCAGGTGGCACTCAGGCAGATATTTGCTCAGAATCTCCTAAGAAAGTTAGGGCCTGAAGTTAGACTGGAAAGTTATTAGCAAGTGAGTGGCTTAAATTACTGATGGAGAAAAAAACTGAACAATTAATAGAAGCTGTCATAACATATTGACTGCGGTCTTTCCCTGCAAGTCCTTACATTCTCAAATCCTACCTACCTGGTAAAACCTGTACCAGTGTTTTGCTTCTTTTGTTCTAGTCTCGGAATAATCCCTCAACTCAAAACTTGTTACCTTTTCCCCCCACCCTGTGGTATGTTGAACCCATAGACTTGATCATTTTGGACAAGCATTCTAACTGTTGAACCATACCCCAACCCTTTTTTGTATTTTTCTTGAGGTAGTTTTATCATCTATACTAGAGTATACTATTTGTCTCATTTTTCTACAAGACATTTAAAAAATGCTCATTGTTTGGATCTATTCTAAGCTTTGGATAAGACAGGTTTTCATTTGAATGAATGAAAGGATGGCCAACAATATATAAGGTTTTTTAAGGTTTTTTTTCCAATCTGTACTAAACAGAAGGGTTAACATGAATATCATTTATTACACTACAGAGTAATGCCAAGCCAACTGGTTATAGAAATTTTTATTATCTGGGAACATGTGCATAGATAGGAGGAATAAAGTCAGCTGTTCTCTTGTACAATAGGATGACCATTTGATAAGCTAAAATAACTTATTTTACATTTTATGAAGAACTAGGAAGGAGTTCAAAGACCCCAAACACAATGAAATAAGATTGAAATACTGTCTTTGATTATTATATGTTATATACATGTATTTGATTATCATACAATAAAGTTTAAATTTATAGTTATGCATCTGTTTAAAAAAAAAAAAAAGATTAGGGCTGGAGAGTTGGCTTAGCACTTAAAGGCACTTGTTTGCAAAGCCTGATGGCCCAGATTTAATTCCCCAGTACCCATGTAAAGCCAGATGAATAAAGTGGGGTATGTATCTGGAGTTAGTTTGCAGTGGCAAGAAGCCCTGGTATGCCCATTCATTCTCTTTCCCCCCGCTTGCCAATAATAAAATACTTAAAAAAAAAAAAAAGATTGGTAAGCTACATGGTTTTTAAGTATTTTATTTGTTTGAGAGAGAGAGAAAGAGACAAATAGAGAATTGGTGCACCAGGACCTCTATCCTCTGCAAATGGACTCCAGATGCTTGCACCACCTTGTGCATCTGGCTTGACATGGGTACTGGGGATTCAAAATTGGATCCTTAGGCTTTTCAGGCAAGCACTTTGATCGCTGTGCCATTTCTCCAACCCTCAGATCATATTTATATAAGTTAGTTGACGATAATAACAATGATTGTACTTGGATAAAAGTTGTTTGTTTGTTTGTTTGTTTGTTTGTTTGATTGGATTCTTGTCCTCTTGCCAGTGAGGTAAACCATCACTCTTCCTTGGTGCTTCATGTTTCATGTCATTTGTTTCTCAAAACCATATTCAGGAAGAAAGTGAAGTATTGGGTTTAGAGGATCATTTTCTCCACATGTTGAGTAAACAAACTAACATTTTACCTTTTGTTATTTATGAAATATTAAATTCATTTCTAGAAAAGAGTCTCATCGTGGAAGGCAAAAGAGAAAAGAAAAAAGTAGAAAGGTTGACAATGCAAGTGTCCTCCTTACAGAGAGAACCATTTACAATTGCACAAGGTAAGTTTATTCTATAATTCTTTGATTTTTGTAGTGAAAATGCTCTCATACACAACAGTGATCATTAGTAGTATTTTGTACTAGCAATGCAATGGGTATTTAAGAATAATATACTTTTGCCATAATTTTACTTTGCCCCAGCAGCACAGAGTAATACAAGTTATTCTATAGATATACTTCACATTAAATTACTTTGGAAATGATTAGTAAGCACTGAATATATATGGTATTTTTTTCCCCCTAGGGAAGGGTCAAAAACTGTGTGAAATTGAAAGGATACATTTCTTTCTAAGTAAGAAAAAAACGGATGAACTTAGAAATCTACACAAACTGCTTTACAACAGACCAGGCACAGTAAGATCTTTTTTTTTTAATTATCTTATTTGTGTGTGAGTGTGTGTGTGTAGCATGTGCATGTGTGCTCAAATGTGCATGTACCACTTTTTTTTTTTTGCCCCATATGTGGACAGCTTGGAATTGAACCCTGTCCTTTTCAAAGCACTTTCAACCACTGAGCCATCTTCCCAGCCCCATAGGCCTTTTTAAAAATATCTTTAATGTTTCACATATTTAAATGTTTAAATGCTTTCCAATAGAATTATAATTTTAATTCTGTAAGACTTTATTTTTATTTATGTATAAGCAGAGAGGAGAGAATGGGTACACCAGGGCCTCCTGCCACTTCAAGTAAGTTCCTTTAACCACTGAGCCATCTCTCTAGCCCGAATTCTACAAGACTTGAATGATCAACTAGGTTAATTTCTGTACTGTATCAGTGAGCAAATTGAACCACACACTTGTTAAATAACTTGTCATTGTTCATATAGCTAGATATTAGCAATCTGAACTATAATATCCAGATTCTTTCTGATAGTTTTTATTCTGAACTTAGAGCTGGAGGTATAGTTCAGCAATAAAATGCTTGTCTAGCATACCTGAAGCTCTGGGTTGGATCTCTAGCAATACCAAAAAAAAGGGAATTTTACTCCAAAGTGAAATTGAAATTCTGTAATACAAACTGATAATTTTTAGTGATTTTAAGCATGTTAGAAGAAACTTAATTTTGGATGTTTTGGCCATTCAAAATAAATGGTTCTTTGTAATTGTATCTCATTTTAGGTAGGTATCTGATCATGGTGGGTGGCAATTCTTTGCCAAAGGATTTGTTACTTTGCTTTGGATTGTGCATGGGCACAGTAAAAGATTGATGCTGTTAAAGTGTCTGAAGTATTGCATAAGTTATTTTCATATGTACTAGTCTCCATTCTGAGAATAATATTTTTTTCAAATTTTTAAATTGCATTTTATTGTTATTTATTTATTTATTTATTTGACAGAGAAAGAAAGAATGGGTGTACCAGGGCCTCCAGCCACTGCAAAGGAACACTAGACACATGTGCCCCCTTGTGCATCTGGCTAACATGGGTCCTTGGGAATCCAACCTGGGTGCTTTGGCTTTGCAGGCAAATGCCTTAACCGTTAAGCCATCTCTCCAGGCCTTTTTTTTTTTTTTTTTTTTTTTTTTTCTATGAGAGAGTATTGGTACTCCATGGCTTCCAGCCACTGCAATTGAACTGCAGATGCGTTCGCCATCTAGTGTGCATGTACGACCTTGTGCGCTTGCATCACCTTGTGCGTCTGTCTTACATGGGATCTGGAGAGTTGAACATGGGTCCTTAGGCTTTGCAGGCAAGCATCTTAACTTTAAGCCGTCTCTCCAGTCCAAGCAATCTTAATTTACTCAAGTCTCATTCAGTATTCCTTATTCTTCAAAGAATGAAGTCAATGGCTTCTTGGCTTGGAAAATCAGAAATGTTACCAGTAATATACATTGCTTATAAGAAAGGTTTTTGTTTTTCGACGTAGGGTCTATCTCTAGCCCATCCTGACCTGGCACCAACTCTGTAGTTCCAGGCTGGCCTCAGACTCACAGCAGTCCACCAACCTCTGCCTCCCAAGTGCTGGGATTAAAGGCATGTGCCACCATACCTGGCCAAGATATATTTTTTAGTAGTATTTTCTTTTTAAAAAAATGTTTATTTTAGAGGGAGAGAGGCAGATAGAGAATGAGCATGTCAGGGCCTTTATCCATTGCAAATGAACTCCAGGTGCATGGGCCGCCTTGTGCATCTGGCTCACATGGATTTGGGGACTCGAACCTGGGTCCTTAGGCTTCGCAGGCAAGCACCTTAACTGCTAAGCCAGCTCTCCAGCTCTCTCTTTATTTTGATATATTTTACTTTTTTGCAAGCAAAGAGAGGGAGAGAGAATGGGCGTGTGCCACTGCAAATGAACCTGAGCGATTAGACTTTGCAAGCAAGCACCTTTAACCACTGGACCATCTCTCCATCCCAGAAAAAAATTTTTTTTTGTTTGTTTGTTTCTTTTGTTTTACAAGGTAGGATTTCACTCTAGCCTAGGCTGACCTGGAATTCAGTATGTAGTCTCAGGGTGGTCTCGAACTCACTGTGATCCTCCTACCTCTGAGGCCTCCCAAGTGCTGTGTTTAAAGGCGTGCACCACCATGCCTGGCTAAAAGATATATATATATAAATTTTATTTATTTGAGAGAGAGAAAATGGGTGTGCCACGGTCTCCAGCTGCTGCAAATGAACTCCAGATGCACGTGCCATCTTGTGCATCTGGCTTTTGTGGGTGCTAGGGAATCAAACCTGGGTCCTTTGGCTTTACAGGCAAGTGCTTTAACCTCCAAGCCATCCCACCAGCCCTGAAAGATATATCTTTAAGTAATAACTTTCTACAACTGGTGCTGCCAGATAACAGTTCAGGTACATATTCCTAGGTGGAAATGGATTAAAATTCAAACTTTTCAAAGAATTAAACTGGTAGGATTTTTATAGTGTTACTGTATTAGTAACATTTTGCAATTTTGAACAATAAATGTTGACTATTGTAATTTGGGAGTTGTATATGGAAATAAAGAGTCTGCTTTTCTTTTGTACATTATTGGACAGTAGCATTAATGATAAACATTTTCAGGTGTCCTCATTAAAGAAGAATGTGGGTCAATTCAGTGGCTTTCCATTTGAAAAAGGAAGTACACAATATAAAAAGAAGGAAGAAATGTTGAAAAAGTAAGTCATTTTTATAGATACCATGTTTTTGATCAATGTGCTCTATTTATTAATAC
Source organism: Dipus sagitta (assembly GCA_036346955.1). Taxonomy (NCBI): domain Eukaryota; kingdom Metazoa; phylum Chordata; class Mammalia; order Rodentia; family Dipodidae; genus Dipus; species Dipus sagitta. Next base: position 52,582,070 of record CM070786.1, read on the forward strand.
TAAAAAATTACTGCTCATTTATTTCAGTAGATGACTGCTATCTCCTTTAGGTGCCAAGATTTGACCCATACTTCACAGCAATACATTGAGATATTCATTACTGTCTAATAAATAGTGACTGTTAAGATTATTGATTCTGGGGCTGGGGAGATGGCTCAGTAGTTAAAGGTGCTTGCTTTCACAGAGCCTTTAAAATTGGGTTCAGTTCCCCAACACTCATGTAAAGCCTGATAAAGGAAGAAGCCCTGATGCATCCGTACATTAATATTCTTTCTCAGAAACAATTTGTTTAGAAATTTTCTTGTTTCCTAGAAGAATGTATATATGTATATATTTCAGAGTTCAAAACGCAGAAGGTCTAAAGGCAATGTAGTGAAAATTTTTCCTATTGCTATTTCCTGTCAGTGACCCTTGTTTCTTTCTTTTTTTTTTTTTTTTTAAATTTATTTATTTGAGAGCAACAGAGAGAGAGAGAAAGAGGCAGAGAGAGAGAGAATGGACGTGCCAGGGCTTCTAGCCACTGCAAACAAACTCCAGATGCGGGCACCCCCTTGTGCAACCTGCTAACATGGGTCCTGGGGAATCAAGCCTTGAACCATAGGCGTCACAGGCAAGCGCTTAACTGCTAAGCCATCTCTCCAGCCCACCCTTGTTTCTTTTTTTAAGCCATTTAAAAATGATTTGGTGGCTAGAGAGATGGCTTAGCTGTTAAGGCACTTGCCTGCAAAGCCAAAGGACTCAGGTTCGACTCCCCAGGACCCACGTAAGCAGATGCACAAGGGGGTGTACGCATCTGGAGTTCGTTTGCAGTGGCTGGAGGCCCTGGAACACCCATATCTCTCTTTTCCCCAAATAAATAAATAAAAGTAAATAAATTTTAAAAAATGATTTTGGAGGGATGGCTTAGCGGTTAAAGCATTCGCCTGCAAAGCCAAAGGACCCTGGTTCCATTCCTGAGGACCCACGTTAGCCAGATGCACAAGGGGATGCACATGTCTGGAGTTCGTTTGCAGTGGCTGGAGGCCCTGGCACGCCTATTTTCTCTCGTTCTCTCTCCCTTTTCCTCTGTAAAATAAATAAATAAAAATAAAATATTTAAAAATGACTTTTGAAGGTATCTTGTTTGATGCATTGTTCTTCACCATAATGTAATGTTTGTCAAATGTCCATAATTTAAGAATTTAAATAATAAAAATGATCACCTAGTTCTTCATTGAAACATTGTCATAGTCTGAATGCTAAGGAGAAAATTTAATGCTGACTCACTAGCCCAGGTAATTATTGAGTCCATGAATTTTGTAGTATTGAAAAATTACTTTCATAATTTTCTAGTGAATTTAAAGTTATTCTTGTGCTGCTTTTAAACTTTATTGGTAAATGGCCTTTATAATTTCCTAATGCTCTAATTGGTTGTATGCTAGCCAGGGTGTTGATTTATAGAATCACTTGTTCAGTATTATCTAGATTAGGTTAACCTACCGGCAGGCAGCCAGTGAGGATTATTTTAATTAGGTTACTTGATATGGGAAGACCCACTTTCACTGTGGGCAGCACCATTCCATGGGCAAAGGTCTTGGACTGGATTAAAAAAAAAAAAAAAAAGAGCTGGCTAGGCATGAGCATTTGTCACTCTGCTTCCTCATTGTGGGTTGAATGTGATCAAGCTCCTGCCTCTGCCTTTCCCACCATGAACTGTAACCTGGAACTGTTTGCTGAAATAACTCATTCTTCCCCTAGACTAATATTTGTTGGGTTTTGTTTTCCAGTAATGACAAGGTAACTGATACAGTCAAGTTTATTAAGAGTAAGCTTCAGAGGGCTAGAGAAGTTGCTTAGTGGTTAAGGCACTTGCCTGCAAAGCCTAAGGACCCACATAAACCAAATACACATGGTGGTGCCTGTGTCTGAAGTTCATTTGCAGTGGCTAGAGGCCCTGCACTCCCATTCTCTCTCTGTCTCTCTCAAATAAATAATTTTTTTTTTAGCTTCAGAGAAACTGCTATTTTTTGTATATAGCAGCCAATTTTGTTGGCTCTTAACCTTTATATTATAGGGATTATCTGTAATTCTTCTGTAATCACCTTGGTTTTTCCCACTTTCTGTTTCAGATTCAGAAACGCCATGTTAAAGAGCATCTGTGAAGTTCTTGATTTGGAGAGATCTGGTGTAAATAGTGAGCTAGTGAAACGGATCTTGAATTTTTTAATGCATCCAAAGCCTTCTGGAAAAGTGAGGATCAGTCTATTTAGTAAATCAGTTATTAGTAGCCTTTCTTTGTTTTCCTTTTGCTGTGCTGTTTTAACAGCAGCATTGTGATCAATATCAGTAATGTCACCTGCATTTAAATTGTGCTTGTTTATTTGAGATAAAGAGGGAGAGAGAATGGGTACACCAGGACCTCTTGCTGCTTCAAACAAACTCCAGACACATGTGCCACTTTGTGCATCTGGCTTTACGTGGGTACTGAGGAATCAAACCCAGACCTGCAGGCTTTAAAAGCAACCTCTTTAACACCTGAGCCATCTCCCCAGCCCTTATCACCTGCACTTAAAGAATATCTCTTCCATTGACATAATTAGCCGGGCATGGTGGCGCACTCCTTTAATCTCAGTACTAGGGAGGCTGAGGTAGGAGGATTGCCATGAGTTCGAAGCCACCCTGAGACTACATAGTGAATTCCAGGTCAGCCTGGGCTGGAGTAAAACCCTACCTTAAAAAACCAAAATAAATAAGTAAATAATAATTAAATGTCAGATAAGAGAAAATATAGACTAGAGGCCATGAATTTTGTCTCTGGAAGAAGGGAAATAGGTTGAGGTGTTGGGCTGGGAAGAAGTGTACTGTCTAATAAGGACAGGAAAGATAAAAGGGATGTGAGAGTTGGTTATTTCCTAGGTCTTGGGTTAAACTTATAGAAAGGTGACTTTAGAGATATGAATCTTTTAGGTATATTTTTACAAACCTATAACTTAAGCATTCAAGAGGAAAAAGCAGTATTGTGAATTTAAGGCCAATCTGGATTCAATAGTCAGATGATGTCTTTTTAAAAAACAAAAAACACTGGCTGGGGGTGTAGCTCAGTTGGTACAGAGTGTTTACCTGGCATGCCTGAGGCCCTAGATTCATTCCCTAGCACCATCTAAAACCTGTGTTGTGGCACATGCCTGTAATCCCAGCACTTCAGGAGGATCAGAAGTTCGTGATCATTCTTGGATACAAAGGGAATTTGTGTCCAGAGACCCTATCTAAAAACCAAAACAGCCACAAACAAGTTAAAAGAAAACACACCTGGCTAGGGCTGTAGTAGAGTACCTAGTATGCATGAGGCTGTAGGTTTGAATACCAGCATTGCAAAGAGAGATGATTCTTATTTTCCTAGTTTGATTTCCAAAATCTTCAGTAACACCAGTAGAACAGGGAAATAAATGACTGTAATTTTCATGCTTTTCTAAAAAATTACATTGTTTGCCTTTTTTACTATACCTGGCATGGGTGACTTACAACATGCATGGAAGTGCTACTTTATTTTAGGTGTGCTAGTCAATGTTTCATGTTTCCTCATTTTGATAAGGGATAAGGGGTTTAGAGGACTCCATGTGGCCAGGGGAAGCAAGCATAGAGAAACACAAGGCAAGAACAGCTCTGTGACTTTTGACTTTGCTGTTCTTGATCCTGCTCAAGATTTGTTATACAAGGGCAGATGAAAGGATAATAAAGATGATGCTTTTGTTGAGCAGCTGTAAGTCCAAGGGTATGATGTGTTTTTTTTTGTTTTGTTTTGTTTTTCTGAGGTAGATCTCACTGTAGCCCAGGCTGACCTGGAACTCACTCTGTAGTCCCAGGCTAGCCTCGAACTCACAGGGATCCTCCTGCCTCTGCCTAATGAGTGCTGAGATTAAAAGCATGCGCCATCACACCTGGCTGGGTAAAGGACTACTTTTATATTTTCATTTATTTATTTGTTTATTTATTTTTGGTTTTTCAAGGTAGGGTCTCGCTCTAGGCCAGGCTGACCTGGCATTCACTATGTAGTCTCAGGGTGGCCTCGAATTAACAGCGATTCTCTGCCTGTCTCTCAAGTGCTGGGATTAAAATGTGCCACCACACCCAACTTAAAAATTTTTTTTTATTTCACTGTGGCTGTCCCTACACTTCTTTCAGATTACATGTGGCAAATTGATCACTTTCCACAGATGCAGTTTATTAACATTTAATGAGGACCCACGAACTTAGGTTGATATTTTAAAATTGCATGCCAACAAAGCCATGATTTGTACAAAACATTTAGTTTCCAAAGAATTGAGAGAGTGACATTTTGTTGTGGTATGTTTATTTAGTATTTGCCTTAAATTAGTTCAGTTACCCTTTGCTTCTCATGAAGTCTTTTACAATGTGCTGCTTTGTTTGAAATGTATGAAAATTCAGCCTCACACTGAAGTGTAGTTAAAAAAATATATTTCCCACTGGGTGTGGTGGCGCATGCCTTTAATCCCAGCACTTGGGAGGCTGAAGTAGGAGGATCGTGACAAGTTCAAAGTCCGCCTGAGACTGCATAGTGAATTCCTGGCCAACCTGGGCTAGAGTGAAACCTTACCTCAAACCGCCCCCCCCCCCAAAAAATTTCCAAAACACTTTAAATAATTATAGATACTCTCTTGATACTAATTCAAAAACTCCACAAATAGTAGTTTATTAAAAGTTAGTTATGGGGCTGGGGAGAAGGCTTAGAAGAAAAATCACCTGCTGCTCAAGCTGGAATATTCAAATTCAATCCAAGACCCAGGTGTTTTTTTTTTTGTTGTTGTTGTTTTTTAAACCAAGCTAGGGCTGGAGGGATGGCTTACCAGTTAAAGCACTTGCCTGCTAAGCCAAAGGACCATGGTTGGATTCCTTAGGACCCACGTAAGCCAGAGGCACAAGGTGATGTATGTGTCTGGGGTTCATTAGCAGTGCCTGAAGGCCCTGGTGTGTCCATTCTCTTTCTCTCTGCCTCGTTCTCAAATAAATAAATAAAAATAATTAAGAAAAAATAGCTAGAAGCCATGGCAGGTTTTTGTAATCCCAGCACACTAACAGGGAGATGGGAGGCAGAGACAGAATCCCCTGGAAGCACATGGTAAGTGTAGCAAAACCCAGCAGTGCAAGAAACCCTGCCTCAAATGAGATGGACAAGTGAGGACTGGCCTGAAAGCTGGCCTCTAGTTTCCACATGAGCATTGGTAGTGTACTCATAGTTGCACACATAATAATCAAAATACATATTTTGAAAGTTATACTATGGTAGCTGAAGGCATGGTAATAAGGTTGGGCCTTTTGCCTATGGGTGATCCTATAAAATCATTTAACATTTGGAAATCTGTGAATGCCAGCTGTTGATCAATGTTGAACAATGTCAACAAGTCATATTCACTAATATAAACAGTCTAAGCCAGGCATGGTGGTGCACGCCTTTAATCCCAGCACTCAGGAGGCAGAGGTAGGAGGATTGCTGTGAGTTCAAGGCCACCCTGAGACTACATAGTTAATTCCAGGTCAGCCTGGACCAGATTGAGACCCTACCTCAAAAAAACAAACAAACAAACAACTATATATGTATGTATGTATCTTGGAAAAAATTTTAAGGTCCTGGGAAACTATCAAGTTGATTGAAGTAAGTTGAATTTTCTAACATTCTAATTTCCATTTGCAATTATAAAACTTATTGGTAGTAAATACTGTTAGTGGCCCTTCAGGGAACACAGTCACCTTATTTTTGAGAAAATATATAAAATCTGAATGGCCATATTTGTCAGTTCTTACAGAAATATTCCATAAGCTAGAGGTGTATTTCAGTAATAGAGCACTTGCCAGTATGTATAAGGCCCTGGGTTCAAAACTCATAACACCTCAAAAATTAAGTGTTCCATTATAAAAGTAGCTAGTTTAACTTTGAATTCAGTCTACTCCACAAAATGCTTTTCTTTTTTAGTTTTTTTTTTGAGGTAGGGTCTCACTGTGGTCCAGGCTGACCTGGAATTCACTATGTCGTCTTCAGGGTGGCCTTGAACTCACGGAGATCCTCCTACCTCTGCCTCCCGAGTGCTGGGATTAAAGGCGTGCGCCACCACGCCTGGCCACAAAATGCTTTTCTTGGGAGGGAGGAAAATGTTAAACTTCAGTTTGTACCCAAAGTACTTCATATGTATCTCCCATGTTGTCACAGGAATTATGTATAATTGTGCTTGAATTGAGAGTTAATAACACAATTGACATTGTTTCATCAAGGATATTCTTTTTTTTTGTTTTGTTTTTTGTTTGTTTGTTTGTTTTTTTGAGGTAGGGTCTCACTCTAGCTCAGGCTGACCTGGAATTCACTGTGTAGTCTCAGGCTGGCCTTGTACTCATGGTGATCCTTCTACTGGGATTAAAGGCGTGTGCCACCACGCCTGCCAAGCATATTCTTAAGTGAAACTGTTTTCATAGTTGTGAGGAACACATTGGCTTGGTACATTGGGCTGGCTTAAGTACCTTGATTAGTCCTTAGGAGCCATCAGTTTTACCTACCCTTTATTTTGCATAATTACTACAAATTTCAGCACAGTGACACTAGCAAGGAAATATATTGCTACCAAAAAAGATTGTAGATTCTTAAAGTCTTGGTACCCCAGGGTCTGTGAACTATACTTGTTTTTATGATTTCATGATTCTATCCTGTCCAGTAGAATTTATGTTTCCCTGACAATTGTTCCCTAATCTAAAGGAATCAACAGCATATTATGCAAATTTTCATGCTGGTAACACTGATATATTAGGAACTGTGGTTTTGCTATTCTCATGAAAAGTATTGCATGAAGTTATCACAAACATTTATATAACTGAATATATATACTGATATCCTTTATCCAAAATGGCTGGGACCAGAATGACTCAGATTTCAGATTGGGTAGAAGGATTGGAATATTTTCTTACACATGCATATGGCTTGAGGATGGGGCCTAGACCTAAGTGTGAAATTCATTTGGGCTTCACATGTCCCTTACACATGTACCTGAAGGTAATTCTATATAGTATTTTTAGTGTACTTACATTTGACTGACATGTGAAGTCAGTTGTAAAGGTTTCCTTTTGTAGTATCATCTCATCCCTCAAATTTCAGACTGTGAGGTATTTTGTTTCTCATTGGGGTTCTCTTCCTACACTTGCTTGTTATAGATTTTTTTTTCTTGATGTTTTGGCTTATTGCAGAAAATGAAGCAGTAGTAAAATAAAAGATCATTAAAGAAACAACAATAATTGTTTATATATTTTCAGATCGCTTACATAAAGCTATTACATAGTTCCTAAATTTCAGGACTAGCAAATATTTCCTTAAGAAAACATTTAAGAATTAAATTTGCTGGTTAATATAATGAAATTTTTTTCATGTGATTTGCTCTGCTTTAGAAATATGTGTAGTTTCAATGTCAGTAATAGTAATGGCTGTATTTTCTGGTTCTTTTTTTTTTTTTTTTTTTTTCCAGTTAGGGTCTCGCTTGGCCCAGGTTGACCTGGAATTCACTATGTAGTCTCAGGATGGCCTCAAACTCAGAACAATCCTAGCTCTGCTTCCCAAGTGCTGGGATTAAAGGCGTGCGCCACCATGCCCGACTTCTTAATTGGTTTCATAATTAATATGCCCTTCATCTACTGCATATTCAGAAGCATCAGTGAGAATATGATCTTGGAGTTATTGAAAGTAGAACCCAGTAGTAGTAGTTGGTTACAAATTTCGAATGTGTAGTTGCTGATCAGGTTTTATCTTTATAAACCTATAAAGCAAAGACCTCTGATAATATTTTTAGTGATTACAAAGATGAAATAAATTAGGTCTAACTTAAAATTTTATTTTGAGAAAATGTGAGCAACTGCTCAAGGTCAAAACAGTGTATACTTTGTCTTCTAGTCCCATGTCAGAACCTAAAATACTCTACAAAGGTCTTGCCAAGTGCTTAGAACACAAGTGAAAGAATGTGGGTAGGGCAATTTTAGGGTCACCTAACACTGTAAGTTACAGATGAAGTATCTGCTAAGCTTGTAAATATTTCCTGAGAGAAGGTGAATAGAGGAATAACTGTCAGAAAGTTGATTGAGTTGGAAGAACAGTGTATTAACTAATGTTACTGTTACAAATTTTTAACAGCCATTGCCAAAATCTAAAAAATCTTCAAGCAAAAGCAATAAAAAGGAACGGAATAGTTCTGGAATGGCAAGGAAGGCAAAGCAAACCAAGTGTCCTGAAATTCTGTCAGATGAATCTAGTAGTGATGAAGATGACAAGAAAAATAAGGAAGAGTCTTCAGATGATGAAGATAAGGAAAGTGAAGAGGAGGTAAAACAAGTTTTTTGAAACTATTGTTTTCCATGAGTAGAGTTAAATATTCTTGCTAGATACTAAGTCCAGGTAGCAACAACAGTTCCATGTTCTTAATTGTGCAGATGAAGAAGTAATTAAAAATAAGCCCATACCCTCTCTTTGCGGAGTATTTAATTTTTTTGCCACACCAGACAGAGTGTAAAAGGTGGAAACTGAAGTTGGTGTGGCCTGAATTTGAAATGGCATTGAACTGAACCTGACAACCTGTAGTGGATGAATGGAGTGGAAGCCCAGAGAGGCATTTCTAAGCAGAAGTACATAGCACATTCTTAAAGAATTTTTTTCATAGGATAATTGATATTTTGTAATTGACTTGAACTCATTTTGTTTCATGCAAAAAGCAATGGGTTAAGGACAATCATTTTTTCCTCTAATTTTTTCAGAATTATTTAATGTAAATAACAGCATTTGAAATCTGTTTGCTCAGTGGGTAAGTTTTATATCACTTAGGAACGGCTAGCTCTCACTTTCTATTTGGGAGTGTTTATAAATGTTGAGGCTGCTTAGCTTCCAAAGTGAACATCAAGGTGGATACCTGATTAATAATTAAAAGATTGAAGCTGGGTGTGGTGGTGCGTGCCTTTAATCCCAGCACTTGGGAGGCAGAGGTAGGTGGATCACCGTGAGTTCGAGGCCACCCTGAGACTACATAGTGAATTCCAGGTCAGCCTGGGCTAGAGTAAGACCCTACCTCGAAAAACCAAAAGAAAAAAAAAAGATTAAACTTAGATGTGAATACTTAGTCAAGATCAGGGAAAAGAGATAGGTGCTGATGTTGAGGTTTTGTTAGGCCATATTTTTATTTTGTTTCTGTTTTCAGAGGTCCGAGTTTGTTCTGTAAATTGTGTAATTTCCCTTGTCCTATTTATGGACTTGATTCATGCTGGCTTGACATTGTAGGTGAGATAATTCCTTGTTTTGGGGATCACCACACAGTTGTGATAACCAAAAATCTCTCTAAATACTACAAGATGTCCCCTGGTGAGTTAGGAGGGTTTCTCTCTACGTGTATAGCACAGAATTAAAGGGATTAAAGATGGTAAATTCTGCTTTTATATAAAAGGTGTTTAGAATCCATGTTTCAATGTCACATTTTATAAAGCATATGAAATGCTTTTTATAATGTAAGAAAGATGGTTATAAGTCTTGCAGATGTTTCACAACTTTTTAAAAACTGGTTTTGGTGTAGTAGAAAATGAATAATTTGAGCACTAAGGTTTTATGGATTGGATAGCTGGAAGGAAAATACTTATTTATATATATGCATGTAATTATGAAAAATTTAAAGTAATTTTCTTCATTCAAATTTTGGGTCATCTACCATGTGCTGTTCAATGTTCCTTAAATTTTGTTTTTTAATTTTCAAATGTAATTATTTGTGACCAGAGAGAGAGTATGGAGAGAGAAAGAGTATGGCTGCTGCAAACAAACTCCAGACATATGTTCCCTTTTTTGTTTTGTTTTGTTTTTGTTTTTGTTTTTCGAGGTAGGGTCTCACTCTGGCCCAGGCTGACCTGGAATTCACTGTGTAGCCTCAGGGTGCCCTTGAACTCACAGTGATCCTCCTACCTCTGCCTCGCGAGTGCTGGGATTTAAAGGCGTGCGCCACCACACCCGGCTCAGACATACGTTTCATTTTGTGCATCTGACTTTACATGGGTACTAGGGAACTGAACTGAGGCCAGTAGGCTTTGTAAGCAAGCACTTTAAACACATTGAGCCATTGCCCCAACCCTTTCTCTTAAAGATTTTAAGGTCAGAGTTAAAGCATAAAATGTTGCCATAGAATATAAATATTCATTTTTTTTATGAAACAAAGCATGGGGCTACAAAACTGCCTGGATATAAATCCAAGCTCTCCCTTGGTTTGTCACAGTATGACTTTGGGCCTGTTATTTAAACTTTCTACTTCACTTTACCATCAGTAATAAGGGGATGGTAAGAGTAGCCTCATTATGATCATATTCAGTGACTTTATTGAAAATACTTGGTGATGGGCTGGAGAGATGGCTTAGCAGTTAAGGTGCTTGCCTGCAAAACCTAAGGACCCATGTTTGACACTCCAGATCCAACATAAGCCAGATGCACAAAGGTGAGGCAAGTGCAAGGTTGCACATGCCCACTAGGTGGCACAAGCGCATCCCTAAAATAAAAATAAATAAATAAAACTTTAAAAAATACTTAGCGTTTTTCCTAGTAACGTATATTCTCTATTAGTTGATGTTACTATTAGAAACCTTTGAATGACCTTTTATTCCAAGTAAAATTTCCTCATCTTTCTGTTACTACCCAGGTTACCTTAGAAAGAGGGTATTTTGTATCCATGTTCTTTTTTTTTTTTTCTATTATGTTTGCTCCATTGTTCTGTTACTCTATGTAGATATAATCTGATATTATAACCTTTTTGGTTCTTACAAAATGGTTACTTGTGGAACTGCCTCACTATAAATCAAAGCTTTATGCCATAAACTCAGGGATGTTGCAGGAAAACCTCAATGATGAAATTACATTGCAGAGAGGTAAGCAAACAAACAAAAAAGCATAGCTTACAGAAAATAAATATATCAAATTACACAATATGAAAGCTGTCTGAGGGATTTTTTTTCCTACTTGAGCTTGTCCTGAAACTTGACAAGAAATAGTTCCAGTGAAGTCTAGACTGAGAAACTTTTCTTTGTGACATTTCACTCAAGTTTTCTTAGTACTCTAAAAGCTCTTTAAATTTAGGACCATCCTCAAAGACTTTATTGCTAATTACATTTCTGTGAAATGCTCTGAAATTGACTTTGAAAGGCAAGTTCTGAGAGCTGGGCATTTGATGCACACCTTTAATCCCAGCACTTGGGAGACAGAGTAGGAGGATTGCTGTGAGTTTCAGGTCAGCCTGGGCTACACTGAGACCCTATTTCAGAAAAACAAAAGGGAAAAAAAGGTCAATTCCCCGGCAAGAGAAAGTGTCTGTGTGCGCATGCACACATTTCTTGCAGTGTATACACATATGTGTTGATAAAGCACCCCATGAGCCTGCAGAGACCCCCCATCACTCGTTTTTTTCTTTCTTTTCTTTTTTAGTTTCTTTTTAGTTTTTCAAGGTAGGGCCTTGCTCTAGCCCAAACTGACCTGGAAATTCACTATATAATCTCAGGGTGGCCTTGAACTCTAGGCAATCCTCCTACCTATGCCCCCCAACTGCTGGGATTCAAGGCGTGTGCCACCACGCCCTGCTTTTTAAAATATTTTATTTTTATTTATTTACTTGAGAGAGAGAAGGACAGAATGGGCATGCCAGGGCCTCTAGCCATTGTAAATGAACTCCTGGTGCATGTGCCACCATATGCATCTGGCTTACGTGGGTTCTGGGGAATCAAACCTGGGTCCTTAGGCTTCATAGGCAAGTGCCTTAACCACTAAGCCATCTCTCCAGTCCACACATCATTCTTTTTTTTTTTAAGATTTTATTTTTAGTTATTTATTAGAGACATAGAAGGAGAGAAAGAGACAGAGAGAGTGAGACAATGGGCACGCCAGGGCCTCTAGCCACTGCAAATGAACTCCAGATGCATGTGCCACCATCTGCATCTGGCTTATGTGGGACCTAGAGAATCGAACTTGGGTCCTTAGGCTTCACAGGCGTGTTCTTTAACCGCTAAGCCATCTCTCCAGCCCCCACACATCATTCTTAACACCAAGTTTTTCCTGGAGATGGAGTTTTACTAGTTCTGGAGCTTGCCATTTTTTGCTAGCCCCAGTGATTCTGATCTCTGCTCATAGAAATGGGGTTACAGATGTGTGTGACCATACCCAGCTGTTTATGTGGATTCTAGGGGAATCAAACATAGGCCATCTCAGGCTCTCATGCTAGGGAAAAAGTGCACTTAACCACTGAGCCATCTCATCTACTCCCTCCTTTTTAAAAAAAATTTTTTTTTTATACGAGAGAGAGAAACAGATAAGAGAATGGGCACACCAGGGCTTATGTCAACTGTAAACGAACTCCAGACACATGCACCACCTTGTGCATCTGGCTTACGTGGGTCCTGGGGAATCAAACCTAGCTCCTTTGGCTTTGCAGGCAAGCGCCTTAACTGCTAAGCCATCTTTCCAGCCCATACTCCCTCCTTTTTAATGAAGATTGTCAATTGTACTGGGGACTTCATAAATTGAGGGTTTTCCAGCCATTGCTATGAAAGTCCTCTTTCTAAAGACTACAAAGAAAAGAGCTCATGGAGAAAGGTACGGTTTACAGACCTTTTTTTATCATAATTTCTGAATTATTTTTTCTGCTTATTTCCTGGAATTTTTCTTTTATATGTACTTCCCATTAGGATCAGCCTCTTTGTTCTATTTCAGATTTTTGGCTCTTATGAACTTAGGTAGATTAGCTTTACCAGTTTACTCTGTAAAATGCAGACTCTGGACCATGATCTGTAGTGCAGGTGTGATTAGCATTACATTGTTAAAAGACTTGCACAGAAATCAAGTTCATTTGTGCTTGTCTGTTTGCAAGTTATTGACATTACATATTCATTGCCCTGCTAGGTTTATATTTAGCAGTAGTTATGAAGAGGATAAAAGACTATAACTAAACTTTTCAAAATGAAGCAAAAGAAATCCAAACAATTAACAAAAGGGGCAGATTTTAAATATATTATCTAATAGTTGGTAAAGCATTTGAGTTTTTCTGTTCTGTACGTCTTTATGAAACACGCAGTTTTGTAATCCTCTTTTTCTTTGGAATTAATTAATACCAGGTGTAGTGGTGTATACATGAAATGCCAGCAATTGAGCAGCTGAAGGGTTATGTGTTCAAAGCCAGTCTCAGAAGAAAGTGGAGTTTGCTTGCTCTGAGAGCAACTTTGGTAAAGAACTGTTCTGAGTTTCCTTATTAACTTGGCTCTTCTCTTGAGCATTGGCTTTTGGACAAAAGAAGGATCAACTTGAAATCTGTTTTCTTAAAATTAGTAATTTTCTGTAAATGGATAATGGAAATCTTCAGAGAAGGTTGTTTAAATGTGCTAAAGTAAACCATGCCCTTTACACTACTCGTTAATCTGAAGCACGGAATAAATTTTTATAGAAAGAAAAGTGCCTATTGGAGGAAAGAAGTCAAATTTTTTAGACCCTTAAAATTATTTTTTTTCTTATTGTAACTTGACCCGATATGTCTTTTTTCTTCAGTTTTTGTTTCCTGGTGTTTTTATGGCAATCTTTAGAGAAATACAAAAAGAGCTTTGTGGATTTTCCATGTTGCCTTTAGAAATTATCAGTTTTCCCCTGTGTATCAGAAATTGTTTTTTTTTCTTTTTTTTTTTTTGTTTATTTTTATTTATTTATTTGAGAGCGACAGGCAGAGAGAGGCAGAGACAGAGAATGGGTGACAGGGCCTCCAGCCACTGTAAACGAACTCCAGACGTATGTGCCCCCTTGTGCATCTGGCTAATGTGGGTCCTGGGGAATCGAGCCTCAAACCAGGGTCCTTAGGCTTCACAGGCAAGTGCTTAACCACTAAGCCATCTCTCCAGCCCTCAGAAATGTTTTTAACTGAGTAATTCACTAATAGGACCTTTCATGACAAGAAGACAGAGTTCTGTGCCAAAGTATCAGCTCAGCCCAGGAAGGGTGCCATGTCTTCCTGATTTTTTGTTTATGGAAGTAGGATCTCAACTCTAGCTCAGGCTCACCTGGAATTCACTGTGTAGTCTCAGAGTGGCCTTGAACTCAACAGTGATCCTCCTACCTCTGCCTCCCTGAGTGCTAAGATTAAAGGTGTGTGCCACCACGCCCACTCTTCTTCCATATCTTATACATGACATTTAGCCTTATGATCTCTGAGTAGTGGTTTTCTGTTCCATGTTCCAGACAAGGGAAAAAAAGCAGATGGGCTGTGTGCTGTGATGTTTGACATTTTTCCCTTGGATGGACGGTATGGATGCCCTTTACCAGAGGTCTTTGTATGTGACACTGGCCAAAACCCTGTTACATGGCTGTCTGGCTGCAAAGAAAACTGTCGCTGCAAGGAAAACTTTGAGATAGAGGTGTTCCGTTCTTGCCTTTATAGGAAGAAGGTCAATCAAAAGTAGGTGGTACATTGAAACATCCTGAAAATCAGAGACAAACACTTAAGATTTTTGGTAAAAAGTGTCTGTTTGGATTATTCAGTCATTTATAGGGTTTATAGGAGGGTGAATATGAAAGTTTTGTTAGTCCTTAAGTATGTTCTAAAGAACCAAACAATCTCATAATTTGATCACAAAAAATTATAAAACTGAGTAATTCTTTTAAATGGTTTGCTAGTAGGCCAAGTTGAAAATTCATCTCAGTAAATTCTATCTAGACTTAAATTTGCCTGTATAACCTTTGTGAAATAAAACTAGACTTGCATATTCTTTGCTCTTGGCATTCTGAGTTTTCTCTAATTACCTAATTAAATGGGTTAATGAGTACTTAGTTTCTTGGTTCTATAATAAGTACAGATTCTATTGGTCTTTGACTAAACCATGATATATGTAGTGACTATTTTATTCTGTATACTAAGTATATTAATAGATTTAGTGAACCTTTCTAGTATTCACTTTTAGAGCCTAATGCAAGTTGTGTAAAGGTAGGTAGGCATTTAAAAAAATTAAGCTAATCATAGAAAAACTATGCCTGCTCTGGGAAAGCTCATATACTTTTTGTTTTCTTTTTTTAAGGGCTTTTTTTTTGAGACTAGGTCTCATGTAGCACAGGCTAGCCTCAAACTTGCCTCTGTAGCAGAGCATGACCTTGAACTGCTATCTTCCTGCCTCACCCCACTACTTTATTCTTTTGAAAGCATGTCTGCCCCTTGATGCTTCTTAAGTATGTTAGTAGCAGCTTAAGCAGATAGGCTTGCTAGTTCCCAGCCAACAATATGAGACTGAGGCATTTGTGGGTGATAGTAAGCTTATGTCTATATGTACAATGATAGCATAATACCAAAAAGAGAAACACACACACAAAAAAAAAAACAGTTAATTACACTTAGAAATAATAGTCTGAGCCCACTTAACTTTTGGAGATTTATGTGAAAGACCAATTCAGTACAATATTTATGTCCTTTAGAAAGGCTAAGTCATTTGAGGTCCCACATGTCTATAATCTCAGGACTAATGGCTAATGTAGGAGTATAGATAAAAGTTGGCCTGGGTTGGATAAAACAAAAAGACAAGTTCACCTGTGATGATATAACTCAGAAATCAAGAGTGTAAAACAAGAGCATACAAATTCCTTTCAGAAAAAAAAATTTCAGGTTAATGTTCTATGTATTATTGTATAGGAAGATGTGTTCTGTGGTTTAATCTTGGTTTTATTAATGAGACGGTGGGCTTCACTGAGCCGTGTTCCTCATATACTCACAAATAATTTATTGAGCAACTACTGTGTACCAGGTGCTTTTTGTTAGTCCCCCTTCCCCTGATTAATGCAAGTTTATATTCATATAAAATGAGTGTGGTGTCTTTTGATTTATTCATAGACTTAATGGAATAAATTATGTTAAGTGTACTACTGGTCTCAAAAACTGGTCTAGTTTTCAGCTGTAATATCTAATGCTAATTTTCTGTGATGTTGAAAGGTATAGGAAAGTCAAGGGACAGCAGTGAATCTCACCTATGTATGTACTTTGCTTTCCTTTCTAGCAGCCACCAAAAAAGACAACTAAAAGAGAAAAAACTAAGCAGAAAGCTACTCCTAAAAGTAAAAAGTCTGTAAAAAGCGCTAATGTTAAGAAGGCAGATAGCAGCACCACCAAGAAGAATCAAAACAGTTCCAAAAAAGGTACATTAGAAATGGCATCAGCAACTTTAAAAGATGCAGCGTATGGGTTCTACATAATATTTAAATGTGTATGGAAGAGAGAAAATTGCAAACATAATTGGGGTAAAGATAGCATGCCAGTTTTCAAAAATATTCAAAGCTAAAAAAAAATTTCAATGCATAGTTTATAATTTGTTTTAAATTGCAATTTTTATTTTAAAATTAAAAATATAATTTAAGCAATTATTTATAATTTGGGGGGATTTAATATTCTCTTGAAAATGATGAAAACTTAAAAAATCCTTCCCATCCTGCCTTGAATATCTTCACCTCACTATGCAAGAAAAAAAATTTATTCACATTTAATGTCTTACTTTCAGAAACTGAATCTGAAGATAGTTCAGATGATGAGCCTTTAATTAAAAAGCTGAAGAAACCTCCTACAGATGAAGAGTTAAAGGAGACAGTAAAAAAGTTACTGGCCAATGCCAACCTGGAGGAAGTGACAATGAAGCAGATCTGTAAAGAGGTAATGAGACAAGTGTTTGTTTACATCATCCTACTTCAACTGGAAGGTTATCACCATTAAGTAACATAAGAATGGATAGAGTAACCGGGCGTGGTGGCGCACGCCTTTAATCCCAGCACTCGGGAGGCAGAGGTAGGAGGATCACCGTGAGTTCGAGGCCACCCTGAGAGACTCCATAGTGAATTCCAGGTCAGCCTGGGCTAGAGTGAGACCCTACCTCGAAAAACCAAAAAAAAAAAAAAAAGAAAAAGAATGGATAGAGCAGCCAGGCATGATGGTATACACCTTTTTAATCCCAGCACTTGGGAGGCAGAGGTGGGAGAATCGCCGTGAGTTAGAGGCTGCCCTGAGGCTCCATAGTGAGTTCCAGGTCAGCCTGGGCTAGACTGAGACCCTACCTCGAAAAACCAAAAATAATAATAATAATAATAATAGTGGATAGATTAAGCAGGGTCTGGGGAGAGGGCTTAAATTAATAAAGGGCTTGCCATGCAAGAACAAGGACCAGAATTTGATCCTGGTACCTACATAAACATGCCAGGTCCAGCACTGGGGAGGTAGAGACGGGTTTGTTGGCCAGCTAGTCTAGTGTAACTGGCAAGCTCCAGGCACTCTGCATCAAAAAAGTGTACAGCATTCCTGACACCTGAGGTCGTACTGGCATCTGCATATGTGTGCGTGCCTACACATGAACATACACACGCCCCCCCCCCCCACAACATGAGAGTGAACAAATTAAAACGCTTCAAAGCATAGAAACTTTTCTTGATCATGAGCTTGTTACAGAAACAATCTTGTGAGACACCTTTATTCTGTAGTCTAGTAAGTCACCTGTTAAGACATTAGGTTCTCAAAACTTATGCAAAATTCATACACATACAGACACACATGTGATTTTGTTTGTTTATTTATTTAGGAGAAAGAGGCAGATAAGAGAATGGGCACTCCAGGGCCTCGAGCCACTGCAGACAAACTCCAGATGCATGTACCACCTTGTGCATCTAGCTTACATGGGTCTTGAGGAATTGAATCTAGTTCCTGTGGACTCGCAGAAAGTGCCTTAACTTCTAAGCCATTTCCTCAACTTCTGCAAAATTGTTTTAGTCCATCTCTGGAAATGTTTTAGTCTTGCAAATGAATTATTAGAAATTTCATATTGTAGATCCAGTTGGGAGATTTTAGAATATCACTGCTTATAGGTAGCAAAATTAAAATTTGTCATGTACAAAGGTAAAGTATTTATACTTGATACAGATTTTTCTTTTCATTAAACATGTCATTGGCCCTCAGCTACTGCATTTCAAGCATAGGGCTAGGTGCTGCAAATGAGAGAAGCCATGGCTTGGATTTAAACAGGGCTTACATTCCTTTGTACACAGACCTACATGCTCTGTCAGAGGGCTGGGTGGGAACTGTATGGAAGGAGCACAGCACCACAGAACAAACATACCTACCTGGGATTTGGGGGAAGAGGGCCTGGAGAATCTGGAAACGCACCTAGAAGTCTTCACTGAGTGGAGCATCAGCTTTTACACAGTGACAGTCACGGAAATGATGGTTGAGGAAGAGTAATTTATCTCAAAACTGGAATAAGAAGCCTTCATGGAAGTGAAGACTCAGTGCTGAAGAGTTTAAAATCTTGAGGACGCCTTGATACTGACTTTAGTTTTCTTCTTGAAACTAATGAATTGGGGAGCCTGGATAGACCACTGAGGTAGTTGGAAGGGACATAATGTAATAACTTAATTGTTTTAATGTTATCCTAGAAACATCAGAATGGATTTCTGGCACTAGGTAGGAAATGTGATATCATAAAACAACAAGGTTGAGACTGGAGCTGTAGATCACTGTAGAGCATTTACCTACTAACCTGTACAAGACATCCTGGGTTCCATCCACAGCACTGAAAGGGGGGGGAAAAAGGCACAGGATTATCATAATTCAAGTCAGAAATAAGAGCCTAATCAAAGGTTCCTTCATTGAGGGTGGAAGAGTGTTATAGGCAGCTTTAATCATAACAGACAGTAGAATAGAAGTAATGTTTTAAAAGATGTCTTTATTTTAGACACTTTGAGAATGGAGTACTTTGGAGAATCAAGTGAATGAATATTGTGGTTCTCCAATTTAGGAGAGAAAAAAACAAGGATATTACTGGGAGTTAAGTCAGGTGTATAGATAAGGTTAAAAGACCACAACAGCAAAGAGGCATATGGCCTGGACTTAACAGATTTTCTATATGGGTATTTAGACCAACTGAAGGTAAGTTTTCCAGCAGAAGAAAAAGGGACAATTACAGTAATGTAGATGATGGGCTTTGCCAAGGATAGGCCAAAAGCAACAGCCTGTGGACCAAATCTATTACCACCTCATTTTATGAATAAATTTTTGGAGCTTTTACCCTGCAGTGGCATAGTTAAGTAATTGTAACATGAAACTGTGATGTGTGAAGCTGAAACATTTGACTATTTATAGTCTTTCATAGATACAGAAAAGGTTGCTGACCCTCAACTGATTGGATTAAGCTATAGCATGCTTACAGACTTCATGCATGAATTGAGACTTGATGTCAGGCAGTTAGCAGTGAAAAAGTTGAAGAAAGAAATTTAAATTTTAAGAGTAAAGGACCCATAAAACTACTTAGCTTTTAGTGATTTAACTGAGGAAAGGATTATGTACTGGAGTAGGAGTTTTAAGTTGTAGAAACATGAGGCTGGGCAGTTAAAAGAACGGGGACCTTAATTATATCCCCAACATCTATGTAAAAAGCAGGGAATGTCTGCACATACCTGTAACCCTAGGAATGAGGGGGCAGAGGTAGGAGGTTCACTGGGGTTCACTAGTTAGCTAAACTAATTGAGAAACAGCAACCTGCAGGTTAAGCAAGAGACCATGTGTCAAGTAAGGCTGAACAGCAATATCACTAGATATCTAACATCCTCTGACCTGTGCATGGAGTGCACAAACATGCGTACACACAAAAAAAAAATTTAGGAGAATGGGCATGTAAGGGCCTCTTGCCACTGCAAATGAACTGCAGATACATAATACTACTTAGTGCGTCTGGCTTTTTGTGGGTCCTGAGGAATTGAACCTGGACTGCAAAGCTTTGTAAGCAAATGCCTTCAACCAGTGGGCCATCTCCACAGCCCTAGAATAATGTTTTAAAAAAATATTAGAGAGAGAAAATGGCACACCAGGGTCTCTAGCCACTGCAGTTGAACTCCAGTAAATGCACCAACTTGTGCATCTCGCTTTACATAAGTACTGGGGAATTGAACCTGGGTCCTTTAGCTTTGTAGGCAAGTGCTTTAATTGCTAAGCCATCTCTCTAGCCCCCCAAGTACTTATTTTTATTTACTTTTTGCTTTTTTTGAGGTAGGGATTCACACTAGCTCAGGCTGACCTGGAATTCACTATGTAGTCTCAGGGTGGCCTCGAACTCATGGCAATCCTCCTTCCTCTGCCTCCTAAGTGCTGGGTTAAAGGTGTGCCCCATCACACCTGGCTCAAAATAAATTTTTAAAGGAGAAAAAACTTGAAGCAGTAGAATGTTGGATGCTGCTACAGAGAATCCTCTTAAAAGCTATTTCACAGATAACCTGTTAATTGAAAGAACTTGTTTCACTTAGGAGATGTACATG
This sequence comes from Dipus sagitta, assembly GCA_036346955.1. Lineage (NCBI taxonomy): Eukaryota > Metazoa > Chordata > Mammalia > Rodentia > Dipodidae > Dipus > Dipus sagitta. Next base: position 52,602,408 of record CM070786.1, read on the forward strand.
CTTTCCTCACCTGTATTTATTCAGTCCTAGTTCCAGGTTGTAACACAATGTTTGTGTGTTGATTTGTCTGCTTTGCATATAGTATACTCATTTGCAGATAAAATTCTACATCATGACCCAGGGTACTGCTAGAATGTACATGGCATAAATTTCCTTTTAATTCAAAGGCATTGTTACTGGATTCTTAAACCTACTGTTAATGCTTTTAGGTATATGAAAATTATCCTGCTTATGATCTAACCGAGAGAAAAGATTTCATTAAAGCAACTGTGAAAGAGGTAAATATTTCCACATTGCATATTTTTTAAAAATATGTATCACATGTGATCTTCAAATTTACTAGGTGGGGAAATGTATTTCATGAAGTTCGAACAGTCTTGCTAGAACCTTGGCTCAAGTTAGGTACAGATTCATAGTGCACGGGGTAGCTGGGCATCTCAGAGGTAGTTAACAACTTGACGATAAAATAAAATCCTGCCTTCCACTCACTCCAGGCCAAGGAGATCAACAGTAGCTAGTTTTATATTGATCCCCATTTGTGAAACATGAATCATTTGTAATTTTATAATGTTGGGTGTTGTAAAACAGTATTTTTTTTTTGCAGCTTATTTCTTGAGATGGAGTGTTCTCAGATTTGAAGATCTGATTTATCCCATTATACCAGCAAAGAGAATGTAATTTCCAAATCCATTGTGGTGGTAGAACTCACTGCTGACCTTGAGTGTTATGTGACCTTGCTGTTTTGCATTTCTATGCCATTTTTAAAGTCTTGCATGGCAGTTAATTGTCCCTTGCTTTTATAGTTGTATTTTGTACATTTTGGATTTCTTTATATACGGTGATAAATTCCTGAACTATTGTGGGGTTTAGCGCACTTAACATTAGCTTGCTTAATACATACTTTTAGTCAGGTAGAACAAAAACTATAACCGGCATTTATACATGCAGAGAGACTACTGCAGTATTTAGTACATAAATATTTTGAATACACCCCTCTTCTGTCAAGTGTGGAAAATGAGTGACAGTGTTATCACACTAGATGACACAAGCTGTGGCTATCCAGATGATGGCATTGGAATTCCGCATGTGTACATATGTCAGAATTGTCAGCATGACAGAAGTGACAGATGTTATTTTTATATTTTTTAAAAAACAATTTGTTGTATAGAATGTTTTTTATTTCTTTTTGTGCAGATCAATTTTTAAACTCATGTAGTTATCTTTATACTTGTAAACTAAGGAATGTCAGTGTTTTCAGCCAGTGTGACAGCAGTGAAAGTCAGAAGTTCAGTGATGGGCACTCTGAAGGAACTGACTAGTACTGCTTTGCCCTGAAAGTGTCATAAATTTAGTTGTAGTGTTAACTTCACAAGTGTCATAAATTTTATATTGAAACATCAAATCAACACATCAGAGCTTCAAAAATACTGGGAAAGGTGAAATTAAGTACAAGCACATTTGGTTTATAGTAAGTGAATGGATAATTTATTAAATGCTTTGACCCATAAAACATACTAATAATTATAGGAAACCTGGCTACCTTCATTATTATGATAAGTCTTGAGTGCAATGCCAGAAGGTAATGTGCAGGGAATAGCAAAGTATTTCTCAAAAATGATACTTTTTAACATTAAAGAAATTGAACATATTTGTTAAATCAAGGTTGTTGGATTTTTACATTTTGGCCAATTAAGACTTTTAAGTGACAAACATCTGGACCACCTCTTAATTTGAAAAACTGTTTTAAGTTGATTGTCTTAACTAGCTTATTATAAATAACCTATCTATGAATTGTAAAACATGTTGCTTGGCAAAATTGGACATTTGATACACCAATTGAGTGCTTCATTTTACATCATGGAACAGAAACATTAAAATGATGAGTATTACCTGATACTTTCACAGATGTGATTTGTTTTATACAATTAGGAGATTATGAAAAGTTGTGCTTAAGAATGAAATGAATAGACAACTAAGTGAAAAATACAATTGGCCCCTTTAAATATGCTCTTGGCAATAACAATAAAGGATGTCTTAAAAGTCTCTTGTATTTAATATTCTTACTTGTTACAGGCTTAAGTGTCCCTTTTCCTTAAAGGCCAGATCTTTGTCCAGGCTAGCCTCAAACTTCTGATCCAACTGCTTCCATTTTCCAAGTGTGCTGTGCTCAGGATCAAACTGAACTGCATCCCTACCCTGGTAACTGATCATTTTTTTAAAGTGATTTCACAAAAGTACAGATCAAGGTTAACATTTTTTATGGCCATTTATTATTATAAGTGGGCTATATATTTGAGACCTAAAATAACAGAGGATTTGGAAATAAGGGCAGTTGGCAAAAGTGAAAGTTCACCATGTGTACAAAAAGTATGTGCAGGCTCAGGTGGTTTAAGGCACTTGCAAATCCTGCTAGCCTGCAGTTTTTATTTCCCCAGCACCCTCTTAAAGCCATGCACATGTATCTGGTGTACATCTGTAGTATTAACAGAAGGCCCTACAGGCACACACACAAATATGAAACAAAAAATAAAGTGCACTTGAAAAGCCTAGATTTTATTAAGCAGTTTTACACAACCTATTCATGATTTGTAGTTAAATCACCATAAATATAACTACTGCTTAATTACAAAAATTTTCACACGTTGAAAAACAAAGTAACTCAAGTACCATAGTTTCTTTAGGACAAAATGAAGTATGTCACTTGAAACAAATTAAATATACATTATACATTTAAGTAGGTTTTCTCCTACTTTTACAGGCTTAAACACCCACACACTAAATAACTTACTATAACCATTTCAAACGTAACATACTTTGTATTTCACTTAACACATGCTACTTGAGCTTTACACTTTAGAATACTTCCCTGATGAGTACCGAGTCTCAACAAATAACCCTTTAAGTATCTGTCATTTACTCTGCACTACTATACAGCCACTGCTTGTATCATACTGTGGGTGTAGGATGTGTCTACAGCTCACTACACTTTCTTTGCATAAAATATCTGCCTTTTCTATTAGGCATTTTTGAAATTGAAAGTTAACATTTCAAAAAGTGGCTTTAAAGGCCTTTTTTTAAAAGCCCCCTTTAAAAGATACACCAATGTAATTCAAAGATTTGTTCCAGGACTTTTTAAAACAAAAGCATATTTCTAACCTGTCAACTGAAGTTTCTTAGCAGATTAAGCATCCTAAAGACTAAAACCAATGTTTATTAAACAATCTGTCCTCAGGATTTTTTTTTTTCCTGCAGTTTTCCAGTGGACCTGCCTATGGGAAACTAAACATAATAATTATAAAAAAAGATTCCTAAAGTAAGCAAAAGTTATTTTTAAAAATACGTTCGGTGTAGAGGGGCTTGTATTCGGACCTTTCTACCATATTTAAAGGTAATAGTGCACCCAAAATGGCTTAGGACAGATAGTCTTGTGTTTTATAATGTGAAAAATCACTCTCCCTACATACACCCCATTCTCAATGATACAATATATACTGTTTAGGGGGACGTAGAGGGTTTTGTTTTTCCCATGACTGCATAAATGTGAAATATCACAAAATATATCTGGACCTAAGCTTCTTGAATACCTGATGGAAAGAAATAGTGTAGTATAAAATAGCCTAAAAGTTTCACACCACTTTAAAGTTGTATCAAAGAAAAAAAAGATTCCAATTTTGAAGAAAAGCTCAATATTGGAGCTATGTAAAAATATTAAGGCTCATTGGTAAAGATACTGATAAACTGTCACAAAAAGAAAAACACATGGCTTTGTCAGTTTGTTACCAACTTGTTTCATTGGACTGGGTTTCACAATGTGTGAAAAGTGATTGGCAAGCCTGAAGGAATCCCATTAGAAGAACCACAACAGAGGTGCCAGTGAGTCTGTCGTGCCACCTTCTGGAATCCAGAAGACTTGGCACAAGGTGGACATACAGAAAAATATAAATACAAGTGCTCAGAAGGATTTTGAGGGTCATTGATTTCAAAATAGTGAAATGAGTTTCAAATCACCACACAAATGTTTCTATTCACTAAACAAAAAATCCCCCCTTTTACAAAATTGAGGTTTAACTTGCGTCAAACATTTCCCATTTGGGGTATAGAAGAAAGCTGGGTCCAGACAAGTTCTATTTAAAATGCTGCGATCTTGCTTGCTTCTCGAACACCACTCAAATATGCCCCTGTAACAGTCTGTGGAAAATGCCTGTTTGTTGCCTAGAAAAGAAAAATCATGATAAAGAATTTAGATAATACAAGAAGGTCTTATGAGCTCATACTTTGTCTCATCCTTCTAATAAAGATCGTGTTTGTGTGTCCTAACAATACCCTTCAGGAACTCTCAAACTTCTAGGATTTTGTCTCAAACACAACACAACACTGAGTATTCTTGCCAAGTACTGTAGCAACTGCCATTTACTGAGATACCACCACCCTGAACAGTGAATGGTAAGGAGTAGAAAGTGCCAGCAACATAAACCTCAACTGGATTTAACTATCAAAAGCAAACAAGGTTCTAAATACTGTTCCTGAGCCTAAGAGGCACTTTATCTAAAACTGCCACCTCGTGGCCTGGTGTGCTGCCAGTACACTTCACTGGCACAGGGCTCACTCTTTAGGTCTAGAAATGATCAGATTGTGTGGTTTTAAAAAATGGTTTTTTGTATTTGCAATCACTGAGAATGAGGGAATGGCATGCCAGGAAGAACTCCAGATGTGCATCTGGCCTTACATGAGTACTGAGAAAATCAAACCTGGGCTATCAGGCTTTGCAAACAAGTGCCTTTAGCTGCTGAGCCATGTCTCATCCCTCATACTTTGATTTCAAGATGGCACTCATGGCCAGAAATCACAGAGAAAAGAATCCTAACTATTTTAGAAGAAGGTAGGAGATACTTAATCCCAAGATGTGATGTAGATGATAATAAAGTGGACTTTATTTTTGGGTTGGGAGATGGTTGTTAAAAAAAAACAGCAAACCAACTCCACAAAGAACTTAGGAAATCTTAGCATTTGAACCTGAACAACCAATACTGCAGAGGACATGAAGTTTCCTTTATACAAAGAAAAGTTTTCAAGACAGTGATGTTCAGGATCCAAACACCAGTTGATGAGCTTGCTAAATGTCTCACTTAAAGCTAAGATGACATGATAGTGTTGGTATGTAGCAGTCAGAGACCAAGACATATTAAGTAGAAAATCTGAAGAAACCAGGAAGGGGAGGAGCAAAAGACAAAACCTTAAATAAGCCAGAATAAGAAAATGCTCAAAAGTAAAAGCTAAAATGTCTAAGACAATTTGAGAATTGGAGGATTACCAAAATATCCCTTCCAGTAGAATAAAAAAAATAATACTGATGAGAAAATCAGGCTAACAATCCAAGAGTTCTAAGAATAGGGAAGGGAAAAAAGGAGCAAATCCAAGTACCTTTTTCAACAGAAGAAAGAGTTATTAAAAATAAAGACCTAAAGCCGGGCGTGGTGGCGCACACCTTTAATCCCAGCACTTGGGAGGCAGAGGTAGGAGGATCACCGTGAGTTCAAGGCCACCCTGAGAATACGGAGTGAATTCCAGGTCAGCCTGGGCTAGAGTGAGACCCTATCTTGAAAAACCAAAAAATAAAAAATAAAGACCTAATGCTGAAGAAAGGTTGGCAGAACTCAGGAAGGCCACCTTACATTAAGATCGGCAAAGTGGAGCACAGCCTTTGTACAGCTCAGAGAAGTGACTGAGAACTGGGGAAGCTAGGATAGGCACCAATTAAGCAAGGTGATGACCAACTACAAGAAAACAGGAAGCTGTGGAAGGGAATGCATAAGCACCTTGGCTCAGCTAGAAACAACATTTACACAGCATGGTGGCTCACACCTGTCATCTCCGCACACAGATGAGAGAATGAAACCCTGTTTCAAAAAATAATCAGGGCCAGGACCACATGGTGGCGCACATCTTTAATCCCAGCACTCGAGAGACAGGTAGTAAGATCATTTTGAGTTCAAGGCCACCCTGAGATTACATAGTGAATTTCAGGTCAGTATGTGCTAGAGTAAAACCCTACCTCGAAGGAAAAATATATGTAACTCAGATGGCCATGTTCAAAGAATGGTGCAGATTTTTAAATTTGTGTGTGTGTATGTACATATATAGTATATATATAAACACATATATACACACATACATACATGTACGTACATACACGTGTGTATATATATATTCATATTCATTTGCAAGCACAAAGATAAAATAGACATGCTACTGCCTCCAGCTACTGCAAAAAGACCCCCAAAGCATGCACCATTTTGTGCATGTAGCTTTACATGGGTACTGGAGAATTGAACCTGGGTTCTTAGACCTTGCAGGCAAGTGCCTTAACTGCTGACCCATCTCTTCAGCCCATGGTACAGATTTTTAAAATGACAAGTCAGATAATAATTATATAATAATATCAGAGAATGACAATATAAACAATATTTTATTTTATGTATAACAGGTTGTACTCATCCCCCTGCTCCTATTTCTCTTACCCTTGGCCTCCTCAGTGTGGAGTCCTGAAGGCCTTCGGTCAGTTCCTTAAGGTATTACTACCCACTGTGTGCCTCTTACAATCTTTCCATCCCCTAAGCAATGTTTTAAGACGGGAAGAAAAGTCCAGAAAAAGTAGTTATATCCTCTCAAAATGAAAGAGTTGCTTCTGCTACTGGATGTAAAACAAGATTATCTGATATGGCTTTTAATTCTGAGCAGATAAGAAAGTCAAAATAGAAGTGATTGGGTTTGGAGTAAGGATACACGTACCTCACCAGCAAAGAAGACGGTTCCTTGTACTTCTTCAGCAATGATATCATAGGCCTCACCACTCCCAAATGTCTTTACAAAACTATATGCCATCTGGATCCATGGCTCTGTGCTCCACCGAGTGACAAAATATTTTGTGGGATCAGGGACCTCCTGTGTGGAATAGAAATTGTTAAGTAGTATTCAAAAGGAACTTGTAGCCAGGTGTGGTGGCGTGTACCTTTAATTCCAGTACTCAGGAGGCAGAAGCAAAAGGATCACCGTGAGTTAAGAGGCCAGCCTTATATAGTGAATTCCAGGTCAACCTGGGCTAATGTGAGACCCTACCTCAAAACAAAACAGGAGATAACTTGAATATGATACACTCCAAATCAGAAACACGTTTCTCCCTTCCTTTTGGAACTGAGTTCACTGTGGTGTTCCTCCTAACCCTAAAAGATCCCCCTGCCTCAGCACACACAATCCCCTCACTTTTATACTCCACCCTGCCAGAGATACTGTTTATCCCCAGTTGCTAACAGTTCAGGCATTTTCTTTCCCATTGTTTGGCTTATGCTGGAGATGATGGAAAAGGAATCTGACCCAGTTAGGAAAGGGAAGGAAGGTGTCAGAGAATCACAACATAGAATTCTCAATGGGTTTCTACCATAAAACCATGGTCCAAGGGTATTTTTTACAGACATTAAACTAAGTAATATTGTCACAGCTGACCTATGACAAGCATTTATCTGTATGTAAAGTGTGCTGCCTTTCAAATAACTAAATCTAAAACAAATTTAGGGGCTGGAGAGATAGCTTAGCAGCAGTTAAGGTGCTTGCCTGCGAGGCCTAAGGACCCATGATCTACTCTCGAGATCCCACTTAAGCCAGATGCACAAAGGTGAGGCAAGTGCAAGGTCGCACATGCCCACTATGTGGCGTAAGCATCTGGAGTTCTGTTGAAGTAGCTGAGGCCCTGGTGTGCCAATTTTCTCTATAAAAAAGTAGTAATATTTTTAAAAACTTAGAAAAATCAAAGCTGAGAGCTAGTCTCTGACAGAACAACATCACTAGTTTGATCCTCTCGATGTGTGTAAATGGCCCCTTTCTCCATTTTACAAAACTTAAGTCATTTCACTCCTATTTCTGCTCTTAATGAGAAAAAGACAAACCATGGGTATTTCCAAATCTCCAAAGATAGTGTAGTACAATGCACATATTGTAAAGGTAAGTACTTGAAGTTCCCTGAGCTCCTTTAAGATACTTCATAAGAACATCCCAGACAATGTCCCTCTTTTAGTATGTTTTATTTTTTTTTTTTTGTTTCTTTGAGGTATGGTCTCACTCTAGCCCAGGCTGACCTGGAATTCACTCTGTAGTCTCAGGGTGGCCTTGAGCTCACACAATCCTCCCAACCTCTGTGCCTCCTCAGTGCTGGGATTATAGGTGTGTGCCACCATAACTGGCTTAATGTTCCTCTTTCAAAGAAAAGGTGAGGTCAAAGCTTCCAGGACTTGAGTGAACACAATCTAGAAAATCCTAAGCTCGTACAGTCACATGAACGAAGAGAAGTGTGCATGTGAGGGAAACAAAAAAGACAACTGTGTTTGCATTGTGGCCCCCCAAGTACTCATGCTGCAGTCCTCAGACTGTGACCGTCCTTAGAGAAAGTTATCTTCAATGGGAACTAAATTACAATGAGGTAGGCATAAAAAGCCCGTTTTTATCTGCCTTTTGTCTGTCCTTATGAAGAGAAGGATGAAAATACAGAGGGAAGAAAAGGTGAGAATACCAAGACCCATCTGTATGCCATGGAGAAGTCCTCCACTGAGACCAAAACCTTAACATCCTCCTCCTGGCCCTTGCCTCCAGAACTGGGGGAGTAAGTCTCTCAGCACCTGCGCTGTGGCATGTTGCTATGACAACCCTAAAAAAACTAAGCCTGCACTTAGAGGAAAACCTGAAGAAAGCAATAGCCACTGCTCAATCCCCTTCATTCTCAGTCACCCAGATGGCTCCCAGTCCCACTTGCTCATTAATAAGTGACTCTGTCAAGGGTTTCTCTGACCTGCTCCTTGAACAGCTCCCGAAGGGTGGCCATGCACTGCTGCAGCACCTGCTTGTCATCCAGGGTCCTGAGGGACGCCACCGCCTCCCCTGCAATCACTGACATGAGCACACTCTGCTGCTTCTGCAGGCACACAGGGAGAAGCCTGTGATGCTTCCACATCTCAGCTCCAAACAGACGACCTCATTCTCACAAACTGAACTCCATGACCTCATTATCCCTTATCCTCTCTCCAATCCTCCTACAAACCCCCCCCCCCCCGCCACGTGCACAAGCGCACACATCCATCCACTCTGTTGTTACACACTGGAAAGAACAGTAAAGCACTCCTGATGTGTGGCAATTCAGCGCTCCTTTAGCTGGCCCTGTGTGATACTTTGTTTCAGAAGGACCAGGGGCTAAGGGGAAATCTGCAGAATCATGAACAATCCTTCCCAACTGGTGAAGAACTTCTACTTCTATGGCTCCCGCATGAAACTGAACACAGTTTCTTGGCCCTGAGAGAAGGCTGAACACCAGGCCGGGAGTCTTTGGAGCAGCAACACTGCCACTTTCAAGTTCCAGGATTCCCTCCTCTCTAGCTCCTTTTCCCATCTACTAACATCATCCTTACATGGACTGACCCTATCCCACTCTTCCAGCCCCCAAAGACTATTCATGAAAAGAAATCTCAGTCCACTTATTTACTGGGCTGTTGTTGCACACCTTCAAAGAGGAATTTACCCACGGCCTAAAATAAGCTTCATAAGCACTGATTTCATATACCAGGGAGCAAATATTGGGCGAAATCACACAACACTGCACACAATTGTACCTGAGGATCCATGTCATAGTACACTGCAAAGAGCCCTCGCTGGCTGGCACTGGGAGGAACATGACCAAAGAAGTCAGCTCCTTGAACTTTACTATCCCAGAATCTGTAAGGAAACTGCAAGGCAATCTAGAAAGCAAGCGAGAGAGATGGTTAAATATGTCCTACGGCAACCACAAGACAGCTCTAGAAGCAGCTGGCCATGGTGGCACATACCTATAATCACTGCACTCAGGAAGCAGAGATAGGACGACTACTATGAGTTCGAGGCCTGCCTGGGACTACAGAGAGAGGTCCAGGTCAGCTTGGACTAGAGTGAGAGCCTACCTAGGAGGAAAATAAAAATCTAGGAGCAACCCAGAGCTCTAATCAAATCCACTAAGTTCAAAACCTCCCCTGTGCTCATGCTCATCTTAGTCCTGAGTTTCTTGCTTTTTATTCCATCAGTTCCATGTTCTGAGATGTTGATGACCTACAGGCTAATGGATACGAAACCTTCTGCTACCTGATCTTGAAGCATTATGTCTGTAAGTGACAGACTCAGGTCTACTGGCATTAATCACAGCAGTATTAAGACAGACAGTAACCACTGTCTCACTGAGGCCAATGGCAAGAGAAGAACAAGAAATGCTTATAGTAAATCCAAATTTTGAGGAACAGGATTCACTTCTCTGCCAAATGTAGTGGACAACTAAAATGGCCGTACTCAGGAGACACAGGCAGGACAGGAGGACCAGGAGTTTAAGATAACCCTCAGCTATAGAACGAGTTCAAAACCAGCTTCAAACTACATGAGACACCGATTTCAGAAAATAAAAACAGGACTGGAAAGATGGCTCAACAGGTAAGACAAGTCTGCAAGTCTAATGACCCAGGTTTAATTCCCGAGTACCCATGTAAGGCCAGATATAAAATGTGCCTCATGCATTTGGAGTCCATTTGCAGCGGCTAAAGGCCCTCGTGCGCCCTCCCTCTCTCCCTGTCTCTCTGTCCCTTTTCTCTCTTCTCTGCTGGCAAACAAAATGAAATTTTAAAAAAATTTAAAATTCTTCTAAAATGTTAACAAACATCAGCTGGCCATTTGTTTTCACAAAATCCTTTTATATTCCTCATGAACAATTAAATGAAGTATTTGTTATTTATTTGAATTTAAAAATGACCCACCATCTCCCCCATCACAAGCTAACTCCTATTATCTGACAGTGAGCACTCAAGTTCTGAGGCTGAAGTAATTAAGGTCACCTTTTCAATGATTCCTGCACCTAAGCTATTGATGGCCTTCATCTTCTTCTCTGACAATGGTGGGTTAAACTGGATGGCACCTTTCTGTAGTATGGCCAGTGGTACAGTGACTAATACCTGTGGGAAATAATTAACAGTTAATACGTAGCACCAGGAGCTAATCCTAAATGATACTCTTCTCAGTGGGCTTATATCCAAGAGAATCAACAGGAACATTACCCTGTGCTTCCAAAAACAACTGCTAACATCTCAAGGTGTTGTAAGAACAAGGGATGTTCACTGCCCTAAGGCTCCTAGCTGAGCAGAAGTAGCATCCACACAGAGGGATTTACATAAAAGGCCAACAACAGTCCTGGGTCAGGAGAAATAACAGATCCCCTCCCTGAAAAATACTGTTATAAAAAGAAATGGCCCAGTAAGGCATGGTGGCACACTGTCTTCCCAGCACTTGGGAGGTTGAGACAAGAAGATCATGAGTTTAAAGGCCAACCTGAACTACATAGCAGTTTCCAGGCCAGCCTGAGGTACAGAGTGAGGCCTTGCTCCCAAAAAAAGGAAAAGGAAAAGAAAAAAAAAAAAGGTCCAGCCAGGCGTGGGGGCACTAACCTTTAATCCCAGCACTCTCAGGAGGCAGAGGTAGAAGGATGGCCATGAGTTCAAGGCCACCCTGAGACTACATAGTTAATTCCAGGTCAGCCTGGACCAGAGTGAGACTACCTCAAGCCCCCCTCCCCCCAGTAAGGTCCAAAATATGAAATCAGAACTTGTACTGTTATTCTCACCACATTATAATGTGTGGCCAATCCTGCCCACTTACCTCTGCCATATGCCTATAAAGTAAAGGAAATACTGCCTTAAACCCTTAGAGGATTGAAATAATGAAAAGAGGACAGACACATCAATACACCTGTGCATGACCAAGCACATCAGCACACCAGGATTACACTGATGTAAAGCCACAAAGTGTTTTCAGGCAGAAAGTTATTTTCTACAAGGTATCAAATGGTTCTAAATGTTACAAAGACTGGGAAAAAAAAAAAAAAAAAAACATGTTAAAAATCTAGTTCACTTTAGGAAATTGGCAGCCAGAGGAGAGGAAAAAAATCTGATTAAATTATTATTATTTGTTCATATATTAAAGTTCTCAATTAAAAAGAATTATATCAAATTCTATAGCCAATATCTCAGTTTATGACATATTTATTTGATAAAAATCATAGTCCTCCCTTCACTGTGTTTTTGGATTTAAAATAAACCTTTTTTAGACTCTTAAAAAAAAAAATGATTCAATTGGGCATGGTAGCTCAGCCCTGTAAACTAGTGAGACTTGAGGCAGAAGGATCAAGAGTTTGAGACCAATCTGGAGTACATACCAATGCCCCTTTTTGGAGGGGAGAAGGGGAGAACAGGTATATTCTCAAAGCCACATGACAAAAGCAGGCCAAAGAAAGCTGCTGCCACACCACAGGAAAGTTCTAGCTCCAGAACCAGGGTTCTATCAAGAAACCATTACTCCAGCTCAAGCTTTAGAGCCATGGCCACATAAGGAATTACCTGCATGAGCAGAGCAGGTGCCTGCTGCCCTAACCCAGGGCTCCCTGGGACTTGGGCTATCCCTGACCAGAAAGAACCAAAAACACCCTGACAACTGCACTGCCAGCAGAGGCAATAAAGAGAAGCACAGCCAGGTCACATCTCTCAAACCCATCCAAGTGTAGATACTCCCAAAGAGCCTTAGCTGCAAGGGAGTCTAGGCAGGGATGGCATCTGCCTGGCTTTCCCCACCTATAGTACTGGGTACCACATTAGAATGACAGGAATGCAGCTGAACCCCAAGCATCACGTCTACCCTGGTCCTCAAAGACAATATATTTGTCTCCCCATTTCCTTTCCAAAATCAGAAACATGGAGTTCTTTCTGTGCTGTGTTTATTTCTACCATTTAAAAACTTGACAAAGTATAAACTACGCACTCTCAAGAAATTTAGAATCTGTTTACCAGCCAAGTAGCTTCTATGTGGCCAAAAGCAACCACTGCCTCACAATAAACAATCACCCAGTTGAGTTGTATGTAAGAACTACAAGAAAATAAAATTCCAGAAGTATTACTGACAAAAGTTCCAAAAGTACAATCTCGCATGCCTTTGATCCTAATACTTGGGAGGCAGAGGAAAGAGGACTGCTGTGAGTTCAAGGCCAGCTTGAGACAGTGAATTCCAGGTCAGCCTAGGCTAGACCAAGACTCTTTTTTCTTGAAGTAAACAGAAGTACAATCTCTTGGGTAAACCAAGAGGCCAGTGATACACACACACACACACACTCTAGTGGGGAAAAGTAACTCAGTCTCAGGGAGGCAGCCTAGATTGAGGTACAGTCTGTCGCAGGTTGATGGTCTCTCATGTTGAGTTGGAAAGCTTTTATTCACGTGTTTGGGGATATAAACAATACAAACTGATGAGTGCTAGCCACAGAAAAATTTTAAAAATTTGCTTTAAACATTTCTAAGTGAAGCCTGCAGCTAAGTCCTGATTTCTCTAAAATGCCAGAACACAGAGACACAAGGGTACACGTGCCTAGCCACGGTCAGCAGAGGGTGACAAGACAGGAGAAGCACAGCTAGCATGTTGGCCTGGACACCACAAGGCAGAGCCCAGAACGTTGTCCTCAGCTGAAGAGTCAGCTAACTTGCAGTTTTTAAAGGTACTAATTCTGCTTTAATGCTAACCACTAGAATGAACCTTCAATATTAGGGCTTACCAAGAAACACACATCTAACAATGGCTCTCTGCCAAGCTACACATCAGAATGACCTGGGAGGCTTGAAAACTACACTAGCCCAATCCTGTGAGAATCCCTGCAGCACGCTTTGCAACATACTTGTCGAGCAGCTCCCAGGTGAGCATGAGCCGCTGCCCTGTGTCAGAATCAATGCTCATCTAAGGTTACTGTCAGGACTCCCACCCCAACTTATCTCTACGTCCTATTCTCCCTATGCAACAAGCAATCCTTCATTTCTGTAAGAAGATCAAGGATGTGAAAAGGGGTTAGATAACTGAATAGGAAAACACAGTCTGGGAACTTGTGACAATGAGATTTCTTGATCACACTTCAAACATAACTAAGCTTTCAACGTTGACTAAACTCCATCTTCTCCCAGCACGTGCCCCTGTTCTCCAGTACCACAGACACCCCATTGTGATCCCAGGACTTTGGCCCAGCAGTACTTTGTACTATCCACCTATTTACAAAACATTCATATGTGAAAGAACTTTGGTTATATAAAATTATATCTTCGAGATGAAAGTAAGATTTTTTATATGAAAAGACATTCCATGGAGGTAAAGCACAAAATTAAAAATAAAATAATGCAAAACTTACCAAATTTAACCCTAAAAGTAGAGTGCATATATATACTTCCTAAGTTTATATATGCACAGGTTGGGGTCAGAGATGCTGGGGATGAAAAACGGACCTCAAACAGGGCAGGCAAATCCTCTACTGCTGAGCTACATTCTTAGCCCTAGAATTTTTGTTCAGTTTATTTATTTATTTATTTTTTGGACCAGTGTACCACAGAACCACTTTGAGGAACAAGACTCAGAACTGAATCTGAGCCAGGCATGGTGGCACATGCCTTTAATCCCAGCACTTGGGAAGCAGTGGTAGAAGGATCCTTGCGGGTTCAAGGACCCCCCTGAGACTACATAGTGAATTGCAGGTCAGCATGGACTAGAGCGAGACCCTATCTCAAAATAAACAAAATAAATAAATAAAAATAATTTTTTTAAAAGAACTACATCTGTCTTGAGTCTCGACAGTGTCAATCAGATTTATATGCAACACACAAGTAAGCAGACAGATCTAATTCATCAGAAAGCTAACAAGTCTCTAGGCAGACTGCCAAAGAAACTGCTGGAAGGGAAAAACCTGTTTGCCTTCCATGTAGGCACCCAGCAGCAAGGAGCACTACCCTGCTGTGGTCCCACACTTGTTTACCTTTTGTGCAGAATGCCCTGTGCCATCAGTTGTGGTAACCTGCACTTCATCTCCAGTGTAATCAATGCTTTGCACCTGCTCGAGACAAATATATGAAGAAAAATGAGGGCTGAATCATATGGTCAGGTCCTTTCCAACCCACATGGTCTGTGAGCTTGCATGGACAAGGCCATGGGTACTCTCTAGCTAGCATTTGGACATCTAACAACCAAAACTGATCTTAGAATTACATTCTGTCAAAATATGGAAAAACTCAAGAATATAAAGTGAAATATACAAAAGTCATCTCTACAGCTTACAGTTTAAGTAGACAGGGATGAAGATTTGAAGGGAAAATTCTAAAGTGAAATTAAGTACTTTGGATTACAGGGGCTATGAGCTACTTAAACACTTTATCATCAATGAACACAAACCCAGGCCACCATGATTTCCAAACACCCCTACTATGTGATGTGGTAACTTTACATGGATGGGATACAATTACAATCAAAAGTGCTGAGAGACACTGGGAAAAGTTTAAGCCAACACCTGACTCCTGGGAACCACATGGCACATACTCCCAAAACAAAGAAAAGCTACCTCCCACCCCACCCACCACAACCTACTCACTGGAGATTTGAGCCGAATGTCTAGCCCTTCAGCCAGCTTGTCAATGATAACAGAGTACCCAGGAGTTAGAAGAGTATGGTCACCAGCAAACTGGGCAAAGAATTCATTGTGGTCCCAGGAGCGAGCAGACACCTGGGAAACGACAGGGAACACTGAGAAGCCACAATGGAAATCCTCAAACTACTTGAGGCTGTAAAAGGAGAAGCAGGTAGAAATGGCCACTCAAGGCAGGACCACCACCCATCAAGGAGCAGAGGACAAAATAACCATGGTGGACATCACCGTCAGGGGAAAAATGCTACATACCCAAAGAAAACTTTAGAACAAAAAGGTCTAGCCCAGGCATGGTGGTTCATGCCTATATAATCAAGCAGGCAGGACACTGAGGTGGGAGGATTATCACAATGCACAGGCAGCTGGCTAGGGAGTGACAGCCTGTCTCAAAACAAGCAAGGGAGGCTAGAGAGGTGGCTCAGCAGGCCAGAGCTGCAAAAGCATGAATACCCGCACCCATGCAATAAATTGGCTGTGGCCATACACGCCTACACGAGGGGACTGAGACAGAAGGATCACCAGGGCTCAATGGGTCAGCCAGTGTAAAACTGGAAGACAGTGTGCACTGTAGGTGCAGTGAAATCTTGCCTCTAGGAAATAAGAGGAAAGAATACTAGCCAAGGATACCCAGTCCTGGCCTCTGGCCTCCTCATGCACGTGCACAGGACCACACACAAACATGCACTCATACACTATACACACACATGAAAACATGTCTAAATGCCTTAGGTATAGACACCACTGTTTGATTAAAAAGCTGATTTTATGTATCTACAATTCTGGTCAAGTAAATTCAATGGGGTTAAACTGCATGCAATCAGCTCTTCATATAAATCTTCCAGGGTCTGTCCTCAACATGACGTTCCATACAGAACTTTCCAGGTATACTATGACCATAGGAAACAGCACAACTCAAACTGTGACACAGAATCACATGGGGATGGAGTGGCCCTCAAGGTGACAGCTTAAATCATCCATGAAGTTTCTACTGAAACAGACCTGGAGTGTTAAGAGTCGTACTGAGTTAAATGTGTAAAACAAGTTCAAAATTTACTTATGCAAAACAAACCAGCCAGCATGGTAAGGCTGCTGAATTTTAGGTTCTTGACAGAGTGATTTTAAAAGCCACCATGGTTCTACAAAAATGACAGCAGGGCACCTGCTTGGGGCAAGGAACAGAGATGGGAGGTGGACATCCAAAGGACATGGCTCTTGGCCCCTCCTCTGATTCTGTCCAGCATACCTCCGTTGATGGTTATTCTGATCAAGCTTCTTCACAGGTAGGGTCTGAAGGGTTTCCCTCTTACTTGAAAAAATGTTGAGAGACAGTCATGGTGTCAGATGCTGTAATCTTAGCACCTGGAAGGCTGAGGAAGGTACATCTTGAGGCCAAGTACAGTGGTCCATGCCTACAATCCCAGCACTTGGGACGCAGCGGCAGAAGGGCCATGAGCCCAACAGCACCCTTGGCTACATGGAAAGTTCAAGGCTCACTTGGGCTACATAAGACCCTATCTCCACATGCCCCATCCCAAAATACACAGTAATAAAACACTATGAAATTAATATTCTATAACATCACTGTTGTCAGATTCCTAGGCAGCAGAACCACTCTTCCCTACCTATCCAAACCAACTAAGTTCCATATTAGAAAGACAATGCACACACCTACACACACGTGTTTTCAAAGCATATTCAGGAAACCCATCTCACCTGGTGAAGGTTGCTGCCACAGGCATATTCAAGGTTACTGAGATGAAACTGTAGCACCTGTCCCTCCAGCTCATTGAACTGAATGCCGGACTCACTCACGAAAGCTCTGTAGATCTCCTCTATCTTCTCTGCAGTGGGAAATGATCAGAGAAGAAAATTAGCCATTACCACAATTCTTTGGGCTCACGACCTGCTTCCCCCAGCAAAGCTTGAACCTTCCAGAGTTGTTTCCAAGCACACTCAGCGAAGGAGTCCCTAGACAATGCTCAGACCTCTCAGCAAGCGTAAACTTAATCTTAAATGGAAACAAACAAAGAGGATCTGTGTGTTCAAAAATGTTTCATTTGGGCTATAGAGATGGCTTAGAGGTTAAGCACTTGCCTGTGAAGCCTAAGGAACATGGTTCGAGGCTCGAATCCCCAGGACCCAAGTTAGCCAGATGCACAAAGGAGCACATGCATCTGGAGTTCGTTTGCAGTGGCTGGAGGCCCTGGCGTACCCATTCTCTATCTCTATCTGCCTCTCTCTCTGTCACTCTCAAATAAATAAACAATTTAAAAAAAACAAAAAAAATTTTTTTAAATGTTTCATTTGTGCTTACTTGAGAAATCTTTTGCTCAAGTGATGGAAAAGCACACCTACACGTTTGTGCGCACACACATAATTCCTTTCTGTTCTCACTATCTCCTTAAAGCCAAGCTACTATAACAGCTCCCTTTAAAACACCTACTGTAGACTACTGGCTACAGTCTCTTCCAAGCAAGAACTGCCCTGTGGACTTTCATGGTATCAACTATCTGCTTAGACACTGTTAACTACCAGTTCCTGTGGCCTGGAGAGTAAGCTCCAAAAGCTGAGTGGCCGCTAAAGTTAGCAACTACTCACCTGCCCACAGATAAGGCTGACCCATAATGCGCTCCAAAATTTTCGTGGTAAATTCCAACCCTACAGGACCTTCCTCTCCCATTCCACAACACAGGTTGACCCCTGCGCTTGTCCATTCCAACCTTTACAATCGATCACCTGCCCATTGCCTCTGTTTCTTGAATGCTAGAATTACAGTTGTGTACCATGTTTCTTTTGCAGGCCTTGGAATCTCTGTTCTCAAAAAAGCACTCATCTATCCCATTCATCTGGGGGGGGGGGGTTAACTATATAGACACATATCCCTGTGAAATCATTCTAATTACTGTCTTAGTAACTCAGTAGCACCTTACACGAGGCCAAAGGCCCTCTGACCTCCTGTATAACTTTCAGTCATGTGAGCACAGGCTGCTTAGAACTTTTCTAGTGATGACAACCACTCAACACGCACACCACGGACACCAAGTTTCTGTAGAGCACTGTGCACTGGGACTCGCCTAATCAGAAACAACTGGGCAGTTATTTTTTATTTTGTGGTGCTGGGTGTTGAAGCCAGGGCCTGTGTGAAGCAAACACCAGCACTTGCTTCTGAGTCAGGCTGTCACTGTGTAGCACATGCTTCCTGCCTTGGCCTCCTCAGCACCTTCATGCCCAGCTCAACTTTTACTTCTTTGCTAATCCAAAGTTCTCATTGTTTTTCTCAATTTTCACTCTAACTGTTAAGGCAGAGACCTCTGAATTTCTGCCCTTTTGGCCTGTTACTACTTTTGATGCTTTTGCAGCAGTCCCATTCCTGCCTTCTGCAAGTGTCTACCTTCCAGTCCATTTCATGGAAGCAAAAGAAGCAAGATTTTTATAACAGAATAAAAAGTATACATGGACTGAGAAAGACCTTACCCTAATTTTTCTGTAAATAATATTGAGCAACCGTAGTACCCAGACTTCATGCAATGAACCCTAGCGTTTCAGCCTTTCAGCATTTGTGCTCTGAAAACAAAAACTATGCAGTGGCACAAAGCTCCTACCACTTGGGAGGCTAAGGCAGAAGGATAGTTCAAGGCCAGCTTTGGCTACAGTCAGATCCAAATTAAAAAATCATATATCCAAGGGATGAGAGATGGCATAGCAGTTAAGGAATTTGCCTGCGAAGCCAAAGGACCCAGGTTCGATTCCCCAGGACCCATGTAAGCCAGATGCACAAGGGGCACATGCATCTGGAGTTCATTCGCAGTGGCTACAACCCCTGGCGCGCCCAATTCTCTGTCTCTCGTCTCTCTCTCTCTCCCTGCAAATAATAAAATTTAAAAAAACATATATCCATACACATATACACACACACACACACACACACACACACATATGTATATGCAAAATTCTGAGAATACAACAAAAGTATACAATAATTTCAACTCCAGAAACTTTAACAACTCATCACTTAGTGTGGACACTACAACATTTGATTCAGTAAGCACTGCTACCTGAAATAGGTTTCTGGAACTGTCTGGTTATTGTTTTTTGTTTTTAATATTTTATTTATTTATTTGAGAGAGAGAAAGAGAGGAAGAGGCAGATAGAAAGAGAATTGCTGTGCAAGGATCTCCAGCCACTGAAAATGAACTCCAGATGCATGTGCCCCCTTGTGCATCTGGCTTACATGGGTCTTGGGGAATCAAACCGGGGTCCTTAGGCTTCACAAGCAAATACCTTAACTGCTAAGCCATTTCCCCGGCCCTGGTTATCGTTTTTCAGTCAACACAGTCTAGGGGTGATCACAGTATGCGTCCATCTCTTAGAGGAGGTAGAGAAGAGGAACCAAAAATGACATTGAGAACAGTGATCACTGAGTCAGCCCAAGGAAATGAGAATCCTCTTGGGAAGAAAGAAACATAGCGGAAGGGAAGTAATACCATACCAAGTTCAAATGTTCACACTTCAGGAAATACGAGCATGCCTCCAAGAACCACAAATGAATACATTCAAGTCAAAAAAAGTGTAGGTTACATAAACATCCATTTTTTTCTGTGTTTGTTTATTTTTGTTTTGTTTTTCTAAGTAGGGTTTTGCTCTAGTCCAGGCTTCCCTGGAATTCACTATGTAGTCTCAAGGGTGGCCTCAAACTCATACCAATCCTCCTACCTCTGCCTCCTGAGTGCTGGGATTAAAGGGACGTGCCACCAGGCCCTGCTAACATCCATTTTTGAACAGTACAGTAAATCCCAGTTACTACTCTCAAAGTCACGATAGGAAGTTAAAGTTCTATGGTGTTGTTTAACATTGCCCACTGAAGTACTACAGCTGAGGGACTCTCCATTAAAATGCTCAAATTATAATACACATTCCTGAGCAAAACACACTTAAAGGAAAAAACCTCCCATATCAAGTAATGAAAGAACAGAAAGCCTTGTACACAGAAAGCTCTATCTAGAAAGGACAACATGGGGACAGCATGTTTATTTAGGCTTACTTACAAAGGTCCCCAGGGAAAATTTAAATTTAAACGTTTGCATCATTGTGTAAAACATGATCTATTGCAGAAAGCAAGGCTTACGTGGGCAGGCACACACATGAGCATCAAAGACCCCTCTGGCAGAGTGCAGAGAGTCCGTTTCCCAGCAAGAACTTACCTAACCCTGTCCCTACTAGAGACATGAGCCTGTAGGAAGGAAGCTACTTCTACCGAGTTCAGTGCACAGTGCACAGGCGCAGTAATCAGAACATGTTCTCCCCCTACCTCCTAAAGGGACATCTTGGAGCAGAGTCTTATCCTTCCTCCACTCAGAGACAACATCCAGGAGAGCATTAAAATGAAAATCCATGCGCTTGTCAATAGTGGGATCAGTTATTCTTCCACCTTCCTGAATTAAGTCACATCTTTCTCCAAACTTATGCATGCGGATGCCAAGCTTCAAAATAAAAGAACAACAATGTGAAAGTTTCCCCTGGAAAAAATATTTACAGGGTCTAAACTGAAACTACACAGAGCTCTCATGGAGAAAAGGGCCTAAACACTCACAAGTGAGGATAATGCGCTTAGTGGGGAATGACGGCAGGTGGGGCAGTGGGGAAGAGTGTAACATACATGACACCCCAAGTTCATGGGGACATACAGGTGGTAGCAACAACTTCCAGGCCATTCACTCCCCAGCTGTGTTTCAGAGGCTATGGACTACCTATCCTGGTCATACATTCATTCTGTCTCTGCTGCAGACTCCAGTTAATGAACACAAACTCATAGAAGCCGAAATTGAGTGTAAATGTTTAAGAAAAATACCAAAAAAGCCATCACCCTTGGACAATACCAGGTTGGCACATAACAGACAGGATACCCAGTTGAATTACAGAGAAGTAACATACACATTATTAAATATGCCGCAAATATCGTATGCAACATATATTTGAGACATATTTCCACTAAAAGAATTGTTTATCTGAAAACCAAATATAAGAATCCTACTTTTCATCTGCTACATCTGCACCCGCAAGGTCGCGGCCTATGTCACCTGCAAACACTCGGCAAATAGAGCTGGGGGAGTCTTTGACTGCCTTCTCAGAAAGGCAGAAGAGTAACTCTTCTCATTTACTATACACATTTCCCACTTTGGAAGTTTATTAGCACTTTTTTTTTCCCCCACTGCTGGGGATAGAACTCTGGGCCTCACACAGAATAGCTAAGCGCTCTACCACTGAGCCACACCCTCGGCTCCATATTGATAGCATATCTGTCCACAAGACAAATAATAAAAGACTCACTTGTTCACACATCAGTGCTATTGGGTTATTAATACATCCATTGACAATCTGAGGTCCTCTTCCCACCGTGACACCTTTAAAAGATTTGTCATCCCATACTCGACCTCCAATTCTGTCTTTGGCTTCCAGTACAGTCACCTAAAAAGACAATCAGTTCATCTAATCAGAACAGTCATTCAAGATGCAGAATGATAGTGATAACAACCTACATGTCTAGTTAATTATGGTATTTCTAGAGAAACAGCTTTAATTAAATGTGAAGAGAGGCCAAAGTGCACATTCACACCACTTCAGAGTCTAGGGAGGAATCACTAGGCGGCCAGCAGACGCAGAACCTCTCCAGTCAGATAAAGTGCCCAGCATAAGCCCAGCACAGTGGCTCATGCCTGTAATTCCAGCACTCAGAGCCGCAAGCAGGAGGATTGCTATAAGTCTGAGATCAGCCTGGCCTGCCTGCACACTGAATTCTAGGCCAGCCAAAGCAACTGAGTGAGATTCTGTCAAAAAACACATACAACGCAAAAAGATGTGATGAATGAGCACAGAAATGTTCTTTGTAACCTGTGCTAACAGAATTACCCTGCCACAAAACACACACACATACACACACATTTAGTGAACAAGTACAGGAAAATTATTGAAAACTTTTACTAAATAGTATTCCCTGAGCATTCACCTCAGACCTGAAATCTTCAATTTCTCCAATTTCAACTTAATAGTCAATCACTCATTCTTTTTTCTTCTTAGCATAAGATGAAAGTTAAGCATTAAGTAGACTCCTTGGGCTTTTAATATGAAGAACATCTTTAGGCTTCCCAAGTAACATAAAGACAAACAGCACAACATCTAAGGCTGCAGTAGTAAAAACACTGTCTAGCTAGGATCACGCAGCAACTACTTCCTAACACAAGCACACTGCCTACACATCCAACTCCAACGTTTCTATCTGCAGCGGTGTGAAGTGTAATTCATAACCTCCTCCATCTAACCAGGAGGAAAAGGTCTTCGGGCGCTATTGAACCTGTACAAAAACCTGAACATGCCCCTGGACCCTCCCTGCAAAGCTGACTATGCAAACCAGCCCTTCTTCGAGCCAGAGAGACCTGCAACAAACCACTGAATCCTACCAAATGTACTGACTTTTGACTTCCCTGAAAACAAAGTCCTGGCAAAGGTTTTCAACATAAGAAATGTATCAGAGACCCAGAAAATTAGAGCCAGCTAGGGGATGCTTCATGGGAAGTGAATTAATGGAAAAGAGGTACCGGATCACATGACTGGAGAGGGCTGAAGCCACAGTCGGGCGACTTGTTAACAGCTGGACTGGCGCACTGGAGGGTCAGAACAGTGTCCCCCTTCCTGGGGAAACAAGCTGCTTTACACACCCTCAGACAGCGAGGTCCCTCACTGCATCTTGCTCCCAAAAGCAAACATTTTGTTTTCCTCAGTAAAAGTCAAAGGGGTCTTTGTTTGCATAAGGAAATCTCAGAGGCCAGGGCTGAATGGTTGCTTAGCGTAGTTGAGGCTTCCTCCCCCAGCACCCAAGACAAAGAACAAGCTAACATGTTCAGAAGTTTTACCAAAAGTTTCCATTTTTTCTCACACAGTCCCACTACCTCTGCTAGATTAATGAAGTCTAGAACTTCCACTTTAACTGGAGTTCAGAATTTCTTCCAACTTGCTTCTTTCAGTCTAAAGCTCTCTCCAAAGCTCTATTGTGATTAAATCAATTCCACATCATGTAACTTTTCTACAACCTAGTATAAAAATGCAGTGCATCTAGTATTCTTCACTAAAATTAGGAACTAGTTTCCAAGTCTTAGGAAATTTGGACCAAAGGAACAGATAACTATCTGTTTCCACCTACATGACCCAAAAGTCTTACCTTAATTCCAAAGTTATGGAGTTGCCTAGCAGCTGCTAAACCTGCTGGACCAGCACCAACAATGATGACTGATTTCTTTAAAAAAAAGAAAAGAAACAAAACTCTAGTTGGAGTAATGAAGACAATACATTGTTGAAATTTTCTGCAAGGCATTAAACTGCCAAATAGCATGAGTTCATAAGATTTTCCTTGACATCCTTAGGAAGCTTATTCCCTACGCAGTACAGCAGTCCTTCAGGCATCCTCTTTCCTACTTCAGGAGAAACACATCACACCTAGTCTTGCTTCGGTAAGCTGGATGGTGATGTGGCTGTTACTACCACAGCAACACCACGATGGCGTGTCGTGACCAGCGGCAGTGCCTCTGCTACAGCCAGTTACTTACACTGTGGTAGTCTTTCGGAAGAAGATACTGGCCGGCGCCCACAGTGAGAACTCCTGTGTTGATAAGGCCTTTCCTGGTCATGAAGTACAGAATCCTCTCCACCTCCTGGACACAGCGGATGCGCACAAGACCCCGGACAATGATGTGAGGGACACACTTCTGAGGAGTGAGTGCTTCCTGGGTTTCCAAATGAAACCAAAGTATTAACAAAAATCAACAGCAAGAAAATAAGCCACTCACAACAGATGGGAAAAGTAGGAGTTTAGGTGCCGATCAGTGGTAAAGTTTGCCTAGAACACACAAGGCCTCGCATTTGACCCTCACCAGCACATAAACAAACCAATTTTTTCAAGAGCAAAGATCTAAACAGATACTTCTCAACAAGACGTACAAGTGGTCAGCAGTAACGTGAAGATGTGCTCAGCTTCATTATCACCACCAGCAATAACTCAAAGGACAACCGTGACTACGTCCACGCCAGCTCCATGGCGGCTAGAGGGCCTGTCTGGATTGTACAAGGCCCGAGCTGCATCTCCAAGTAACACAGGGGGAAAAGACAAAAGTGAACAAGTGTGGGTGATGATGCAGAGAAAAGGGCCTCTTACATGCTGCTGATGGCAGGAATGTAAATTAACACAGCCATTAATTATGAACACAGTGTAGAGGTTCCTCAAAACATTAAAAACTGGGCTGCAGAAATGTCTTAGTAATTAAGGTGATTGCCTCCAGAGCCAAAGGACCCAGGGTCAATTCTCCAGGACCCATGTAAGCCAGATCCACAGGGTGTCGCATGTGTCTGGAGTTTGTTTGCAGTGGCTGAAAGCCCTGGCATACCCATTCTCCTCTGTCTGTATCTTTCTCTAATAAAAAAAAATATTACTAATACATTAAAAAAATTAACAATTTGGGCTAGGGAGATGGTTTAGCAACCACAGACACTTTCTGGCAAGCCCGTGACCCAAGTTCAATCCCCCTCAGCACTCAAGTAAAGCCAACGGAGGGGTGCATGTCTGTCACCCCAACATGGCTACCACAATGGGAGGCAGGAGAATCCAAAAGCTTGTTAGCAGCACTCAAAGAAGACAGACCCAGTCTCCAGAGGGTGGAAATAAGGGCAAAATACCTCAGGGTTGTCCTCTGACCTCCACACATGTGCACCTTAGCATGTACATGCAGACACACACACACACACACATAACTTCTAAAAATAAAATAAAAAATTAACTGTTGATTTATCAGTCTCATTATTCAGCGTACACCCAAAGAAGTGAAATTGTTAAGCCAAAGAGAATATGCTCCCCACATTCACTACAACACAGTCCCCAATAGCCAAGGTAGGAAAACAAGTACCTCTCAACTGATGAATGGATAGTGAAATATAGTACATTTACACAATGGAAGATCAGTCAGACTTACACCCCTGTCCTTTGAGAAACATCAATAAGCCTAGAGGAGCTTATGCTAAGAAAAAAACAAAGAAACAAAAAAAAACAGGTAGATACTGCATGACATTGCAGCATGTGAAATCTAGAACAGTCCATCTCAATAAGGGCATAATGGGATGGGATGGGGCGAGGAGATACTGGTCAATGAATATAAAACATAAGTTAGGAAAATTAAGTTCAAGATTACTAGTGGCTACAGCTAATACATGAATATACCTAGGGAATAAACAAAGTAATCTTACCACAAAAAAATGTATCATATTAGCCATTCTATGACGTATGTATTTCAGACTATTACGCTGTATGTCTTAAACAGGTAACTAGTCAATAAAGTCAGTTCCTTAACAATAAGCATTAAATGATAATATGATAAAAAATTTTACTCTTAGATATTCCAAATTTTAAAAAATTCTGTATTTGGGCTGGAGAGATGGCTTAGCACTTAAGCGCTTGCCTGTCAAGCCTAAGGACCCTGGTCCAAGGCTCGATTCCCCACGACCCACGTTAGCCACATGCACAAGGGGGCTCATGCATCTGGAGTTCGTTTGCAGTGGCTGGAGGCCCTGGCGTGCCCATTCTCTCTCTCTCTCTCTCTCTTTGTCGCTCTCAAATAAATAAACATAAAAATAAAAATAAACAAAAAATTTAAAACAAAACTATATTCAAACAGAATGTTCATAGCAGAAGTATTCAAACAGCCAAAAGTGGAAACAATTCAATGTTCACTGATAAAATGTAGGATATCCACACACGGAGTAACTTTAAAAAACATACTGAGACTGGGTGTGGTGGTACACACTTTTAATCCCAGAACTTGGAAGGCAGAGGTAGGAGTTTCGCCATGAGTTTGTGGTCACCCTGAAGCTACACAGTCAATTCCCAGTCAGCCTGGCCAACAGGAAGACCTTACCTTAAGTGAGTGAAAGAGCTAGTCCAAAAGTCCAAAAAGACAAATATTGTACAACTCCATCAGTATGGATCTCCAGAGCAGAGAAAAAGCAGATTAATGGTTACTAAGAGTTGGGAGCAGGCAGGTGGCAATGTGAAGTTCAGTAGGTATGTTCCCTAGCACTTGGTACGCCTACTTAATGTCACTGGCTTGCCCATTTTACAGTGGTTAAACGGTGAATATGGAAACTTCATGTGTATTTTGCCACAATAATAAGACATTTCTATCATTTCTAGGAAGATCAAAGGGAAGGTCTGACTGGGAAGGGGAACCAGTCACAGTGGCACACACATGTAATCTTAGCATTTGTAAGGGGGAGACTGGAGCATTGTTTAAGTCTGACGACTGCCTGGACTACATAGCAAGACATCCAATCTGTATCTTAGAGAGAGAAAAGGGGGACGGGGACAAATGAAGAAGCGGTCCTTTGACTCTTTAGCACCTAAGCTTCTGCTCACCAAAGACTGCTGTAGTGCACGTGGGCAGGTCCCTTCACCTCCCTGACACAGAAGCCACCACAGTACTCCAGTCTGATACTGTTGCCAGCAGTAGCCGGCTACTGTAATGATAGGCGATGAGAAGACTGAGCAAGGAATCTATAAAAGAAAGCAAGTCTTTCTTTGATCACCACAGTTCTGTCAAGACCTTGGTCAAATGCAGACCAGTCACACCACTGGCCAGGACATGAAGTAAAGGTGAGGGTAGAGGAGAGCTTGCTCCTGTGAAGACAGGCCAGCTTCTTCTGCCATTATGAAACATCCCCTGCCATCTGTAAGCTTCAAAAAAATCCCTTCCTCCATAACTGTGCCTGGTCTGGAAGTTCATCTCAGAGAACCTGAAGCTGTCTGCTACAGGGTTCAATTCCCCAGATCCCTCATAAAGCTAGATGCACAAAGTACCACATGTACCTGGAGTCTCCTTGCAGTGATAAGAGGCCTGGTGTGCCCATATACACATATTCCCTCTCCCCCACCACTCCCCTATGTCTCTCACTCACACATAAATAAAAATTATTCCATCCCTAGGTCTCGTGCCACTACATCCTTCGGCACACCTGACTTACTTTGCAGTTCGTGTACCAGAGGGCAAGAACAAGGTTTCTTAAAGCCAGGTACATGGTGGGATCTCGGGAATACTCTGGGAACTCATAGAGCTCATCCAGCTCCATCACGTCAGGCCTCACGCACAGGGCTTTGCCGCATTCATTGGGCTGGTAGAAAGGCTGGAAGTACCGGTTCATGTGCGGAACTGCAGGTGGAAGAAACACACAGCTCCTGTAAGCTTTAACCTCCAAATCCAGAAGAATTGAAGCACAACTCTTAAAAGAGATAAGCTGGATGAGCCACGTGGTCTATCCTGCATAAATACGCTTGAACTAAACAAGCATTTGCCCATTCTTCCTAAGTTATTCACAACCTCAATTTAGAAAATTTTTATTTGCTTACTGGCAAGCAGAGAGAGAAAGGGGACAGAGAAATGGGTGTGCCAGGGCCTCCAGCTGCTGCAAACCAACTCCAGATGCATGCGTCACTGTGCCTCTGGCTTTGCTGGGGAAATCGAACCCAGGTCCTTAGGTTTTGCAGGCAAGTATCTTAACTGCTGAGCCATCACTCAGGCCCCCACAGCTTCAATTTTTCAGGTACGAAAGTTCAAAGGCATTTTTTAATTGTGCTGAAACATATCAACCATAAGCAAAGCTTGGTAGCTAAGTATAATGAAGCCATGTGACACAGCTCTAGAATTTTTTTTTTCATCTTATAAGGCTAAAGCTAGATGAATTAAACTCTTAATGGAAATATGTTTTACTTTTTTATTTTGAAACATGGCCTCATTAAATTGTCCAGACTGGTTTGGAATTTGAGACAATCTTTCTGCCTCAGTCTCCCAAGTGCTGATACTACAGGAATAAGCTACATGCCTGACTAGTTATTTTTAAAATATATTCACAGCTATACCTGGTGGCACATGCATATAACGGCAGCTACAGAGTGAGACTCTATCTTTCAACAAAAAAAGGGCAGGCTGAAGAGATGGCATAGTGGTTAAGGCACAAGCCTCAGGACTCATGTTCGACTCTCCAGGTCCCACGTAAGCCAGACACAATGGCACAAGCACAAGGCTGCATGTGTGCAACAGGGACAAATGCATCTGGAGTTGTACAGTAGTGGCTAGAGGCCCTGACATGCCAATTCATTCTCCTACTCTCACTCTTCCGTTTAAAAAAAAAAAAAAAGGAAACAAAAAACCTACACCAGTTAACTAGCATTTCTGATTATAAAGTGGAACCGACCCTAACCTGTGATTATGCTGCAGAGTAGAGGATGCAGTCAGGGATACTGTGTATCATTACTTCTGTTTTAGTGAACAGACAAAATTCTCAGCTAGGTATCAGTTTTTACAAAATTGGAAAAAATCCTGTATGGACATAATGTGAAAGTCTATGATTAAGATCTCCTCCTGTCATTTCACTATTACAAACAATACCAAAACAAATTCCATAACACATACTCTTTAGACTAATTTGCTTGATACCTCACATTACTTTACAGCTATCTAACTTTCAAAGAAACATTCCTTAAGTCTTACAAATAATTCACAGGTAAGTATTACGCACTTTCCAATTACTGAGGAAAAATTTAACTATAAATTATAGACCAGTGACATCACTGACAACATAATCACCCCTTGGTACCCTCAGCACCATCTCCCCCAAACTGTAACATAGAGTCCATCAAAATCCCTTAAATAAAATGATACAGTACACAGAACCTACACGTATCCTCCTGCATGCTCTAAACCAACTCTAGATGACTTTAATACCTTAATGTGATGTACACACCAAGCAGTTGATACAATGTCTCAATTAGGGAACCGTGACAGGAGTCTGTACATATTTATTTATTTATTCATTCCCCCAAAAAATCTTCTCCCCGCGGTTGGTTGAATCCACAGATGCAGAGACCATGTATACGGAGGGTTAACTGCATAACCAAATGCATGAAATAACAAGGTGCTTTATATCATGCCTCACACATTCAAAACATCATTTGCTTTTTGCTCACCCTCACATTTCTAGGTAGGGGGCAGGGGGTGTAAGGAGGTAGAGGAAGGGCTCTCACCAGGTGCAGAGGGGGCCACCTTGGAGGCCTCCAGCTTCCCTGGGCTGGCAGTGCTGGTGGTGGTGGTGGTGGTGGAGGCCGAGGCAGCAGCAATGGGCGCAGCACGGTTTGTGCTGGTGCAGGAGGGGCTCATGCCCACGCAGTCAGGGTAGTAGGCAGATAGCAGGGGAGCGGCCACACTGTCTTTCAGCAAAGGAGGCTGGATGAGCATGGAGTACCACCAGTGATTGGAAACTTCGGACACTCTCTGAAAGGCACCAGCAGGAGGGAGAGAAAACAGCAGAAAGGAAATGTGCGTGCGGACCACACCAAGTACAAGAGCTCATCTTCATCCATCCCCCTCTGCCTCTTCCCCAACTTAGACTTAATAAAAATAAGGCAGAGTCTTCATACACAGAATCAGAAACACAAGTGGCTCAGAAGACCCAGAGACAATCTTTCTTAGGCATAATTCTTTCCCGTATATACCAACAGCTTCTCTCATGGAACCAAAACTATGCCAACAACAACACTGGTTTAAAGCTGCTTCCCTGTACTGTGTTCCATCTAGACACAAGTCCCTTTATCTCCACTGGGAGCCATGTTTCTGTCACACAGTCACCTATCATCCACTTGTGCCTGTCTGTTTTCTAGGGACCTCAAGAGAGATGAAAATGAGAAAGGGCACATCAAAAATTATTCTCCCACTGAGCACAGTGGTTGTAATCCCAGCACTAAGGAAACTGAGGCAGGAGTTCAAGGTCAGCCTGGGCTAAACAGTGAGACCCTCGTCTTAAAAAATACAATAATAGAGCTGGATAAGCAGCTTAGCATTTAAAGCGCTTGCTGCAAAGCCAAAGGGACCAGGGTCAATTCCCCAGGATCCACATAAGCCAGATGCACAAGGTGGCATATTTGTTTGCAGCAGCTGGAGGTCTAGGCGCACCCATTCTCTCTTTCAATCTCTCTCTAATAAATACATAAAAAAATAAAATACTTTTTACAAAACAATAATAGGGCTGGAGACATGGCTTAGCAATTAAGACTCTTGCCTGCAAAGCCTAAGGACCCATGTTTGAATCTCCAGATCCCATGTAAGCTAGAAGCACAAGACAATGCAAACACACAAGTTCGCCCATGTGCACAAAGTAGCGCATGCATCTGGAGTTCGACTAAGGTGGCTGGAGGCCCTGTCGTGCCAACTCATCCTCTCTTTTCTCTCATGGAAAAAAAAAAAAAAAGGCCAGACTGTTGGGTACACCAAAAAGAAATTGAGTAATAATTCTCCTAAACTGTAAAATAACACTGATTTTTACCAAAGGCTACCCAAAACAAGAATCAAAACAAACAAAAAACCCCATTCAGAACAGCTTAGGTTTCAGTGTGGTGAGATGAGAACTTTCCACAAATGAGTACTTTAGTTTAGCTAAAGCGTAGTACAGATGTTTAATCTAAATTAATAGCTTCCCATGAATCTTATCTAACACCAATAAGTTGTACACTACAAATTCTGTTATCCAGTGAGCCTTCTACGAGGGTCATCTTCACACATGCTATCGTCCATCGAGGATAAGGGTGGTGATTGCTTATTTGCCGTCCTTATATTATGGACTTTCATCTGTTGTAGTTAATATATGTTGTTTACACCTTAAAAAAAAAACTGTCAGAATGAACAGCACACTGTAAGCATTGACAGAATGAAAGTACACAAAAGACGCTAGTTTTGGTCTTCACTGCTGATCATACCCCAGAGGAGCTGGCACTAGATTAATGCACACCATGACAACTAAACAATTACAATAAAAAGAAAACTCACATGGCTTCTTTGACGGCACTGCCACACCTCCTCGTCAGACAGTGCTTGCTAAATGCAACTTAACTGCTGCGCCAACGGTTCTGACTCTGACACAGAACCACCTCAACTATCTTGGCGGTAGTTCTCCAGGCTCCCCACAATTCCATGTGCCATCAGGCAGAAGCTTGGGATCTCAAGACCTACAGGTGAGTCCCGCCAGAGTCCAACTCTGCTCTCCAGTCTCCCATAAGGCCCGAGGCCCTGTACACCACACACTCTGCTTCTCATGTGCAACTTGCTCGCCAAGCTGCTGAAGGCATCTGTGTCTGCAGTCCTGCTCTCGGCACGGATCCCTGACCAGCACATGTTGTACCCGCACCCCAGGCCGGCCTCCACCCAACCCACTCCTCAGTCATTTCCAAGGAAAGAGTAAACAGTCCAGCCCTAGACAGTTGTATAGAAGGCTCAATATTGGCATCTTAAAATCATGAACCCAGAGGCCAGGACTAGTGATGCATTCCTTTAACGCCAGCACTCAGCAGGCAGAGGTAGGAGGGTCGCTGTGAGAATCAATCAGCATGGGACCAGAGACAGTTCCATGTCTGCCTGGTAGAGTTAGACTCTACCTTGAAAAAACTTTAAAAAGTCCTGAACCAAGGGTGCTTCTTTGCTATTTCCTGGGTTACACAGCTCAAAGGGCAGGCAAGCTGAGATAGGGCGCAAAGAGCTTCTGCCATCTTCCTATGAGCCCCTAGTTCTTCCCTCACTAGAACCCACCTGAGGTTGGTGCTCCAACCCAGCCTCTGCATACCATAAGAAAAACAGTGACCAATAGGCCAGACTGTGCCATGCCAGTCATTACTCCTAGACACTAGGCTAGAATTATGCCAATATACCATCAAACACCATACTCCTGGCTGAGGATGTAGCCAGCTCAGTGGTACAGCACTAGCATGCACAAGACCCCAAGTTCAAGCAGCAGCACAAAAAGAAAAGAAAAAAGTACCCTCACTTTTATACAAAGACCACTCAAGAAACTGTACTTGAGGCTGGGTGTGGTGGTTGTGCGCCTTTACTACAGAGGCAGAGGTAAGAGGATCACTGTGAGTCTGAGGCCAGCCTGGGACTACAGAGTGAGCTTCAGGTCAGCCTGGGTAACAGTAAGTCCCTACCTCAAGAAAAAGAAAGAAACTACTTGAGGGCTGGGGTTACAGCTCAGTGGTAGAGTGGGAGGCTAGCATGCATGAGACACTGGGTTCTATCTCCAGTAGCACACACACACACACAGGGAGAGAGAGAGAGAGAAAGGAAAGAAATTTTACCGGCTATGGCATCCTCTTGACATGTTTCATCAAATATCCACTTTACTATATTAGGGTTCCCCAAAAATTCATGGCCACTCAGAACCTTAGCGTATGACCCTTCGTGGAACAGGGTCGTTACAGGTATGGCCATGATGACGTGAAACTGGAAGGGGCTCTGAATCACTGTGACTGGTGCCCTGGGTACAGAAGAGATCTAGATAGAACACTCGGATGTAGCCAATTATGACAGCAGCCAAGACCAAAGTGGGGTCCAGGCATAGTTTGACAACAGAGTGGTGGCCTGGCATGCGCAAGGCCTCGGGCTTGATCCCCACCACACACACAGAGTGAATAAGCTATTTCTGAAGAATTCTCTCTTTTCACTAAAATTAGTTACTTTTAAAAACTGCCTCAAGGGCTGGAGAGATGGCTTGGCGGTTAAGGCACTTGCCAAACGACCCGGGTTCAATTCTCTAGTCCCCACGTAAAGCTAGATGCACAAGTTGGAACATGTGCCTGGAGTTCACTTGCTGTGGCTAGAGGCCTTGGCGAGCCCTTTCTCTTTTCTGTCTCTCTGTGCCTTACTCTGAAATATATTTTTAAATGCCTCAAGACTAGAGATGGGCATCTGCACACCAAGAAATGCCAAATACTGGCAACGTGAGAGAGGTCCTTCCACTGGTGCTTTAAGAGGAACATAGCCCTACCCACACCTGGACTTTGGACCTCTAGTCCCACAAATGTGAGGACAGACAATTCTACTATGTAAGTCACCCAGTAGTTTGCGGTAGCTGGTTACAGAAATGCCAGAAAGCTAATGAACTCAATTAGATGACCCTAAGGCCCCCAGGAATAGGAAAGGTTAAGGGAGATAGTTATGAATAGCAACCTATACCCGACTCTGAACTGAATGCAAAAATAACTGGTAGATGAACATCTAATTCCAAATGGTTTTAAGTTACTGGGCTGGGGATGTAGCTCAGTTGTAGAACACTTCCCTAGCCTGCATAAGACCCTGGGAATTCATTCCCATGCACCACAAAAGCAAGTACTTTTGAGTTTTCTGTCCTAAAGTTCAAATTCTTCTGAATGCAAAAGCGCTTTAACTTAGGAGACAGGTGGGGAAGGTACTCTACCTGTACTTAAAATAACTTTCCTTTCTGTGATGGCGCCCTGCCCTAGCACCTGGCAAGTGCTCTGCTATGAGAAAAAGCTATTAGTAAAAAGTGAACAAGACATGTACATTACTCCTTTATGTAAACAGCATGGATTTAAAGTAAATCTGCTGCATGTCCCTTCTCCCCTTGTCTGACAATGTGCCAAGGCCCATGAACTTCACACACTGAACAAGCTCAAACCAACCATGAATCACTGAAAATCAGGAAGACTCAATTTTCAAAATCATTGTAGATTGGATCTGGTTGCATAGCACACGGAGTTTGCCGACATGGAGGCAGAGTTTGCTGAAGACACCTGGAATATGACCAAGCTTGGCCAGCTGGACATACTGTGTCCACCTCTGTATCTGAACAAGGCCAGGGAAAATCCCTTTCCCTAAGGTCACAATGCACAGGACCATCCTGCTCCTGTACCCAGGCGAAGACAATCCAATCATGGCCACCTTGATCTGTGTGCAGAAAGGCTGAAAAGAACAGGAGCCACCAGAGTCCCTGAAGAACAACAGCAAGTCTGATCACAGTGTCTTCCTTTTCAATTTCTTTAAGCGTAAAGCAATATACCTTTTGATCTAACTGCATATGTGGAGATATCACCCATACCACCACCACCCCCCACCGGAATCTTCCTAATACAGTCACCATGTTAGTCCCAAAGTCTTTGATCCCCAACCAAAGAGAAACTCAAAACTGTTAATCATTAACAAAGTAAGCTTATCAAGGAAGGACCAATGAACTCCAATCCAAAACACACAGAAATACTCACTAGATCCTCGGGGAGGGAACAATGATCTGGGCCATCAGGCTGTAAAAGAAAGCCAAGTTTTAATTAGGTTTCCTCATAAAATACAGTCTTCGTGTTGATTTCCCTTCAATGTGTCACCTCTTTTTCACCTAGGAAAATGTTTGATAAACCATTAGTTTGAGTGTGAGGAAAGACACGTAAGTTTATTAAAATGTTCTTGATAAAAATACAAAAGAATGTAAGAATGACAAAGAACAACTTCCAAAATACACACATTTTGAATGCACAGAAATTTAGCATTATAACTCAAGACACACTCAGAGACTCTCAGCAAATCTAAACTTCATGCATCTTTCACAGAGACCTGTAACAAGTACCACAGACACATTACAACAATGTCCAAAGTGGAGGTATAGCTCAGCAGCAGGAGCATGTGCCTTACATCATACAAAGCCTCCCTGGGTTCAACCCCAGCACTACACGGTGTCCATACACACAAGCACACAGGTTCAAAAAAGTCTTCCAGAGTTGCGGTGTGGCGGCTCACGCTTTTAATCCCAGCACTGGTGTGCCATAGG
Source organism: Dipus sagitta (assembly GCA_036346955.1). Taxonomy (NCBI): domain Eukaryota; kingdom Metazoa; phylum Chordata; class Mammalia; order Rodentia; family Dipodidae; genus Dipus; species Dipus sagitta. Next base: position 52,637,641 of record CM070786.1, read on the forward strand.
TAGAACTGATATGAGTTCGAGACCAGCCTGGAACTACAGAGGAAGTTTCAAGTCAGCCTGGGCTAAGGTGAGATCCTGCCTCAGAGTAAAGGAAAAAGAAAAAGAGGTTCCAGACCGGCCTGGGTAAAGTGCCACCTCCGCAGTCAGAGGATGGAGGGCTCAGGTCCACCTGGACTACACGGGAAACACTGACTCACGAAGGAAAAGCAGCGGTAAACAAATTCTCAGCACATTTTTTAAAAGTTCAAAACAGTCCTGTTCCCAACAGAAAAAGTAAAAGCTAAACACAACCTGAAGTCCATGAACAATACAATGAATAAGTTGCATTATAGTCAAACAAAGGGATATTATGCAGCAATGAGAGTCAACAAGTTATAAGTCCACGCTAAAACATGGCTGCATCTCACAAACAACACTCAGCCAAACAACACTCAGCCAAAGAGGCTGAACACATCTTTCTGCGTGGATTGTATTTATGAAGGGGCAAAACCCTGATTACCTGCCACAGCTAAAAGGTAAGATCCTATTGTTGACGACAACACAGGCTGCGGTCACAGGACATGGGAATGTCATGCTGGACAAAAAGGGAAACTAGCTCCCTCCTGGCTGGCCCTCGTAGTGCTGGGAAGCCCTGTGGGAGCCGCAGGAGGACAACTGTCACCAACAGCATGAATAAACAGGGACCCTGCAGACTACGAAATCAGCCAGCCAGACAAGAAGTACACACTTGTCCAACGGTGGCACACGGCCTCTGCAGGTGACAAACTGTTCTCTAATTGGCCATGAGGCCCACTCAGTGGGAGAGAACTCATCTGATACTGGAAACCAAGTCAGAATACCATGGTCAAAAACTCACACTTAAGAAGAAAAGCCCCCACTGCTCTCTGGAGCAGAAGAGTGGGCTTGCAAACCAAAAGAAAAAAAAAACTCTCAAATAACTCTGCATGGCCCCTTTAACCCAAGCTGTTCTCACTCTTGGTTGGAGAATCTCCTTTATATTTCAGATGGCAGAGAAAATGGAGGAGAACCAAGATCCACCGATAAGCCAAGAGGACAGCCGTCTGCTTACCACAAGCTGTGCCGCCTCTACCACATCTGCCAAGGCCCAGGAGAAATTGTAGAGGAAGCGGCAACATGAATACTGCTCTCACTGCCAGCCTGACAACCAGTTCCAGGTCAATGGTAACAAGACAAGGTGGTCAAACAAAACCTATCAAAGCAGAAATCCAGAAGCTACAGAGAACTCAACACTGAGACTTCCAACATGCCTGCCATGGCTCAGGGAACACAGCAGAAGAGGCAGCAGAAAGAATTTAAGAGCCACAGAGTGGGTAGGAATATCCTGAGGCACAATTCCCCACTACCTCACAGGAACTTAGTGAGACCTTCATGACCCCATAGTGAATATTATAAAACCACTAACGAGGACCCCCAGGGTAACAGGAGCAGGGACGAGGGGATGGTCAAGCATAACCTGGTATATATTAAATAGGTACATTTTTAAAGACTGAAAAAAATAGGAGAGACTAGTTGGAAAGAAGATTTAGTGCAGGAGGAATATGGGAGGGGAAAAGGGAACATGGTGGGAACAGATTATGATCATGGTATATGGTGTATGTTTATGGAAGTTGTCAATATAAAGTTATAAAAATTAAAATTAAAAACAGGCAAGCAGTTAGTGCTGAAAGCAAGCTGGTAAGTTACCCTGGGGAGCAAAGCTGGAGGCTGTGACTGTCAGGGACACAAGACAGCATCTCAGGAACTGGTGAGCTCTCCATTTCTCTACAGCAGCCAGATGAAGGGGCACTTTGAAAATTCACTGAGCTTTGCATTTCGATTTGTGCATCTTCGGTTTTCTAGTTATGTTTCAACAAAAAAAGTTGTCTAATGACAGGAAGGCAGATCATATGGCCTAGCAGCTCTAACCTTTGGAACATACTCTAAAGAAATTCCTGCACATGCACACTAAAAGAAAGCTAACAAGAATGTTCCAGGAAACAAGTTTCAGATCTTGGGAAAAGAAAACACACGGTACCAGATGGATCCTACTCAGCACAGAAAGAAAGAACAAGCAGAGCTTCATACATCAGATGTATATCCAAAGCTTCCCTGTATGATGTAAAGAAAAAGTTGTAGAGGAAGACGAGAAATGTAATTTGTGACCAGAACAAAGACAGGCAAAATTTAACTTGTTTAGCCTTCCAGAAAACACATTAGCTGTGTAACAAAAATCAAGCACAGGGCTGGAGAGATGCCTTAGCAGTTAAGGTGCTTGCCTGTGAAGCCGAAAGACCTAGGTTCAATTCCCCAGTACCCAGTTAAGCCAGATGCACAGGTGGCACATGTGTCTGGAGTTTGTCTGCAGTAGCTGGAGGCCCTGATGCGCATATTCTTCTTTCTCTCTCTCTAATAAATAAGTAAAAATAAATTAAAAAAAGAAAAGCAAGAACAACAAATACACAATTCAAACCATCTTCAACCCCCAAGGGAAGAACAAGGAGATACCCACAGAGAAGCTCACTAGTGGAAAAATCTGCTGCTGGTGCTGTAGTCAGAGTTGCTGGTGGGGACATGATAACACACGTTAGAAATCCCCTTTCACCTATCAATTATTCACATTAAAGCTACTGTACACATACTGGACATGGAAACTTCACTTATTGAAACTAATGCTACCAACACACTCAAAAACGGCCCTGCCATTGTCACTTAGCATCAACATGAACAAGTAACCTAAACACTAACAGCATTAAACACAGTGCATCTGTTCAGTGGACTACTTAATACAGTCCCTAAAGAAAAATACTCCAGGGCTGGAGAGATGGCTTAGTGGATAACGGACATGTCTGCAAAGCCAAAAGACCCAGGTTCAATTCACCAGAGCTCACGTGAGCCAAATGTACAAAGTGGCACATGCGCCTGAAGTTTGTTTGCAGTGGCTGGAGGCCCTGACCTACCTATTCACTCTCTCTCTCCTTCAAATAAATACATAAAAAGTAATTCTTAAAAAAAAAAAAAAAAAAAGAAGAAAAGACTTCAGTGTGCTGATGCCTCCTGAAGGCATGTGACAAAAAGTAAACAAACAAACAAAAAAACAAACAACAACAAAACCCAAGATCCTAAATAGCACCAAGCCTGGGTATGGTGGCACATGCCTTTAATAGCTACAATTGGGAAGATCGTCAGTTCCAGGTCAGCCTGGACAGAGAGAAAAAAAACCAAAAACCAGCAGACTGCTCCCAAGCTACAGAGTAAGCCATCCTTGAGAGCACACAACCCACTGCTGAAAGGAGGCAGAAAGAATGTAAGAACCACATGGGTGGGGTGGGGTAGGGTGGCACACGTCTTAATCCCAGCACTCAGGGGACAGGGCTAGGAGGATCCTTTGAGTTCCAGGCCAGCTTTAGAGAGAATTCCAGGTCAGCCTAGATTAAAATCACTAGCAGTCAATATTGTGTACAAACACAAACACACAAAGTATACACAGTAATGCATGCTAATTACTTCAAATCAGACATTCTATAATGTATATTTATTTCAGAATATACGAGAAGTACACACAATTATTTGTCAGTAAAATTAATCCTGCTTGGGGGCTGGAAAGATGGCTCAGCAGTTAAAGGCACTTGCTAAAAATCCTACCAAACAGTTATATTCCCCAGCAGCCAAGGAAATCCAGCCACCAAAAAGTGTCACACATGTTTGATACTGATTGGCAGTGGTAGGAGACCATGACCCACACACATGCACTCAGGCACTCAAGTATGCACAAATAATGACAATTTTAAAAATTAATCCTGGAATGAAGTGTTGGCTTAGTGGTTCAGGCATTTGCCTGCAAAACCGAAAGGGCCCAGGTTTGATTCCCCAGGACGCACTTTAGCCAGATGCACAATGGAGTGCACGTGTCTGGAGTTTGTTTGCAGTGGTTCGAAGGCCTGGATTGCCTATTCTCTCTCTCTCTCTCTCTCTCTCTCTCCTAATCTCCCTCTTTCTCTGTCAGATAAATATTTTTTTAAAAATTTAAAAACAATCCTCATCTAAGGTGAAATTATATTTGATTGACATAGGCTACACATTATAAAAATTTTCAAAACGCAATGAAACTCATTTAAGTTCCATGCATAAAGCTTACAGTATATAGCCATACCTCAGAAATAAAAATGATACAATTTTTTATCTATTAAAAATACAGTTGAAACGTTGAGGGTGGTGGCACACGCCTTTAATCCCAGCACTCCGGAGGCAGAGATAGGAGGATCACCGTGAGTTCAAGGCCACCATGAAACTACATACTGAATTCCAGGTCAGCCTAGGCCAGAATGAGACCCTACCTTGAAAAATCACAAAAAGAAAAAAAAAATACACTTGGGTGAGCTGGATAAATAAATGGCTTAGCAGTTAAGGCACTTGCCTGCAAAGACAAAGGACCCATGCTCAATTCCCCATGACCCACGTGATACAGATGCACAAGGTGGAGCATGCAACCAGAGTTCCTTTGCAGTGGCTGGAAGCCCTGGCATGCCCATATTCACATATTCCCTCCCTCTTTTTCTCTCTCAAATGAATTAAATATTTAAAAAAAAACAACAGGGCTGGAGAGGCGGCTTAGCTCCTAAGGAACTTGCTGCAAAGCCAAAGGACCCCAGTTCAATTCCCCAGGACACACATAAGCCAGATGCACAAGGTGGCACATGTGTCTGGAGCTCGTTTGCAGTGACTGGAGGCCCTGGTGCGCCCATTCTCTTTCTCTCTATCCACCTCTTTCTCTCTCAAATAAATACATAAAAATAAGTACAGCTGGGCATGGTGCCACACGCCTTTAATCCCAGCACTCACTTGGGAGGCAGAAGTAGGAATTCGAGCCCAGAGACTACACACTGTGAATTCTATGTCAGCCTGGGTTGGAGTGAAAACCTAAACTTAAAAAAAAAAAAAAAAGTCAACACTTCCAAACGTAACATGATTGTTGCAGTCATGAACTCCTGGCTGTGATCATCATCACATGACCTGCCCAAAGGCGAGACCATCAGCATTCTGTCATGGAGGGGGGAAGGGCATATAAGGCCCCAACCCTCCCTGAGGACCTACAGGCAGTTAATGGTTGCTGGTGGAGGGAGAGACTTTTAAGGTGCCCATGCATCTATAAGCAACTCTAAAACTTGCCGGATCAACAGTGGGAGGAGGCAAGATACAGTTATGGGAGTGGGTATGAACAATGTGCTATGCACTGTATGAAAATGTCAAAACCCATTATATGCATAATCAATACTTGGCAATAAAAAATGACTAAAAAACACAACTATGGTTAGGGGTTTAGACAGGTGGCTCAGTGTTTGCCCAGCATGTGCAAAGCATGGGTTCCATCCCCAGAACTGCAAAACGCAAAAAATACCACAAAATTTAAGTCATGCTTAATAGAAAACATGGATGTTTTTGTTGTTGTTGGAGACAGGATCTCATGTACTTCAGGCTAGCCTTATACTTGCTAAGGAGGGAAGGCTGGCCTTAACTCTTGCCTCTACTGCCATCTCACTTCCCAAGTGCTATAATTACAGGCGTGTACCACCACATCCTGCTGAGCCACAGATCTTTAAATCTTTAAAAAGTAGCTTGGATACTCCTGTCAAAAGCTTTAAAAAAAAAAATGTGCCTCTCATATATATGAAATCAGATGTACTTCCTAAAAGTTCTAGTAGAATAGATAAATGAATCAAAACCTGTGTGTGCATGCATATGTAGAATTAAGACTTCTCTGTGTAGCCGGGCGTGGTGGTGCACACCTTTAATCCCAGCACTTGAGAGGTAGAGGTAGGAGGATCACTGTGAGTTCAAGCCCACCCTAAGATTACATAGTAAATTCCAGGTCAGCCTGAGCGAGAGTGAAACCCTGCCTCAAACACCCAAAATAAATGGATAAATATATATATGCGCGCGCGCGCGTGTGTGTGTGTGTGTGTGTGTGTACACATACATAAAACACTTCTCTGTGCGTATGTCATCAGGACGTGTGTAATTAAGGCTTGTGTGTGTGAGAGAGAGCACGCGCGAGCATGTGCGCACACACACACATGCACACAAGCTGCCACACCTCTTTTATCCTTTGTCCTTTCCTTCTTTTCTGCTCTTCATGGTGGCATCGAATCCCCCCACTCACATGAAAACACACCTGATTACCTAACAAGGGAAAATCAGCTCAACATGTCAATTCACTCCTTCTCACTTATGGACAAAAACCCTGTATTTGTCTGGTTTTGCAACATGCTCTGTGGTAAAATATTCTCTTCCTTTGTCCACATTCAGTCTAGAGTAGCTGTATGATTCTGTCAGTACGATGTGTGCAGGCATCTAACAGGCAACCTAACAGGTTTCCCCATGCAGAGTCAGTGGGTATGCCTCTCCTGTCCTTTGCCCTTTCCTCTTGTCTGCTTCAAATTCGGACACAGGCTGGTGAGACAGCAAGCACCTTGTGAACCTGAAGATGGAAGGGAAACGGACGACGACTGCCCTCGACACAGACACGTCCTGGGGAACGATAGCAGACCTGAGAAGCGTCCTACCAAACTGCTCATACTGACAGAAAGGTCCCCTGCTTATAGGCTCACCCACCATAGTGCAGGCTCGGTTCACATGCAAGGAATGCAACCCTGGGGCAATGAGTCCTACACAAAACCAGGATTACACCACGGTCACTTAGAACTCAATGACCAACGGAAACCATACCTTAACAGTACTGTTTGGTTTCATACCACAGCGGTAAGTCTTCGCTATGTGTGGAGTAAGCTGGATTTCTTTAGTAAGCTGCCTCCATTTTCCACACTCGGGTTTCGTACACTGAACCTACAGAGAGAGGAAGACAGGGTCAATATCTTGAGCGTCCACGTTTATCTTCCACTTGGTCTGCCACCTTCTTCATCTCATTTGAGCTGATTTTTTGTACTAGGTATTGAGCTCAGAGCATCCTGCATGCTGGACAACTGCTCTACCACTGAGCTACACCCTATTCCCTTGACCAACCTTTAACAATCTGGATATTTCCCCCCTTGGTAGCACTACCCCCCCATCTAATTAAACCATTAAGATAATTCTGATTAAATAATAGCTTAGGCAACCAAAAGGTGAAAACAAGTTCTGAGAACTGCTGTCAAAAAGATTTTCTGAGCCAACCGTGGTGGCACACACCTTTACTCCCAGCACTCAAGAGGCAGAGGTAGGACTGCCCCAACTTCGAGGCTACCTTGAGACTACATAGTGAGTTCCAGGTCATCCTGGGCTAGAGTGAGACTCTACCTCAATAAACAAAAAAAATGCCTCAAACCTAAGTTAATGAGCAAAGTTAAAGTTATTAGAGTTAGTGAGAAGTATGCACACGTAATGCAACTGTAGAATCCTGGGTTGGATCCTGGGTCATTAAAAGGATAATGGTGAAAAACCTGATAAAATCCAAATAGGTTATTGATACAGTTATTCATACTGCACCAATGTTAATTTCCCGAGCTAATAAATAATCATGGTATATAAAATGATCATATGGTGGGAACTGACGTGTGTAAAAATTCTGTGCTACCTTTTCAACTTTCTGTTAAATTATTCTAAAATAACTTTTTAAAAGTATGTGAACATCCACATGCAGAATGAAGTCTGATCCAACTCTCCATATATGCAAAAGTCAACTCAAAATGGATCAAACACCTAAACATAAGAGCTAGAAGTGACATTAGGAGAATCCTGATGTATATGGGCCAGCTAGGCTGGTCTTTCAGGTGGTGAAAAAAAAAAGGGGGGGAAGAGAACCAACACCCGAGGTTGTCCTCTGACCCCCACATCCACACTGGGCCACGCATGTGCGCATGCGTACACCTCACACTAACAAGCTGGGCACCAGCATTCATCTCTCTCTGCTTCCTCACTATGGATGCAATGTGACCAGCTGCCTCCAGCTGCAGCCACTGTGTGACCTCTCCAACATGATGGACTGTGAGCTCAAATAAACCCCTCCTTCCCTAAAAGAATTAAAATAAAACAAAATGATCATATGGTGGAAACTGAAGTGTGTGAAAATTCTGTGCTACCTTTTCAACTTCCTGTTAAATTACTGTAAAATAACTTCTTAACTGTGTGAATATCCAAATGCAGAATGAAGGCTGATCCAACGCTCCACATACACAAAAGTCAACTCCCAATGGCTCAAACACCTAAACCTAAGAGCTAAAACAAGAAAAATCTTTATGACCTCACATTTGGCAATGAGTTCCAACAGACACAAAAACACAGCAAGGAAAGAGATAAATCAAAATTTAACAAAAATAAAAGCTCAAGCATCAAAAGACAGGAACAAGACTGGAAACATGGCTCAGCCAGTAAGGCACTTGCCTGCAAAGCCTAACAACACAGGTTCAATTCCCCAGTACCTATGTACAGCCAGATGTACAAAGTGGCACATCCTCCCTCCCCATACCACCCTCCCCCCTCCTTGTCTGCTTCCAAATAAATAAAAACAGTTTTTAAAAAGAAAGGAGCAGGGTTGGAGACATGGCTTACCAGTTAAGGTGCTTGCCTGCAAAGCCTAATAACTCATGTTCTACACTCCAGATACCATGTAAGCCAGACAAACAAAGTGACATAAAAGCACAACGTCACACATACATGTGCACGAGATGGCGCATGCATCTAGAGTTTGACTGTAGTGGCTGAGGCCCTCGTGCACCACTACAGCCCTCCAAACAAATAAAATAAAAGCAATAAAATGAAAATAAGCCAGACGTGGTGGTGCATGCCTTTAATCCCAGCACTCGGCAAGCAGAGGTAGGAGTATCACTGACAGTTCGAGGCTAACCTGAGACTACGTAGTTAATTCCAGGTCAACCTGAGCTAGAGTGAGACCCTACCTCGAAAAACCAAAAGAGAAAAGAAAACAAGACAGGGACAAAGTTAGAAAAGAATCTGCAGAAAAATACCTCTGAAACTCAAATATGATAGGGCTTTGTATAGAGAATTTGTACAAAAACAAGACAGGGCTGAAGAGATGGTGGTTAAGGCATTTGTCAGAAAAGCCTACAGACCCATGTTAGACTTTATAAACAACACATAAGCCAGATGCACAAAGTGCTGCATCCATCTGGAGTTTGGCTGCAGTGGCTGAGGCCCTGGCACGCCAATTCTCTCACTCTCTAATTAAAAGGGGGCAGGGAACACCTTCAAAATGGGTTAGGGACTGAACTACACATTTCCTCCAAAACAACATGTCAAATGGCCAGCATGCAAGGGAAAATATGCATTGACTAGACAGTAGGGAAAAGCAAACCAAAACCACAGTGAGATGCGTCTTTATGCCCACACAGGAAGCTAGCAATGAAAACAAAAACAAGAGTTGGGAAGATGAAACCCGGAAAAGAGACAAGAGAATCAGAAGTTTAAGATTCATCCTTTGCTACATAGCAAGTTTCAGGCCACCCTGCCCTACATGACACTATGGGGCAGGGGAATAGTCAGTGAGGATGTGGGTAAACTGACCCCACAGATACTGCAGATGGGGATGAAAATGATGCAGTGGCTACGGATGAAGTCTGGAGGATCCTCATAAAGTTAAATACAAGCTGGTCCTAGTAGCACAGGCCTGTAGCCCCAGCCACTCAAGAAGTTGGCAAACTCAAGGCCTTTTTGGGCTATGGAGTGAATTTACAACCAGCCTGTGCCATTTATTGAGCCCCCAATTCAAAGTATAAAGTAAAGCAAAGTGAGCTGCAGAGATGGCCAAGCAGTGAAGGCGCTTGCCTGCAAAGTAAGGACCCAGGTTCAATTCCCCAGTATACACCTAAGCCAGATGTACAGGGTGGCTCATGCTTCTGAGGTTCATTTCCTGAGGCTACAAACCCTGGCATGCCCATTCTTTCTCTGCCTCTTTCTCTCCCGCTCTCTCTCACACACACACACATACCTATACATACATACACAGGAGTTTAGATATTCAAACAAGCATTTGTACAAAAATGTTCACAGTAACATTCTTACTAGCTGAAAGGCTAAAATGATCCAAACGTTCATCAAAAGATCAACAGGGGCGGGGAAATGGCTCAGAGGTAAAGTGCTTGCTGCACAAGCACGACAACCCGGGGTCAATCTGCAGCACTGTGAAAATACAGGCATGGTGGCGTGCACATGTAGTTTGTATCGGGGGAGGTGGAAACAGGAGGCTCCCTGGGGCTCACTGGCTAGCTACCACAGCTGGATCAGT